>OY759152.1:15049564-15649564 GCA_963662125.1 Diplazon laetatorius
ATAAAGTTGTGAACCGGGTTACAATAACGAAGCCGGTAAACCGGGAGCAGAGCTCGATGGAATGCAACATCGTCGGCGTGCCCAGTTCTGCTTCGTCGAACATTGCCGGTATATAAAAGTCTCGTCGTTAACCAAAGTCTGCCAGTGGCTTATGAATCTTCACGAACGAAACGTGACACGGCTTAATCCACTCCGAGCCGTATTCCCGCGGAGATCGTGATGTTGCGATATTGCCAAAAAAACAAAAAGATAAAGAAATAAGTAAAAGAATGTATTTTATTAGTCTTTTATTGAAATACCATCCTGGTGAGCGGTTTTCCACAAGTTGAACGTGACGAGAATTGTTTTTTTTCTTTATTTCTTTTTTTTTGTTTTTTTTTTTTTTTGAGGTCTCGAGGTCGAGCCAGTGTGGTTTGGCAAATAATCGTGTCGATGTCGTGGTACCGGTAGAACCAGTAATACATCGGATACCCCGCCGCGGTTTTAATCCCGAAGATTCTCAAGAGTCTCGCACAGTCAATTCGATATACGAATGATTTTTTTTTTCGCCGCAGGCTCTATTCACGCGTGATGTTGATTATTTGTCCGGTTCGGGTTTGCCAGTTGAGCGCATGAGTGTCGAAGATATTGAAGGAGCGAAGGTGGAAGACTCGTGTGGAGAGTAACTCAACGGACGAGAACGGTAAAAGCGAGACACTCCCATGGACCTACTTAGGACATCGCATGCAAGTAAGTGAGCCACACGCTCCACGAAAGACACGACAACCACGTGGACGGATGAAGAATCCGTCGGTGGCTTCAATCCATGAAGCTTCGAATGACACATAAATAAACGTGTCGATGTGTGTGTGGATGTGTGTCGTGTTTGCAGCTATGCCAGGAAGTGGGTTGGAAGCTGTGGACGTTCTGGAGGCCTTGGAGGCGAAGCTGGCTTATCTGCCTGGTGGGCGAGATCGCGAGGGACGGCCCATCCTCGTGGTGAACATTCCTGCCGAGCCTCAGGACTGCTCGACCACGAAAACCAAACTCGAAAGTCTTCTCCATTATCTTCTGTCGATTTTCGAGTAATTATTTTCGAATTATTTCATCGAGGGGATTGGTGCATGTTGATTGAGCATTTTTCAGGTGGATTGTCTAGGTTTTTGGTGATGAAAAATTTAGGGCTTATCTCAATTAACGATACCCAAGTAAAAAAAAAATCTATGTAGTCTCTGTATGGAATTGGGCATATATAGTTTATAAATTGCTGTTTTTTTTTCTGGGTTACGATTGTCGCTGTTCTAATGTTCGGAAAAATGAAAATCAGACATAATTACATCCGAAAAACGAATTTCTATTAGCTGAACTACGATCGTATTAACAAAAATTTAAACAATAGTGGAACTATTTCGAAAATAAATATCGAAAATATTTTCAAAATGGTTTCGCCATTTTGTTAAAAAAAAAAGATGTTTCTCAAAATAATGAAAATGCCCGAACAACAGGCAACTCTCCGCTCAAGGTTGGGGTTTGAAAAAAAAAATTTACAATCAGAAACTAAGATGGGTGAAAATTAAATTCGATAAAAATGTATTTAAAATAATTTTTCGAATAAATACATAATTACGATATTGATTATCGTGCAACGATTAAAATTGTCAAATTTTTGTACTAATTATAAATAATATAAATTAATTAATTTTCTCACAATGGATTTTAGTATCAAATGGCCATACAATTCATGATCATTTAGATCATTATAAAATTATTTCAAAAGTATTCTACATCGATCGAGCGCCGATCCTTGAATTTCGAATGACCACTTTAACATGTCGATGATTTTAATTTTCGTATTTCAATGAGATAAAAAATGTATGGCTTATATTGTTCGGACGTTTTAGGGAGGAAACGAAAAATAACGGTCTGTGCTTGATAGTCGATGCCAGAAGAGGCTCCTGGCGAGTCGCCAGATCTTACATTCGGAGATCCGTAGTCCTGGTAGGAAATTCCGCGACTCGGGTCGTAGTTATTCGTCCCGACGGATTCTGGGAAAAAAGAGTGGACAATTGCACCAAGTCCCGCAAGAACGGCGAGGTATGTCTGCGTCGAACTTCGTTAAAAGTGGCAAAAAAACGAGCGTTCGAATGACGATTATTATTATCATTATTATTATTTTTTTGCAATGGTTCAACTGGTTTTACAGACCATTTATATTCCTGTAACGCGACTCTGTGCCTATGCGGAAGCCGTGCAGTTGCCATACGACTTGGGTGGCACGAAGTTCTACGATCATACCGGTTGGATCCAAACACGTGTGGTAATAAAGTCTTGATAAATTCAAAATTTTTTATATTCAATGAGAAGGAAAAGAAATTAAAACAAAAAGTATCGACTGATTGAATAGTATTGTAATAATGGAAAAAAAAACATTAACGAAAGATCAGATAACTCGATTTTGAATTTGATTTAATCAAGACAAAAAATATCGTACTGCACAGAGAGTCGAAGAGTACACGAAAAGTTCGGACGCTCTGATGGCAAAAATGATGTATCTTCGAGGAAAATTGTGTAACTTCGATGCATTGAGATCCAGAGACAGAGATGAGGTTGATCTCGAGTCTTATTCGGAAGCTGGAACGGAATTGGCTGACACAGCTTATGAAGTACTTCTCTCAGGTGTGTCTACAGTGAGATGGTCCTAATAACCAGAAATTCTAACATGTTGACAATAATTATCAATTACCATTGATTATGAATCCCAATGAGATGGAATGATTAAATTCAATTGATCGATAAATGTAAAATTGTTACAGGACGGAATCTTCTTGGTGCCATGAGCCAGGAGTCGTCCCAAGATTTTTTGGATACCGTACAACGCATCAACGCGATTTTGGACTCGATAGAATTGGAACAAGTAACGAATATTCAATTTATCTTTTATTTATCAAATAAATTTGCATTTTTTGAACGACAAAATTCTTTCGTGATTAAAGATCGAATTGGAAAACGGATGGATCAAAATGGCAAACAGTTTGGACACGGCCCGCGAAATGGACGATCTTGAGGAAGGATTGAGACAGGTGACGAATTGGATTCTCGGGCCGGCAGATTCCATGCTCAACTCTCGCTGTCAAGTCGGTTTCGACGTTACGTCGTCGGAAAATTTGCGAAGGGAACACGAAGAGCTCGAACTCGAATGCAGAGTAAAGCTCATTGTTCTTAAATTAATTTTTTGAAAAAAAAAATAATAATAAAAATAATCAAGTAAATGTGTTTATCCAAGTAAATTTTCTTAATTTCCCGAGATGCTTTTAGGAAACGTACGGAAGATACGCGGAGCTTCTACACAGAATAGATGGAATTTCGGAAGACATGCTGACGGAGGATATCAAGTCCCAACGGGATTTCATGGATTTTGTATGCAGAAGCTTTGCCACAAGATTGGAAAGACGAAGAAACGTGCTGATAACGTCTCAACGATTTTTCCGACTGGTGTCCGAGGTGAACCACGAAACTTCTTCGAGCTCGAATTTTTCCCTCACTCAGATGACCTTCGAGCATCGATGAAAGATTAATAATAAAAAATAATTTGAAGAAAATATCGTCCAGAAAAAAATAACGAACCCGCTCTTTTTTTGAAACCTCAGATAAAAAAAAATGTTATTACGATTGATCGATTTTTTTTTTTGCACAGTACTTTGATCGGACGAGCGATGTCTTTGACAAGTTCGTGATGGGCAACAGGACCTGCACGCTGTCTCAAGCCGGTGCGAAACTCCGAAATCTGGAAAAGAGTCAAGCAACTTTGGGTACGATCGAGCTATATATATATTTTTTTATTTGAAATACCAATGCAATGGGAAATTGTAAAATGATTGCGACAATCGTGCAGATGAACTTCTGCAAGAGCTGGTCAAGGAGGGTGAAAAGCTGTCGGATATTCTGTCGATGCCGGTAAAGGACGCGCTGGGTCGTGACGTCGAGGTCGATTATGGCGAGGACATCGTCAACATACGGGATATTCTCGATGCCACGAACGCACGAAAAAATATCTTCAACGACAGTGTGGAAATACAAAAACTCACGTTGAAGCAAGTCGCTCTCATTTACGCTTACGAGAATGATGCAGAACAGGTGGGCGATGACGTCACGTCGGAGCGACCGTGGACAAATAACAACCATCGATACTGCTACCGATTATTGTACTAACGAAAATTATAATTTTAACAATTCGAGCACTACGATTGACCAGGCGATGAAACTTTTGTCCGAAGGCGTAGAATTTTCGCGATTAGAATCGGATCTTGAAATTGGTATCGTTTCCGCGTTTGATATTTTTGTTTGTTGCCTAACGCGACTTTGGGAAATAACAACGATTAATTCAATTTCGTTGTTATTTCCCAAACTTGTGAATTTTTTTTTTAATAGGATTTTTTCACAAGTTTATTTAATTATAGCTTAAGTTTATTTATAAATATCGTTATTTATATTTTATCGTAAAATATAAATGAAGAAGGCTTGAGTATGATCCATGCATTTTTTTAGACTTTTTGAACTGTATTTATTATATTTACTACAGAAATTTTAAGAAGCCGGGGTCAATCTGACCCCCATTTTCAGGAAAAACAACGAGAACGATGTTCAGGACGAACGAAAACATCGTTGTGTCCCCCCCCCCCTCCCGTATTTGCAATTTTCGCACTCTCGCGTTAATAAAATCGTAATCCTACATTCTGACGTACTTCAGATCGCATTTTGTAGGCTGTGACGTGGCTGAGCGATTTGTTCGGATCCCTCATTGACAATCATGTGGAGATTGGTTGCGACGCTAGGGAAATACAAACGCAGAAGGATGAACACCTTTCCTTTCAGGACACGGCCAAGGTATATTTTTTTTCTTCACCCAATTTCGTACGCTTCAAAGTTTGTGTCGGAGATAAAAGACCCACGAATATAAACCGCATACGTTGCTTTAAAATTCAATTACAAGATGTCTTGTTCAACAAACGTAATTCGGATAATTGACCGTCCTGAATTCAAAAATAATTGAGTGAAAGTTAAACCCGCAAGAATTTTTGTGGCTCGCGGTTAGTTTCGCTCACCGCAATTTTTTTATGGCTTCGCAACGTTCGTTGCAACGCCTCCCCATTCTCACTAACAATCCATATTTATTTTGACTTTCCCGATGAAATCAAAATAAATATTTCGAATGAAAAATCGCCATCGTCATCTATAATTATTATATATAATTATTAAAATAATTAACCACAAAATATTAACCATATTGAAATAATTAACAACAAAAAAATCACGCTTTGTCAATAAAATGATGAAAAATAATAATAATGATTTTTTTTTCCAACAAATGGAATATTTTTATTCAAACACTTTTGGGAATCAAAAATAAGAGTTTAGGTGCATCGTCGATGTTAGAAGTGGAAATAAAAGTGTTGTTTTTTTATTTATTTATAATTCAACGACGTAAACAGGGTACTTTCGACTACGGTTGCCAGCTGTTGAACGGCGCGCGGGTCCTGCGAATATCTTGCCGTCTCGGTTTGGAGAGCAACACCAGTTTATCCTCGAGATTGCGTCAAGCGTGGAGGCGTTTGCGTTCGGTCGGTCAGGAACAGCTCACGAGGCTCCGAGTGTGCGCCGTTTTTCATCGAAGCGTCGACGAGGTTGAAAAATATATATTTTGTGTCCGAAATTTTTTAACAACAATTCGAGAAAATTAAATAAAAAATGAAAATTAATTAACGTGATGAAATTTTTCCAACAACAATTCGAGATAATTGAACAAAAAATGAAAATTAATTAACGTGATGATATATCTTATTGATTGATTCAATAGAAAATTAATGTTTTGGAAAAAAAAATTGTCAGCATTGTACCGCTCTCGGGGAATTGATGAAAACCGTCGACGAAGCGCTGTTGAATGACAACAAACCGGAATTGAACGAATCATCATCCGACGTTCCATTGACATCCGAAGCGGAAACTCTTCGCGAAGTTTTGGAGAACCGGGAGAAGCTACTTCCGGATGTGGGAAGGACTGTACGTCTTGGTCGACTACTCAGGACGAGACTGAGAGAACCGATTCACTCGCGAACGAGGTGAGCACATCAAATTACGATACGTAATGTGAGAAAAAATAATCTATTTGTCATTGTATGTGGTTTGGATGAATTTCAAATAAGCAGCCAGTCTCAGATTGGCTCCAAGTGATTAAAAATAAGTGCCCTGAAAATGTTGACCCTCTGTCTTCAAAATTAGGCATTATCAAGAGGAGAGTTGGTTTTTCCTTCTAAAATACACAAGTTTTATTTTGTTATTTTCCAAAAATGTGTTTATTGGAGTGTCTCGAAATCTTTCTAAAAATACAAAATACCTGTGAATGAGTTCGTCGTACTTTTATACCTGAGAAAAAAACTTCCGGTTTGACTTTGAAATTTATGTGGGTCATTTCTTTTTGGTGTAAACAAGTGATAAAATTATCCCGAAATTAGAGAAAAAAACAAAAGCAAAAAAAAATTCGCTGGAATGACCCATACTATTTTTAAAGATCAGTATTTTTTTATTTTAAGATTCGATTTTATTTTAAGATTTTATTCTTATTTTAAGTTTTCAATATATTTTTTTTCTGATGAAGTTATCCGAAAATAAGAGAAGGAACGAAAAAAAAAAATTATATCTATCAGAGTGGAATGACCTATATAAATTTCAAAGTCACACTGGACTTTTTTTTCATTTCTCAAGAAGTAATTAAAAATTTGATGGAAACCCCTGTGTAATTTAAAGGCAATAACCAACGCCTCCTTATAATGACCAATTTTTAAGAAATAGGAGTAACATTTTATAGGACAATCATTTTTAATTATTTGGCGCCAAGCTGGGGGGAGGGGCGGTCGAAATTTCTTCGAATCCCTGATGTACATGTATGCACCGAAATACGGAAAATCGTAGTGGGTGTATGAAGCAGTGGCGATAGTGGGAGAGGGACATCGGCGTCCTCGTCTTGGCACACGAAAGGACGCATCGGTAGTCGAGACCCGTTGCTCGTGCGCCGGATAAGCGCCGCTTAAAAAACCACGAAAACGCGGGCGTCGCTCCCGACGGTCCATTTTTTTTTTTTTTTTTTTTCGTTGTCATTATAAAGTGAGTAAGTGATGTTCAACATCGATGGTAGTCGATCAAAATCGATCTGCTTCCAGAAGAAGAATAGAACAACGCTGATTGTATAATTCAATCAATTGTATAGTTCAAATAGGATTTGGTCCATTGAATGTAAAATTTCTAAAATATAATTTTTGAAAAGAAAGTTTACGATATTATGATAAATTGTGACTATATACATTAATTATTGTATTTTCAACTATCGTGGTCGATGAAGATTCGTTATCGAATTACGTTCGTTGATTTGCGATTCGGTATCGAAAGTTCGACTATTGGCCATGTGTTATATATTTCGTTGGTATAATTTGTCTTCTGGTCGATCTCCAGTCGCGAGTCGTTCGAGGAGAGAGAAACTCCGTGCCGTTTTCTTCTCTCCCCACAGCGGAACTCTATTTCCGTCCGACGGGCCATCACCTTGTCCTCGTTTACGTATACACGATATTAGTCTTCGTCGTGCAGGACCCGAAGACACGGGGTTTTGGATAACGCCCTGAAAAAAAATTATATGTATATAACTCATCCGTCGTCCGACAGACAGGTCCGCGCCACTTACACGTTCACTCGCATCGCATTACGTATCATTCGGTATTAAAGTCGAGTCTTGCGTGAATATCTATTTACAATCTCCGTTTACAGTGTCATAACAATTTTTTGAATCCATTTTTTGGCGCCACGAACGTGAATTTTTTTATTGTTATTATAATTATTTAAAAAAAAAAATTTTTAAGCTCGTGGATCAATAATTTTTCGATTTCGATTATAGTGATCGACACACCCGATGGGGTTGCGTTGTTGTTGTTGTTGTTGTTCGAGTTTCGATGGATTGGCTCATCCGTGCTAGCTCATACGCTTCATTCTCAACGAAATTAGAACTGCCTACGTACACTTGAGATGGAACGACGCGTTACCCGGTACGCGCACGCTCCCAACCCCCTTTCGCGTTGAATTATTTGGGCGGGTGGGCGATTTTACATCGCGAGATCAACGGAACCGGCTATCTCCCTGTCATAGTTACGTAACGCCCACCCAGTTGGCTGCACAACGAAAGCATGAAAGTTGTGCATTGAAACAATAAGCATCTAGCGAATGAAAGAAAAGAAAAAAAACAAACGTTGCATGGATTATCAGCATTGGTTACTGCATTGAATTATCTATTTCTCGTTTGTTTTTACAATTCGTTATCTGACATCAATTGTTTGGTTATAATACAGACTGAGTGGTTCATTGAACCGTGCTCAATACCAATTCAATAGAGATTTGATGTCAATTCAATTTCAATTCAATATTAATTCAAAATATATTTAATATCAAACCAATATCGATTTAATAGAAATTAAATATTATTTCAATATCAATTCAATATCAATTCAACATTCATATAATATCAGTTCAAAATCAATTCAGTACCAATTCAATACAGATTAAATATCAATTCCATATCAATTCTATACGAATTGAACATCAATTCAATATCGGTAAATTATCGAAAATAAATGAAAATACTTCCATTCGATTCAAAATCATGATCGAGCGAAATTATGACGAAGAATGTTCAAGATACCGAACAATATCAACATGTAAAACTAATTGCAATTCGCATCTTGTATGATCTCCAGTTTTATCTCGTATACGACAATGCATTTAACGATTTTCCATTCCCCCACAGAATGTCAAACCCCAATGAGAAGAGTTCATCCTGTGGAAATTTGACTGCCGTCGATGCGATATCCGAACGACTGGCCGAGGTAACGCGTCTCGCCGAGAAACTCGACGAGAGACTGTACGAGGCTGGTGCCCGGATAAGAGGAGCCGCGCCCAAGGAGCTATCCCACGACGTCACCGCGAGTCCTGCTCGCTCCGATGACCCGAATAATCGTGAAAATCCACACGAAAAAAATGAAACGAACGAAAGCGCATCGGTGGCCGACTTGGAGGCCGAAGAATCATACGCCGATGACTACGTGACGGCAACCGATTGCACAACGACCCCGATGGCTCGTTCCAGGAGCGAATCTTACGTCACAATGTCCGAGTGCGACGACGGTCTCGCGGCTCTCGCGAATGATCTCTGTGCTCGGTTAGTTCGACCATCGTCATTTGCCATCGAGTTAACGTTATTTTCGGAGTTTATTTGTCCAAAATTTTATTGCCATCGGACGGGGCGGAGAGAGAAACGTCGTCCGATGTGGGACGCGTTCTGGTTATTCCAAATCGTGTCTCAAAACGTTCGCAAATTTATCTTCACAGACAAGAAGCAGCATCGTCGGAGCAACGACGTACGCAAGAAACCGCGACTTGTGGTTCGTCGGTTTCACAAAATTTTTTCGAACCCGATAAGGACAAAGGAATTAATTTCGGGGATCGGGAAATAGTGGAAAACAAGGAAATCTCGATGGAGCCGGTGAGAGACGAGTTGCTTGTCTCGACGAGTCGGAAAATGTGTGAACCGAAGATGAACGGTGTGGCCGATTCCGATGTCGAACGAACGACCGCTACGTCGATTATCGAGAGAGTCGAGGTTATTATTATCTTTTTGTTTTTACTTATAATTATAAGTGATGAACTTTCGTACAGATTGCAGAATTTTTATTTGCGTAATTTTTTGTCTTGGTTACAGGAAAAATGTGGAAAGATCGTGAAAGAAGTGACCGAGACTACGACTCTCAGAGTATCTCAGGACACTCGTTTCGGCGTCGCTTCGTACAAATTGATATCGAACACCCTCAACGAGGCTCACGAGCACGCCGAACTCAAGGGAATAATGGACGCTAATGCGTTCGGTGTGAGAACCAATGGTGACGGCATTGGCAATGATGAAAGTTCGCGCCAAGGTACATATGTAGAATACTTTGTTGTTTATTTTTTTTACAGTTTCAGATATCGCCGATTGACGATTATCGACAAAGCTTCCAACAACCAAATTACTCTCTGCGGCCAAATCGAATCAACACAATTGTTATAATTATTTTATACTACAGCATTTTCCAGTTTTTCTTTTCATTGCCATTTCGAATAGCATTGAACTTTCATGATTGGCCTGGATTTCAGAAATTCCCATAACGATTGATTGACGTACCAGAAATTTCCCAGAAATTCACGCATCGATCAATTTTCCAGATATTTCCAAGTATCACAGAGAAGAACTCTCGCTCTCGGATGTGGATCACGTGCCTTGCAAACTGGAAAACGACAATCGTTCGAAATTCACGAAAATGATTCGAGAAACGAGTAAACGAGAATCCGGATCTTCCGAAGTGTCAAACGACGCGACTGACGCGACGAAATTGTTATCGCTGGGTCTCGAATATCGTCGTAACAACGACAGTGGCATCGACATGACACCCAGAAAAAACGGCGATGCGACGCATCAGCATGAGGAATCGGATGACTCGGAGCTTCTTCGACAGATGAGAACGGTGAGTCGGTCGCAGGTCGTTGTTGAGAGTTCAACGATAACCAGCCTGAGAACGATTCATTGATTCGCGTTGTTCGCATGTCGAAACGTGTTTTTTTTTTTTTTTGTTGCGAATGCAAATTTTCGTTCTAATCTTGTGCCACGAGCTTGTAACTCTAATATATATATATATATATATATATATATATATATATATATATATATAATTTAAGTTACCCTAACGCTACGTTTAATCATTTGTTGTGTTATTTGCTTCAATAAATATGCATCTATTGTATTTTAAAGAAATTGTGTACCAATTTTTGTTTTCAAGTGTCAGATTAAACAGCTTCATTCAGCAAGCGTTGTCACAAAATCCACCATTATCGCAGACATTCATTTTATATCGAAGCGTTTGACCTTCATTCTCAAATTGACTATTTAAAGTGACGTAGAAATCGCAACGCTGCGTTCTCACATTTTCGAGGACCGCGTATTTCAGACTTTAGACTTACTTTACATTGTAACTCATTGTAAGTTAAGCTGCTGGGCCTATATATGTAGTAGCAAGATGGCTGTCGATAAATATTAGCCCTTCGAGGTCACTGGGAGTCAAGAACGACCCCAAGCGCAACTTTCAACCCTGAAAGTAAATTTAAAAAATTAAAATTGTAGAAGACGTGATTCTTTTAGTAAAAAATACGTTTTTTTTACGCATTGATCCGTCAATGATATTTTTTTAGATATTTTGAAAATTCGACAAAAAAAATTCCATGATATCCTCATTCTGAAGTGTTCAAACTAATACCCTGAATTCTTACGAGTCGTTGGAAACGATATTGTTAACGCGACAATAGTTTAAACATGGGGGTCATTGTGACCCCGTGTGACCATCGCGTTATTTCCAGAACCCATGACCTCGAAGGGTTAAGAATGTACCAATAAAAATAATAATCGCCAAAGTTTCTAAAAGAATAAAAATAATCCGACCCAAGCAATTAGTGATGAAGAAAAAAATGTTTTTAAAAATCGTTCAATCGGTCGAAACATTACAAAAAAAAAAGAATACAACTGGGCGCGTTGACGAAACGCGTGGGAGTATGTCGGTACGGTTGGGCAGCGACAGATCGACGCAGTGTGCCGTCAGTAACGTAGATTGTGTAGAGGAAAGGGATTTGAGAGAGAGAGAGAGAGAGAGAGGGAGATGGCGAGAAAGAGAGAGGGAGAGAGCATTCTCTCGCGAGAGCCCGCGACCTCCACGTTCCCCTACTTACCGGGCTCTCCTCCTGCTGTCCGAGGAACCGGTGAAGAACCAAAAGTCTCGTCGGGAGGAGTAGCGGCTCTCTCCAGTGTCGCAGTGTCGGATGAACCGGCATACGCGCCGGTGTGCAGACTCGGCAGTCGGCGATTATTTTCTGCATCGCTCTGACGCGAACCCAAAAACAACGACAAGGAAAAAAAAAACAAACAAAGAAAACATTTCGATCGCGAGTGTGCGCAGTGTGACATGTGCGACGATTGTCACACGTTGACAGTGCGTTAGTGATATTGTATTTTTTTATCGACGACTGCGCGTTTTGTGCACCAGGTTCATTCGGTAATTCCATTATTATTGTTTGTTTTTTTTTTGTTTTTTTATTTTTTTTTTTACAATACATATACATCGACATTGTTGTACAATTAAAATGTATTTTTTTAGAGTAGAATCGAAAATAACTTTGCTGCGAGAATTATTTTTATTTTTAGTGCCAGTACGATCGTCATCGTCGTCGTTGAAAACTTCATGAGATCAGATCAATTATTAGAACGTCAAACCGATGATACGAAGCTGACAGCTCAATTAGGCTATTAATAAAGCTTCGTGCGTTCGAAAAAAAATTGGATCGTCGATAAATATGGCTCTTTAGCATTACAACAGATCACCCGTCGTGTTGATATTTTTTTTTTTGCAAAATCTCATTTCACGTTTAATAATTTGACGATCTATTTTTTTCGAAAGAATTTAACTCAAAATACACTTTGAGTTAAATGTAATTCCCCAATAAGTTGAATACATTTTTGTATGAGCTAATTTAAAAAAAAAAGATACATCATTCAGCGACTGTTATATACATACTTGCAGCGAGTTATCTGCACGCCGGCTGCTTCCCCGTTTTGCTGATACGAATATTAGGACCCGCACACTACGATAGAGCTTTACCTTGGTAAAATAATGAAAATAAAAAATAAAAAAAAACGTTTCTTCGCGAATTCCGACCTCTTATCTCAACTCCGTTGGGGTCGTTCGAACGAACCGCTGGGCTCCAGATAAACTCGAGCGATTCGTCCAGAGAGATCTCGGTTGCAGAGATGAGCATTCATTCAATAAAAATGTATTTCAAATACTTTTTGAACCAAATGATAATGGATTTTGATGGATTTATTAAATATTTAAATTCATTCGAAAATACTAATTAACGTAAATTGGTGATAATTATTACGGAAATATGAAAATATTTATTTATTCATAATAATAAATCACAGTTATTTGTTTTAAAAAATATTCAAAATACATTTTCATTGAATGAATGCCCATCCCTGCTCGGTTGGTTCATTACAAAGTTTTCAAGCGTCTGTATGATTCAAAAAAAAAAAAAATCGTTATGCAAGAAGTTTCCCCTCGTAGCTTAAACATTATTTTCTTCTATCTCTCTTTTTCCGTTCATAATTTTATTTTTTCTTTCAATTTTTAATTTTTCCACGCCCTCCGATTCACGATTTCACTCGCTTGTATGTATATTTTTTCAACTAAACATTTTCCATTCTTTTCCATCGTTCGACGAACGTCGGGTCCACCACCTCCACTCGTCGTTCCGGTTTTAACCTGCGGCTCCGTACCTCTCTCGCCCTCGACGTTCGACCGTGTGCGTCGATGACATCATATACGCGCCGGTCGAACGGACACACACACACACGTAGACACGCGCACGCACACCGATACACGTTTAACGACACGCGGGTCCCTCGTTCACCGGGTTCGGATGCAATGCGTGTGCAGCACTCGGGACCGAAACGTCATCGGTCGAAAAAAAAAAATAATGTCCATTCGAATGTTACAACCGAGATCCCACTCTCTATATAGTCCCATACCTTCTCGTTAGATTTTTTCCTCTCTTTGGGTTTCGTTGACATTCGAACATCGTCCGGGAATACGTGATTCCGAACCGAGCGATAGTTTTCTTAACCCTTTCACTCTAACGGGGTGTCGATTCGACCCGGGCAAACATTTTGAAGTTCCCATATTTTTCCGGAGTTCATTTGTTTATTGTTATTTCTATAATGGATAAATAACGAAAACTTTATAAATACATTTATGTCACGCTGTCCGTAAAAGTGCGGTTTTACGCTCACTTCGTTCGCTTCAAACCGCATTTACGGACCTAGTGACATAAAAATTCGTACGACACTCGTACGAAAAACGTTTTCTGGACTCGTGTGATTGCAATACTCGCCTTCGGCTCGTTCTGCAAACTCACACTCGTCAGAAAAACATTTTTCGTACTAGTGTCATAATATACTATTTTTATCGTGAAGCAGAGACCCTGAACTGCATCCATGATTTTTTTTAAGATTTTCGGTTGCTTTTTTCTATTTTTTTTTGAAGCCTTGGGTCCATTGGAAACGCCGTTACATTTAATGGGGATGAAAAATCGTTATAGTGAAAGGGTTAAAACAAGCGCCAATTTAACGTGAAATATCTCTTGATGATTTAAGTCATTGTAGCAGAATGAATTTTTTTATGGATTACTAAAAAAAACGTATGGGAGGATAAAATTGCATCCCTAAGAAGGACTTTTTGGGGGCAGTGGAATATTGTGAACTGTGTAACGTCACGCAATGCCGGAAGGACCCTATGGAGATTAATTGCAAAGCTCCAATAGTCACCGGTTGCACTAAAAATCAGTCTTGCGAATGAAAAAATCGTTTCCCGTGGATAAGGATTTCGGTTTCCGGCTACATTGATGATCAGTACTGGCACTGGCGAGCCGGGATGGAGACTTTTCCAATCGGAATATATTTGAAATACTTTTTTCCTAAATAATCATAAATTTTAAGACCTATCAAAATTCTAAAATCTATTGTGAAATCAAAAATTCATGTAAATAATTCATAATTATCAAACTGATATGCCAATCTTAATTGTCGTATCATAATTAATTATAGATATCCGTTTGAAAAAGTATTCCAAATACATTTTCATCGAATGGAATAAATTCCCATCTCGGCTTTTGAGGCGCAAAGTTATTACTTCGTCAATCGGATTGAAATATTTTTCATCGTTGAATCGATAATGAGATCGAGGTGGTGCGCTGATTATCGATGATCGTTAATTTGGAGATATTAATTTAGATAGTAGATAATTAGAATTAGAAGATTCGCGTTTTCGTGACGCGAAGAAGCGATTCGAAACGAGCGATGGTAAACGGTTACGATTCGATGGACGCCGAAGAGAACGCCGAGGACGGTGATACCGAGCCAAACACCCGGATCATCGGTGAACGAGATTCTTATTGCGCAAGTGATACCTCCGATCATCAACGGGAAGATGCGACACCGCAGCAAACGGTACCCACGACGACGATAAGCACGATCGCGCTTCAGAGCGGCGACACACGAATGGTCATCGCTCTTCTACAAGTAAGACTTTGAGAAATTCTGAAAAATGATTGTTGATAGATTGAGACAGAAAAAAATAATCATGAAGACCATGATGAAATTCGTTTGTGTGCTCGGTGAAAGTACGTGAAATTATTTCATTTTTCAACGTTTCATCCATGAAATTACTCAGTTGCAGGAATAATTTGTTGACAATACATTAGACATTTTTATTTTATTTTATTTTTATTTTTATTTTTTTCAAAAATTTGCATTTTCCTGTACCGATAAAACAAAACTGTATCTTTATGAAAATTGAAAAAAAGTTCCATAATATTATAAATTTACGGAAATCTTGACAAAAAATATTTAATTTTTCCATTTTTATTCTATATATTTTTTTTCGATTGTTCCTCAAAGCACTGAATAATTAATTTTTCTGTACCGATAAACTAGAACTGTATCCTACTAAAAAATGTTTAGGACCTGAAATTCTTTCATATTCTAAATTCACAATAATTCTGACAAAAAATATAACATTACAATTTTTTTTTTTCATCACAAATCATAGCAAAATCGTTGAATGTTGATGAGCATGATAATTCTCCGTCGACCGGTGCAAAAGGGATGGGTCTTGCAATTTTCACAGCGGGGAATGAGTTTGCGCCCGATAAAGCAGCGGGGTGTAACACGGTGCGGTCGTGTAAATCCTGATTACGTTGGGTCACTTCCATTTGTAGGACTCGACTGTCTGACGTGTATCTCCGCGTGAAAAAACGTACCCGGTGTTTGCGTTCCTCCGCACATAAGTAGATGAGATCGCTCGAGTCGACTCGGCTTGACTTGGTAGCATCAGAAGCAGAACCAGCATCCCAGAAAGATCCGTATATAATAGTCCTACCTATTCCGAACGCGTCTGGCACGGTCCGTTAGATCCGATCAACGTGATCGACGAGCCACCGGATAAACAGCCAGACCAGCGATGTATATCATATACGTCGAGGATTATAATAGAACTCGTGATTCGTCATTCCCCGCGGATATATATATTTACATGCTATGATTGCCATGCGGTATGCAAAATAAGAACAACATTGCTCTATCGATTGAAGTTTCGGTTTTAGTCGATCAATCATACTGCTCGTTCATATTTCCATTATTTCTTTAATTACATATTTTTTCTTCTTCGTTTGAGGGGGCTCAGTCATTAAAAAAAATCGGAATTTTTTTTTCCGTAACATTATCAATCCAAATTTGAAATCGATTTAACCCTCATAAAATACCTATACTCAGCTATCATTCCTAATTTTTTCATAGCCAATATAAAGCATTTGAAGGCTGTAAGATTTATCACAACATTTTTTACTTGTAGGTTTTGGCCCATACGACTCAACAGATTTTGAATTCATAGACAAACAAATACATTCATAGAAACACATAGATTTTTGACATTGGTGTCGGCCTGGGATTTGAACCCGGCACCCACGGCAGTCGAATGGGCACGTTACCCATCCGCCTACCGCGTCTCTGAATACATTGTACGTAATTTGCAGATAAATTGCGTACAGACTGTATAAAGTTCATTCATATACATTGTAAAGTAAATAAAATGATACAATTCATATATAAATTGTATACAGCCTATGCATAGCAAATCCCAGGTAGAAACTCCATTTAATCTATATTCACACATTATATATCATTTTTTACTTGGGGTCTTGATTTTGCCTAATTACAAAATTTAAAAAATAATCATAATCTCTTGAAATTCGTATGAACTTTAGTCATACGATGTTGGCTAGTCAATATTTCATAATTTTTTTTTTGGTTCTTCCACTGATGTCGATTCTTGTTTTTCTTTGTTTGTTTTTTTTTTTGTTACGGAAGTAATACGGTAAGATGTTGCGGTCGTAACCGAGGTGAGCGAGCATCGTGTCTAAGATATTTGTCTGGTCGAAGACACACACACACACACACACATACATATATAATATATGCTGATATGTGGTATCGGTCCTCAGTATGCCGCGTACTCGCGAGAACGGGTGAAGAACCGCGGTAGGTGGCCAGATCGACCGCAGCGTGGGTCCCGGGCGATACAGCAACCCCTTCGCCGTCCGTTACCGGACTCGTCTCACGCTGCATCTTTGCCGGAGGCCCCCCCCATCGTCTTCGTCTTCTTCGTCGGTGAAGAGCGGTGGCGACGGCGGTGGTGCACCACCGGGACCCTCGCGTTGTAGGTGTAGAAGTGCCCGGGGCTCGCGCGCCGCGGTCTTCCGATGTAGATATATATATATGAGCAAGAGGATCACGCCCGTCTTACCGATCGTATAATACCGGTTTGTTAGGGACACATCCACATACGAGAATTCTCCGTGCTCCTCTCCAAAGTTTTTTTATTATCTGTATTTTTTTTTTCATTCTCAATTTCTTTGGCTTCTTCTTCTCGTCTTGTTCTTCTCGAGGACGAATGCACCGGTGAAGGCCCTTGGAGTCGCTCACGGGATCGATACCCCAATGGGTCATTATTCCCACCCGAACAGAATCCTTTACGATCTTCTTCAATGAGCCATGTCGTGGTTAAAGTTTTTATCACCCTTTTTGTGGTCTTTAAGTTTTTCATGGGTGGCTGATAGAAATATGTCGAAGCATCGAAATTACGATTATATATTTTTTTCCCCTCATTGCCTCGGTTGCCTTTTTTTATCTCTTCCCCATTACGAAAAGTGGTCAAAAGCCACTTTTGTAAAATCAAAAACCACGTGTACGATTGGCAAAATCAAACGATACTGACGAGACTGTGGTCTAAGGGAAAAAGTTGTTTTTGCCTTGACTTGCAGACATATTTATAAGTCTGCTATTAATATCGTGACTCGAAAACATAATTTTATTTAATCCAAGCTCCGCTGTGAGCATTTCCGTCCTCTTGACATTGCCTACGACGCTTATTTGTAAGATTTTCGCGCTAATTACAAACTTTTTCATCATTCGAACGAGGTTCGCAATTTATATTTATTTTTACATGTTCTTAATTTTGTCACTTCGAAGCATTGGGCGTTCTAAATTCTAGTCGTTCTGAACAATTGATCGTTCTCAAAATCGATCGTTCTGAAAATTGATCGTTCTAAGAATTGATCGTTCTGAAAATTGATCGTTCTGAAAATTGATCGTTCTAAGAATTGATCGTTCTGAAAATTGATCGTTCTGAAAATTGGTCGTTCTGAAAATTGGTCGTTCTGAAAATTGATTGCTCTGAAAATTAATCGTTCTGATCATTGATAGTTCTGAACATTGACAGTTCCGAACATTGACAGTTCTGAACATTGACAGTTCCGAACATTGGCAGTTCCGAACATTGACAGTTCCGAACATTGACAGTTCTGAACATTGATCGTTTTGAGCATTGATTGTTCTAAACTTCGACCCCAACCCATTTTTTACAACGATTATTAAACGATGGTAACATACGTGCCCGACAAGGATGAACAGAATTCCCCGGTAGCTTGGCAAATGACTTTTCACGATGTTGGCACTTGGCCAAAACTTTTGGGCGAAACCGAAAGGATTTCTCGAACGGTCGAGAAGAAGGAGACACGGGACAATAACAAGAAGACGACTGCGCGGATTTTTTTTGTTTCCTTTCATTCTTTTTTCTTTTTTTCCACGGCGTATAAACGTCTGGTGATGCGTGTACCCCGCGCGCGATCTTTGTATATAACCGCGGAAATATATAACCGTCGTGTATTCGTGAAATCCCGTCGACGAACGACGTGTACATTGGTCGAAGACCAAGATGAGCCTACCGACGGGTTAAATTTATCCTTCGCGGAGTTTCGGTCGACCACGGAGATACCGGGCAACCGTGGCCCATGGTGTGTGGTGCAACTGCGATGACTATAACGCTATACCATCTTCACCGTCTTCGTCGCACACGAGGGCTTACGGACCGCGGATATGTCGGTTGCCGGATAGAAGAGGATCCTCGGAAATAGCTTATGGACTCGAGACGATGTGCCCCGAAATAACACGAACATCAGTAGCAACATGGCTACGAAGTTTCGACTTCATTCCTCCTCGCTATTTCCTCCTCTCTCTGTTTCTCTCGCTCTCTTTCTCTCTCTGGACTCTCGAGAGTCCAGCGACCGTCCAGGCCATTCGATTTGATCGTTTCTGGCTCTCTCGGATGGTACTTTGGCGTTGAAAATAGCTTACTTCGTGAACAAGGCGTTTCACACACTCGCGCAAAATGATATTTGACTTGACGAATCGAGTTGGGGCTGATTTAAATAAACGAATAAATAAATGAAAAAATAAATATGTGACATCCCAAGTAAAGAAATTATACACGAACTGTATATACATATAGTATAGTTTATATAGCACATAATATATGGGATTAGGCATATATAGTCTATATAGTTTATATATATAATCTATATATGCCCAATATCATATGCAGTTTATATAAACACTACATATCTTTATTTTTTACTTGGGATTACATGATTTTAAAATCCTCCCTTGTAATTTTGGTAGCAGTGTTTCTAATAATAGGTTATCGATTATCATCTTGAATTTATCAAACACACATGTGACATGGCCATTTTCGTCTTCACACAGGAATCCAAATAATAATCAATTTTTTTTTCCTCAAATTTTCACGTCACGTTCACAATATGCTGAAAATGTTCAATAAAACACATGGAAGATAAAATCGGTCGGTGCTCTGAGGCGAGCACGTGTGTGTGTGTGTATTATTGTATTTTTCTTTCATTCGTTGTACAGACGTACGAGATGGAAAGCACGAGGGTATGAGATACTCGTTATACTGGTAGCGAGCGAGCGAGTGTGTACACGCTGGCCCAATTTCACTTGAGCCGAATATGGAGACCCCGCGAAGGCTGATACCGGTCTCTTCGAGGTGCACGAAGCTTTGGTTCTTCGAGACCGACGACCGAGTACCCGGCGACTGGCGTAGTAGGTACGCGTGTACGTGTGTACGCGGAGTAGAACATGTATATATTGCCTATTCGAACGTAGTTGAATTTTCCACGCTCACGTTACGGTGTACGAGAAACGAACGAGGAGATAGGCGAGCGTTTAAGGCAATGACTTGGATAGAACGCGCGAGCGCGCAGAGGCCGACGAAAGATTTTTTATAAGGCCCACGGGGACTTTGGGCACGTAAGCGCTCCGTCTATATGCTCCGCGTACGTGTCCATGGTAGGGATGAGGCATTCATAGGATAAAAATTCTGTTTTAAGAAATACTTTTCCGACAAAATGGTTTTAACGGATTACAGCACTTATTGAATATTAGAATGCACTATGAAATAATCGTTCGTGGGGATTATTCATGATTATTACAGAAACGTGACAATATTAATCGTACCATAATAATTTATCGAAATTATTATTTCAAAAAAGTATTTCCAATACTATTTTCATTTTATGAATGCTCATCCCTGGTTCGTGGAAAAAATGGGCATTTGTAAAATGAAAATTGTATTTGAAATACTTTTTTGACAAAATGATTATGGATTACAGCATTTACTGAATATGGTCAGGTAAAAAATTTATATATAAACTATATATGGGAGTGGGCATATATAGACAATACATAGACAATATATAGACTATATATAGTCTATATGTAAACCATATATGCCCAATCCCATATATAGTGTATGTATAATTTTTTTACTTGGGTGAGAATGCACTTCTGGAATAAAATTCGTATAAATTATTCATAATTATTACAAAAAAGTGACAATATTAATTGTTGCATGATAATTTATCAGAGTTATTTGTTGAAAAAAGTATTTCAAATACGATTTTCATTTTATAAATGCCCAACCCTGGTCCATGGTCCTGCACGAAATCACGGTGCAGTGTCTTCGAGCCACGTAGATGCAGGTAACACGTACGCGACTGGCGGGGGCAGGAGGCCGGGGGGGGGGGGGGGGGGTTGTGTGTGAGCACGCTCACGCCCCGTTGTTGCGCGGAGAGTTAGCTGGACCGAACGAGGTGCTGCCTGCCGCTGCCTCGTCTCGTCACTTTCACTTCGTCCGAAGAAGATAATCCAACGGTGTAAAACGGTTATACATATATATATGTAGAATCGATGGGCGACGCCCCGGCAACTCGCAAACCCGTGACGATCTCTTCCGTCCGAGGCATCGACTTCTCCCCTCGCTATCCCTCGGCAACCCATCGCCGAATTAATCGTGAGATCATTTATTTCTCCTCTATATTGCGTCGTCTTGTCAAACGACAAACACGTGCGGCTCATATTAGTGGGCTCGAGTTTGTGAAACGTCGAGAACGTTATTATTGTTATTATTATTATTATTTTATTTTATCTTTTAAATCCGACCCAGTGAATCAGTAAGAGGAAGCCGGACGTTGATCGAAGTGCTTCCACAAATACGTCTGTCGTCTTTGCTTTGCTTTTTTCGTGCCAGACACTTTTTTTTTTTTTTAATTCGAACTTTCGAGCGAGGAAAAAAGAGGGTGACGAATAATTTATTCCAGCGGAGTTGAAGGTCTTGTGGATGGACTTGAAAATATGTATATTTTTGATTATTTCGAATATGAATTAAAATTGCGTACATGCATCGTACGTTGATTATTTAAAACGATAGCCAAGAGTGTGGGCAGTTGCGAAAGTTGGGTGCGGAACAGGAAATAGACAATGTTTAACATTTCAAAAGGTTTTCTTTTGTGTCTGTAATAACCCTCATCAATATTTATTAACATCACAATAATGATGATTTTACTTGGGACAAATTTCGTACGATTATTGATAAGAATAATAATTGTTATTACGATGATTATTCAATTAGAATTGTTTTTCATGAACAAATAATACAATCAATCTGCTCATGAAGAATTTTGTATAATTATTGATTAAAATTGACATTTTCATTATCACGATTGTTTGACTCAAATTGTTTTTCATGGCCAAATGACACAAAAACTTCGCTCAAAAATAATTTCACGAGACTGAATGAAACTTTCGTTCGAGTCTCGCCTTCGTGTTTCTTCGCTGTACGTTGTTATAAATGCTTCCGCAAATACGCGAGGCTGTTTATGCTACGCCAAACACCGTCAATTATGATAAATTTTAGTTTTAGCAAACATTGCGTTAAATGCCTTGTAGCTGGATATTTGCGAAAAAAACCCCGCATTTTCAATTTACTTAAGACATGTGTATTGGTAATGCCTGTACGAGTTGTGAAGTTACGACTACGCTGAATGACCTACCGGCGAAGAGAATTAGCGGTTGCAACGCGAAGCACGTGAAAAAATGCACCTTGTCTTAACAACTCATCTTTTTTTTTCTTTTTTTATCTTTTTCTTTTTTACGTGTCGTGATTACGAAGCACGCATTTAAACGATGAGAATAATAATGGAGATGGCATGTCGGCACGCTCAGTGCAGCAGAAGCACGAGGAAGAGGCGTGGAATAACGTCTTACCTCAGCGTTAAAATGGTCCAATAATCGTCGCTACCATGTGAAATGTGTAACTATACTCGGTACGGAAAATGCGCAATGGCCCAAGAGGTTTTTGGGGTAGACGAGAAATCACTTGGCTAACGGCCAATCGTGAAAATGGAAGCATATCTTCAGCTTGGCGAGTTCAACGCACCCAGTCGGAGCTCCGGGAGAGAGCTTTCGTGCGCTTTTCTTCTTTCTCTGTCTTTTTTTTCAACTTAACATGTGCTTGCCCACGAGTCTTGGTTTGTTTGGCGAGAATTTTAAAAAGCTTCTTTATCGAGCATATTTTTCGAGAGGCTATTGTTGTTGTTTGCTTGAACTTGAAAATAAGTTTTGAACTTATTTTATAGGTTTGATTGTCCACCCAATGACGGTGAAATTAATTAATTTAATGTGTGACATTGAATCATACGACGTGGCATGATTTCTTTAAAATTTGAATTTATAATTAAAAAATATGGATTTCTGTCAACTATGTTTGGCTCACAAACGGTGATGGGCGTTTATGAAATGAAAATTGTATTTGAAATACTTTTCTGACAAAAAATGATTGTAGATCATAGCACTTATTGAATGTTATGATGGACTATGAAATAATAATTCGTGTGAATTATTCATAATCATTATACATGATAATTGATGAGAGTTAGTTGTTGGAAAACGCATTTGAAACACGATTTTCACTCTATAAATGTCCATCCCTGCTTGCAAACCGATTAAGTACTATCGCACTTTTTTTTTCTTTTTTTATTAATATTTTTTATAGTAATTTTTTTCAAATTAATGATTTCTTCACAGCTCGTTTCCTAAAACCAATTTTATTAGAATTTCACAATTTACATCGCTTGTTGTTAGATAGAACCGAAATTAGTTTAAAGATAAGAAGAAAAACAATCTACTACGAGATATACGTTAATCTCAATTGCCCTTCGATCGTACGTCATTGAATGAAATAAAAATTAAAACAATTTGAGTAAAACAATTTTGTATTTTGATCAGAGCGGAGAATGGCTGCGATTGAAGGTGTTGGAGGTACGGCCGGAGTTGACGAGACTCGGTGGAACGGTCGAGGAAGCAACGAGACTATCGACCGCCCACGACGAGGTGCTAGTTCGTCTTCGAAGCAAGCAGAGCCCGGTCGAGGAGTTGCTCAAGCAAGCGGATCAACTCATATCGACGCAACGTCCACGCGCGGAAGTTTACGCGGCTATGGCGGAAACCCTCGGTCAGGCTTGGCGCGACGTTAATTCACTTTTGGAACTTCGTAAACAGATACTGGATCACAACGTTCTTTTTCAGCGGTCAGTAATCTCGTGATCTTCCCACGTTGGCACAAGACCGAAAGAGCCAAAATCAATAAAATGAAAAATTATTATTTCAGCCGGGCTGAGGAATGCCGATCGTGCACCAAAGCTCTGGAGATGGCATGCAACGATACTCTTTTGCCGATTGAGATTGACGCTGTGAAGAAGTTTCTCAATAAAATTCATGACCTACGAAAATCCATGCTGTCTGCTTTGATGGGTGCTCTGCAAGAAGGAAAATGTCTTCTTGATCGTCTCAGAGAGATTGCGGGTGAAGGAACCCTGGATTCGAGACCCGATCGGATAAAAGCCGATGCTGACCATGGTAATTGATTATTTATTTATTTATTTATTTATTAAAAAAAAAAATACACTCGATGATTGGATTAAATTCGTTCGCGACAAAACTGACAAGTAGCTATTTACAAATGTCTAATTTAACGTTCAACAACAATAAGTTTCAACAGGGCTCCTTCTTGAGACCATTTTAGTTAAGTAACGATTTTTTCGAATGAATTATATTTAGAAAATTTTACGATTTGTTTTGAAATTCGATTGATTTAGATTTCTTCCGGAGAATCACTCAAGAGAGTCAGCGACGTTAGTTCACAGCACTTATGTCAGCCGTGTGTGTTTTCGAATATATTTATAGGACACTTTTCAATGATTACCGGTCGTCCGACGTTTAATTTTATTTCGATTCTCACTGTCTCAGCTGTTGTGCAAGTGGAGAAGTGGCTGGAAGAGCTTCACGATCACAGGCGTCTCATCGAAATTTCCTTCAGCAGCAGAAAGACTCAATTAGAACAGTGTCTAGCGCTTGCTCTGCTCGCCACGGATCTCAGAGATTTGGAGGAAATCCTCGGCGACAGAATAGCTGCGTTGGCAGGCAGCAGCGATCAGTTGGGTGACTCGGCTTCCAGCGCGGAGCTTCTGCTGTTCGAATTGAAAAAGTTGCATACGGAGGCTAAGGTTTGCGTCTTCTCTAAAACACACACACACACATAATGACATTACAATTAACGATATTCATACGTTAATATGTATTACATTTTTTTTCTTTTCAGGAGTTTCAAGACAGATCGATTAAAATAACCAAGTCAACCGAGAGATTGGTTACGTCAGGACACTTTGCCGGCGAACAAGCCACTGAACAGGCTTACGCGATACTCGAGACTGCCGCGGATTACGTCAATGACTTGGATCAGTACGAGGGCCTATTGAATCGAGCGATATCTTTCTTCGAAGCATCCAGATCGGTACGTGACTCTATGGCACAGAAAACGTATAAAATAATATCTCAATGAAAAGTTGAAACAAAAAAAAAAAAATTGAAGATAATTAATGATGAACAAGTACGGAAATCTAAATAATTGTTTAAATAATTGTCTCAATATCTGAATAACGTTTTTGCATAAAATATAATTCAACTGTCAAGAAATTAATATGTTATAGCGTATAAATTGTCGATGACTTGAAAAAGTTGAAAACTTGCTTATATTTGACTCAAAGTAATCGTGGATTGCATCCTCGTCTTTGTTCGCCGTTATTTAGGCCTTTACGAAACTGGACCAGCTCGAGATTCAACTGGCAACTACAGAGTTCCCGGAGCATTCTCCCCAACTGGCACGTTTTCACGCCCAAGCCGCATCGACGCTGAGCGACGTAACCGCGAGTCCCTTGTGCGAAGGTTACGGTCTGCTCGACATCACGGGAAGAGGAGCGCCCGGCGCCGAGGTTAATGAAAATAATTGCCATTATCATATTATTACCGGTTACACAGACCATAGAATTTCCAGTCGCACCCACAAAAAATTTATTCAACACCTCGATGTGTTGAATACATTTTTTCAACCCCCCCCCCCCACTTTGTTCAACGATCGGTAATTAAAACCGTCCAACATTCGATAAACAGGGCGTCAAACGAACGGTGGAAGAGCTGGAGAATCGAAAGATACGTCTGATGGAACGTTGCACAGCTCACAAAGAGGAGAACCTCAGAATATCTCGAGGTTTGGCTGCTTTCTTTGAGAAATACGACGAACTGAGATCGTGGCTCGGTGGAATCGCCGATGCTTTTCTTCGTGGTCATCAGGACATGGGAAGTGATCTTCCAATGGCCAAAGATTTTCATCGAATACATTGCCAGCTACTCGACGATCTAGGAAAACGCGGAGTCGAAATCGACGAGGCTCTGGCTGTGCTGTCCGGAACTATTCTGGAAATTTCGGACGAACGACAAAGAGCCGCGCAGAAGCAAGACGTGGAGGAACGAGTCGAGGCTCTGAGAGACTCTTGGTTGGATTCCAGAAATCATGTCGAATTTAGAGTCAATCTCGGAGGACTTTATCACGAATTTCACGATGCTGCGAATAATTTGAACGTTCAAGTCGACATTCTGGAATCCGAATTGAAGAAAAATTCGGATAATTTGGACGAATGTAAAATTGAAGAATTGGAGAAACGATGGAACGAGTTGCAACCGTTGTACGTCAAGCTGACGAACACTGGCGCCAAATTCCTCGCCGAATCGGATCAAGTAAGCATTACGGGGATCGTTTACACGTAGATTAGCTCGGGGTCTTCGTCTTGCTGACTCGTATCGTGTTTCAGTGCACCGACCCGTATCTCGATATTCCACGGGCTAAACTGTGCGTCGAGACTGTGCTCGAACGCTTCGCTAACCGACAGTTGACGGTGTCCGAGTCTTGGGAGAATTGGCAGACGACTGTCATCACGACGAGGGAAAGAAGGATCGAGCAGGAGAGAAGAGTCGAGGAAAGCACGAAGGTGGGAAATTGTGGATGTTGATTGAAAGTGATATTTCATCTATTAAAATGTATTATTTATCATATTTACTATTATTATTTTTATCAATTTATATTTCTATTATTTATTAGCTCGAGTTTCTCGTTTCGATCGTTTTACAACCTTCATGATTGCTTTTGTATCAATGAATTGTAAAATCTTTTACTGATCGTTAATGACAAACAAAAACAAAACTGTTATCGGAATCACAATGAATTATTTTGATAAGCCGGAAGGTTTAAGTCTCTTGTATTTCAGTGAATATTATACATTTTATTAGTTCGCGATTTTAACGTCCTCATGAGGTAAATAATTATACGATCAAAATTTAGACCCAAATTAATCAATTCAATCGATATTTCGTCTTGCTACAAATAATTTAATTCCTTTTTTTTCGATAATGGAAACATCGTAAATTTCAGATTGCTTCTATTATTCGGGTAATTTGGTTGCTGAAGTATTCGACGATCAGTCACAAAATATTTTTTTCCCGTTGCAGACATTGGAGTGGGTGTCAAAGTTCGGCGAACAACTTTATCCGATTCTCACTTCCGATTCCACAAGCCCATCGACGCTTCTTCAAGATCTCGAAAGTTCGCTTATCGGAATTCTTCCGGAATTGAAAAAAGCTGTGACGGAACTTGACGAAAGAATAAAAAGCGTCGAGAGTTTTTCAAAGACCGACGAATATCAAGATGGTGAACGTATAAGAGGACAATTATCGCGGGTCTATGATCATTTGCGAAATACGGCTTCGGATTATCAGATTCTTTTGGAATCACTGATTTCCGTTTTCCGCGGATTGGTCGAGGTAAAACCTTCATTTTTCAAAAAAAAAATGTCTCTTACTTTCGAACGCCCATGATTAAAAATTAAAAATTTAATCTTAATAATCTGCGATTACGACAAGGTCGAGGACAACATTTTCGAGGTCAAGCACATTCGTGAGGATCTCGAGAGATCGTTATCATCGGGTTCACTGACGGAAGTCGCGCGCAAAGACATCAGAACAAAGTCGGAAAAACATGAAATCGCGGGACGTACGATGGGCGAGACTTTGCGAAGTTTGCACACCGAGATCGAACACGTTGTTCGGCGAATCGAAAATCAGGAACCCCCGGAAGCTGCGAAACAGGAAATCGATAGATTGAAACGCGCCTTGTCGCACACATCGACCGAATGGGAAAATTGTTGGCGAGAAACGAAGACTCATCTCGACGGAGGCATTCGATACTGCGAATTTGCCGACGATCTCGATAACATCGACGCCGATCTTCGTCAATTGGCTAATCAGTTGGAAGACTCGGGATCGCGTTACGGTGCGGATAGCTTGCCATCGGCCGAATCGGCTTCTCACTCTTTCGTGCAGTTCGAAAAAACTATTACGGTAATTATCGCAACATTTTTAACAAACTTCGAGAAGCCTATTTTTTTCTTCTGTTGATACATCGAACCGTCTATTTGTTTTTAATCAGCCTAATCTCATAGCCGTATCTTAAAACAGAATAAAATTATCGTGTCATCAACGTCAACGTCAAATTGATAGTAAATAAAGTTCTAAGTAACCAAAATGTTATCCTACAGACCCTTGAAGAACGAATAACGACCTTTGTGCGAACAACAAAGTCAAACGTGGCGCTGAGCTCACCGGAATCGCCTCTGACGATCCAACGAGAACTCTCGGGACTCGACGACCGATGGCAACACCTCAAACAGGTGGCCGAAGTCACGAGGAAACGCATAGATCTCAGTATCGAGTATTTTCGACTTTTGGAAGAGGCGAAAAATTGGTATAGGGACGGTAACAAACTGCTCATCGTAATCGCGCGGAAATCCACCGCAGCCAAGATGCCCGAAGAAGCCGCGGAGCTTCTGAACGATGTCAATGATTATTTGAAACCTGGCGAGGAAAAACAGGAAGAGAGGATTGAAAGGATTCGCGAATTGTCGACTAGAATTTTCGGTAAGTACGAAGAAAAAAAAATCAGAGACGGGTATTTATGTGACGAAGATGTGTTTCAAATACTTTTTTGAACAAATAATTGTAATAATTTATTGCACAATCATTAAAATTGTCAGGTTTTTGTAATTATTATGAATAATTCACGTTTTTATGGCGTAGAATGAAAGAATTGAGATCCTTAAAGAATGTAAGCTTCATCCGTTCCATGTTGAGTCTTTGATGATAAATTAATTTGTAAAACAGGCACAGACAGACTCCCGCAATTCAACGACGTGGTCGTGGAAAATCGCGAAACCCTGGACTCATTTGCCGTCATAATATCGGAGCTTCGTACACTCGAGCAGAATCTCGAAACAACGGCAATCGAGCTTGAGGATAAACTTCGTGAAAAACAACGCGAAGAAGCTGAACTGCGAGACCTGGAAAAAGCCAGGGACGAAGCTCGAGCGGCTTACGAGGCTGAGATGGTCAAGAAAGAACGAGAATTAATGCAGAAGCAACGCGCCGAAGCGGAACTTCGAGAATTGGAAAGAGCTCGAGCGCAAGCCCAAGCTGCTTACGAAGAAGAAATGTCGCGAAAGCAAGAAGAATTGGATCGCAAACAGCGCGCAGAATTGGAACTCAGAGAATTGGAAAAAGCCCGAGCCGAAGCTCAGGCAGCTTACGAAGCGGAAGTCGCGAAGCAGCAAGAGGAATTGATTCGAAAGCAACGCGCCGAAGCGGAGCTCAGAGTATTGCAAAAAGCTCGAGCCGAAGCTCAGGCGGCCTATGAAGCGGAAGTCGCGAAGAAACAAGAGGAATTGATTCGCAAGCAACGCGCGGAAGCGGAACTCAGAGAATTGGAAAAAGCTCGAGCCGAAGCTCAGGCTGAGTGGGAAGCGGACATCGCGAGGAAACAAGAGGAATTGATTCGTAAGCAGCGCGCCGAAGAGGAACTCCGAGAACTCGAAAAAGCTCGAGCGGAAGCTCAGGCTGCTTACGAAGCGGAAGTCGCGAGGAAACAGGAGGAATCGATTCGCAAACAGCGCGCGGAAGCGGAACTCAGGGAACTCGAAAAAGCTCGAGAAGATGCGCAGATTGCTTATGAGGAAGAAATGGCGCGAAGACAGGAGGAAATGATCCGGAAAAAGCAGGCGGAAGAGGAGCTTCGGGAATTGGAAAAAGCTCGAGTCGAAGCTCGAGCAGCCTATGAAGAGGAAGTCGCGAGAAATCAGGAAGAATTAATAAAAAAACAGCAAGTTCAAGCGGATCTCCGAGAATTGGAAAAAGCTCGAACTGAAGCGCAAGCTTCTTACAAAACGGAAACTTCGACGGAGCTTGTGGAATCCGTCGTCGATGAAGCACCGAAGAAACCGAGCGTCACAACAGAGACAAATTTGACCCAGTCGAGCACAACCATCACCGAACATCGTGAACAACGTGTGGTGCAAGAAACAGTGACTTCGGAAATGACGAAGAAAGAAATTCACATACTTCAAAAGGTAAGGTTGCGATAAAACGACCGGATGAGGAAAAACCGAGGAATTTTTATGATTGACGTGAGAATGTTTATCCGTAGATCGAGATAGAGGAGGAAGTGCCAGTTCTCATGGCACCGTTACCAACGTCCCAGTCGCAACGGGCGCCGGATGTCGCGGACGTGCCGAAAAACGTGGAACCGGAAATGAAGGAACGAGCCCGGGAGACCGGCGAGACGCCACGGTTTGTCGTGTGCCTCAACGATGCGACTATCGAGGAGGGCGAACGATTGACCTTGGAATGCCGGCTCGTCGGTCGGCCCCAGCCGGAAGTCGTGTGGTACAAGGATGGCATATCCATTCTCAACAATCTCGATTATCAAACGATTTTCGATGTCGAAACGGGTTCGTGCATTCTCGCCATTGAGGAAACCTTCGCCGAGGATTCCGCAAAATTCACGTGCAAGGCTTTCAATCATCTGGGTCTCGCTGAGACCTCGGCGACTCTCACGGTCAAAGGTATGGAAAAATAATACAATGCGAAAGCAATTTATCGGTTCGACCAATATTTATTTAAACATAGCAAAAAAAAAAAAAAAAATTAGCCGGTCGTGGGATGGTCTTCAGAATTTAAACTTTTAAATCATAAACAACGTACAAAATAAGATAATTAAATGACACAATAATAATGATAATAAAAATAAATATAAAGTTGTAAACATTTTGCCAGATTAAAAGCTAGGTTCGATAGAAATTGATGATCTATTTGCCTTGCAGCACACAAAAATGTTTCACTTGAAAAATGCATCTGTGAAGTTTCCCTTAGAAACTTAAAATACTCCTTGATAAAAGAGAATTGCGCAGGGGGGGGCGTAAATATTGCTAAATTATTCTAATAAAAATAACAATGTAACTTTAGTCGAGAGCAATTTCGAGGAATTGATTTCACTTGTCATTGAAGTGGGATGCGAACGAGAGCGAGGCTTATGGTGGTGGAGTAGCGGTTTTTATGGTTTCTATGAATAGAAAGGCAGCTGGGAAACGGAAGATGAGCAAAAAAAAAAAAAATACCGCTTGATGTTGCAGAGACGGCGCCCGAGCATCAGCTGAGTCCGCCCATCTTTGTCAAGGAATTGCTGCCGTCTGTAGCGCGGAAAGGCACCGTGCATCAACTCGAGTGCACTGTTACGGGCAATCCTTTGCCGACCGTGCAGTGGTTCAAAAACGACACGAACATCGACGACTCGCCGGATTACGCGATAACTTACAACAACGGTGACGCGATAATCAAATTTTTCGATATTTTGCCGGAGGACAGAGCCGCTTACACCTGCAAAGCTACAAATCGTTTAGGTCAGGCGTCGACAACCGCGAACCTCGACGTTGAGATTCCAATTGTTGCCGAAGTAAAGTCACAAGAAATTGACGTGACTCCGATATTGGAAAATGGAATCACGACAGTCACGCCCGAACCAAAGCTCGAAAGCATAATCAAAGGAACTTCGATCAGCGAACGGCAAGAAACTATTGAGGAAAAAATAATAAGGGAATCAAAACTAGTCACGGTGAGTTCGTTTTTTTTTCTTTTGTTACTTGATCAATTTTTTTTGGTTGTTTGTTTTTTCAACCTAGTGATAACGAGTATTCAAGTTAATGCATTTTTCACTGGTGACCGATGAGCGAGTTAACGTTTCCGAATGAAACAACGAAAAAAAATTATGATTGCATGATTTGGAAAGAAACGAAGCTGGGAAATATACATATATCATCACACTCTTGATAAAGTACGCAGTGATTAACGTCGCTCGTTACTTTTAAGCGGTGTCGACAGGAATGGGCATTCATTCAATGAAAATGTATTTCGAATACTTTTCGAACCAAATGTTAATGGATTTTACCGGATTTATTGAATATTCTATTTTAATTTATTGTAAAATAATAATTTATGTAAATTGGTCATGATTATTACGGAAATGTGAATATATTGATTTATGCATGATAATTGATCATAGTTATTTGTTTCAAAACGTATTTACAAAACATTTTCATCGAATGGATGCCCATCCCTGGGTGTCGATCTAATTGTGCAAATTCTAATAGACACATGTTTGCCCACAGATCGAGACGAGCCGCGAGGAGATGGGCGGAAGAACGAGTCAGGTAATTCCTGATGCATCGATCGAAGAGACCAAAACGTCGATCAAGGAAGAGGTGGTCAATACAGAAAATGCGGGTGAAGCTGCAACTAAAGAAATACTTATGGCAGAAAAAATAGAGCCTGAACTGATTGCTCCCAGCGTTCAACTGCCACTCAAGAACACACAAGTGTTCGAAGGACGGACTGCGAGATTGGACTGTGTTATCATCGGACAGCCTGAACCTGAGGTGAGTTTCGTTATTTTTTCAATCAACTGAAGATGGAAGATCTTGATGAAAATAAGATTCAATTTTCACTCAGAAAGTGTGGCGATATTATATTCTGACCTCCAGTAAAAAAAATCTGAGACGTTAGTGAAAATGTCATCAATCCAGTTTTCCGGAAAAATTTAGAAATAAACGCACGGTTTTGACAAATAAAATAGTGGAAAACTTGTGCTTAACAGTTACCATCGATGGGGATTAGCAAATTGATGGATTTGGCTCATTTTTATTCCGATTGATAAATCAGATTTTTTTGTCGACGCGGAATACTCGTCTGCAATCTTCCGACGAGTATTCCGCAACACGAGAGTGCATCGAAATATTCCCACAATCTTGTTTCGGGCTCTCGCTCACAGCGCGTTGCCCACGAGCGTCTATTTATAGACACAGAAACTGTCGATGTTCGTTGTTGAGCGGCCGAGTATGGAATTATCAAGGAATAATCACTAAAATTAATTGGTCATATTCTACTTAATTTTTCCATGAAAGAACATCGACTGCCAATTACATAATTACAATTTATCAATGTCAATTATTATCAAGTGTTATTGATAATTATTCGCAAATTATAATTGACAAAAATTATGATCATCACGAATATTGTTCGTTTTCCAGGTAATCTGGTATCACGACGACCAGCCGGTCAAAGAATCAGCCGATTTTCAACTCCTTTTCCAAGGCGATCGGTGCTCGCTGGTCATTCACGAGGCATTCATCGACGACGCCGGAATGTACAAAGTGGTGGCGATAAATTCTCGGGGCGAGGCGTCCAGTCAGTGCGTTCTGTCAGTCGTTCGTGAGTCCAGAATAATTTTGCAAATAATCCGAATATCTGATTCAGCCGCGAAGAGCGGTAACGTCAGTCGCAACGCGCGTACATTGGAACGGTTCCCATTATCCGTGACTGACCCCTATCGATTTTTCAGCAGCGTCCGATTCGACCGATCAACTAGCCGCCGGGAACGCGCCCCAGTTCGCAAGACTGATGACTGATGCACTCGTGGATGAGGGTGAGGACACCAATTTCGAGTGCCAAGTCACCGGTGTACCTCGTCCGGACCTAAGATGGTTCTTCAATAACGTAGAAATAGATGTACTTAACGACAGAATCAAGGCAAGAATGTGATCTATTATTTTTATTATTTTTTAAGTCACTTCAGCATCATCGCGGACAAAAAAAACCGATATGCGATTTTTTTTGTCGTTGATCGACGAAAAATCTGGCATTGATTAACAATTCTTTGGTCTCAACCAAATTATGTCCCAAAATATGTTTTAACTTCAAACTTTCCAGTGGCGTTGATGTTGGACTTCTATTTCACTGCTGACACTTCGTAGATTGTTAAATTTTGTTGTGAACAATTAAGCAAAACGCATCAACGTTCGTGCCATTTTTTTTTCAGGTTACCCACGATGATACCACAGGTACTTGTAGTCTGACGATCTCAGCGACCACCTTCGAAGACAAGGGCAATTACGTGGCAAAAGCGACGAATCTTCACGGCGAGGCCAAAGCGATAGCTCGCTTGGTCGTTAAACCTGCAAATTCAGCTACGCAAACCGAGGCAATGGTACTTATGCAGAAAAAACTCGTGGCTCCGACTTTCGAAGAAATTTTCGCCAGCAAAATGATTCCTCACGGTGTATCCACGAAGTTCGAGTGCATTGTTCATGGAAAACCGACGCCTAAGGTTTGTAGTTTTCACGTTATAATAAATTCCGATTAAATTCCGCACTTCAAAGAATATTTTAAATTGTATAAGTCAACGTAAAGTCGAATGATATGGCATGAGCAACAATTCGCGTTAGGAAACATCGTCCGAAGTGTTATTGACAGTGTCGTTATTCGTGTAATTCGACGATAAATCAATTCGCACATCCATCTCAAAGGACAGTGAAGATTATCGCATGTCGAGACTAAAATGCGACAAACCGTGTCAAAAAAAAAAAAAAATCGTAAATCGGGTAGATGAAGAACGATCAAAGTGTCATGGCGAAGTGACCGCGAGGGTTTTTGGCTGTCGGGCGGACAATCGAAGGCAAGCCAGTGACTTGGTGGCTGTCACCAGGGCCAGAATTTCGTGCGCCATGCCAAAAAAAAAAAAAGGTTCTCGGAAGACAGAGAAGAATGATACAAACGTCTCGTTCTCTTATCCCATATTCCTGCCGAATCGATTCTCGGTTATCCGCGGTATGAATGTCTGCCAGAACAGTGTCGCAGCGGCCCTCGTTATGGTTTGAGCTAAACATGTGGCTCATCTCGTTGATTTTCATTCTCATATTTGTAAGTCATTTTTTCGAAGTGTTGTGCATCGATGAGGCGTAATTTTTTTTTGTGTACCGCGTGACCCAAAAGCACTAGCTATATCACACTTGCGAGGCATTCGTGATACGTCAAGATGTCTAAATGATTTAAACGACCTACACGAGCTGTCCGCAATCTTTAACGTGAAATACGTCGGTCACAAAGGGTTTGCGGAATTTTCCCCAATTCTTAGAGGAAGGGGAGGGGGGAGGTAAATAAATTTTCAATGTATCGCGAGTTAAGCCAGACGTGAAATAGCCTGGCACACACACATACCTTGCTTCGAGTCGTCTATCGCAATGAGAAAACAATTCAACGACAGATCGTTTATAAAGGGCGACGAGGGCCAAGAGAATGGAAAAAAAATCGTTGAATAACGCGGGCTATAGCGCACGTGAAGGTGCGTCTTTGACGCTTCATTGCAAAAGAGAACGGGGTGGACGATGGACGGGCAATGAAGCGTCGAAAATAATCAGCGACAAGACCCAATGTCTTGTCGTATTAAATTCGTCGTCTATAATTAATGCTCGTACGTGTGTGGACCACGAGGTCGTGAAGGTCGATCGACGGATAACCAGCAGACTGTGACACGGTTTCGTGACAGGGCTTGCACCGAAAGATTGCTTCTGGCCCGTAACACTACTGCGCCTATCGTCGGGTTACAGTGACTGTCTTCGAACACCGATTTGTTGAATGTTGAATGCTTTTTGGTTTTTTACACGCTGCAACAGATTTTACCGGGTTTTTCGTGAAATGAACCTTGTACCGTGTACTTCAAAGTTTTGAAAGATTATGCAATAGCGCAAAGCCAAAAGATATTTTTTTTTACAATCCTACGAAGTTGAAAATTATTATTAGGATTCATTGATCGTATGAGATTGATTTGCACGATATAGAATATTGCTGAATTGACAGATTAATCACTCTTGCTAATTTTTTTTGAATACGCATATTTATTATGGTTGCCCAAACTGGACTTGGTTGGTCGCAAATAATGATTTACTTCTACAGTTCTAAAAACGTTACTTTCTTGATTTGCTGGACGTTTTTTATTTTTCAATGTGCAAGATCGAAAGTTTATTATCGTTAGCAGCTAGTCAATAAAGTTGGTTTGGTGGAGCTGGACATTCTCCGTTTTGCAACAGAAAAATTAAAAACGCATAAACAGAATTAGAAGAAATTACAGAATGATGAAACATGAAAAAGAATGATGAAAAAATAAAAAAGATTCGCGAACTTGAGAAACAGAAAAGTCAGAATTTGTCAGAGCTCTGACAAATTCGATCTGCTTCGAAAATAGCTCCAGCAGATGCTGAATTTTCATTCATTGGTAGAAGTCAATGTAATTAGTGAAATGACAATCGTAACATTGTTCATTCTATGATGTTTTTTTTTTCAGATTCAATGGCTGTTCAATAAGCGACCGGTTCACGGCAAGGGTTTCCTCGTGTCCGTGAGTGGTGAACGTCAAGTGCTCACCGTACCGGAAGCAGGACCCGAGCACGTGGGTACAATATCCTGCGTGGCCGAAAACGCAGCGGGACGAACAGTATGCACAGCCAAACTCGAAGTCGGTAAGTATCAAGGCTTCTCGATCACCTTCTATCTTTTTTTTCCCCAATTTCGTGCGAGTTCCTCCATCGCGACGTAATTACCAACTCGACCAGCGAGAGCAACGCGACATCATCGTCTCTCACGACTCGCGGTGTTTTCATCTCTGTCTGTAATGGAAGTAGGTTGAGTTTGCGGTGAACTAAAATAACGACGACGACGACGACGAAGACTGTGGGCAACGGTGTGTATGTCGTGGAAGTTATTAATAAATCTCACTTCCGACCGATACTTCATTCACTCCAGGGTCGTCGTTTATGCATCAGTCAAATGCACTTTCAACCTCGCTATTTTTGATAATCGAATTTTCCTCGCTTTTGAAGAGAAAAAAAAAAGCGCTTTTGGGTTGACGATGATCATAAAAAGTGGACCATTGAGTACGTGAAATTCATCGTCAATTATCAACGATCGGTTGATATAAAGTAGTTTTTTAGAACGTTCACCTACCAAAAATTATTTTTTATTATTTTTTCTCATCGTTAACTTTGGAGGAGACACTTTTTCATTATCCTTACAATCAATTCTATTCGAGCTCGTGTGATTCTGCGTTCGAATATTTAACACAGTGTACTCATGCGAATTAAATTGTGAAAGCTCTTATTTTCAATTCACAAATATGGAAAGAATTTGTGCATTGGAAATTTATCATTCGATTCCGAGACGAATGTTACAAAAAATTTCGTTAAAACGAGACTAACGATGCACCGTCCGCCTTCGAATAGATATTTCATCGCTATTCTCGCGGTTTTACATTAAGTTGTGCGCGTTGACAGACGTTTGGGGGGTAGCTGTGAGGAGTGAAAAAACTCGCTCATACAGACGATATATATTTTTAACCGTGTCGTGACCGAACACATTTTCTCGCTTGCTTTTACGAAAATTCTTTCTCTTTCTCCGGTTCTTTCGCCGTTTCAAAGTTATTGCCAGACGAGATCTAATCTTAGACGCAGTTTTTATGTGACTTTCAAAGTCGTGTTTTTTTTTATTTTTCTCGAAAACTCTACGCATGAAAACTGATATGCATCTTCGTTGACGAAGGGGTAGCCCTGGCTTTTCGAAATTAAGTTTTATGAGAAGCTATTAGACGTGGCTCCGAGATGAAAGAACTTTAGCTGCGTTTCTCGTTGCACTCGCTGCGGATCCGTCGTTTCTGTCAAGTTTTATAAAAAGCGTGAGAGGGTGGCTGTTGTGGTTGATATTTCCGTCCTGTTGGTATAGATTATTTATATTTTCCAATGAATTATTGGAAAGCTTCCATAATTTTCAATTAAGTTGGAAAATCTGGAAATATTTTTTTTTTGGTATTGGTTAAATTAATTCAAGAAATTAAATTATTAGATTTCTTGAGTCAATTTGGTTATGATAATTTGATAATGATAGTTATTGAGATATATTTGAATAGTAAAGTTCGATTGTTTCGAAATAGGCTAACAGTCTCAAAAAAATAAATACTGTTCGTATCTTATGAGAAGCCAGAAGAGTTTAAAAAAAATTAAATTTACCCGGAAGTTTACGTGGTTCGACTATTCAGGATGCTCTGCCTCGTATAAATTTTAAATAAGATAACAGATAACAAAATTCAAGAATACCGCATCGACACAAATGCATAGTCGCTATAGTACAGATAAATTTAAAGAACAAATTAACAACAATACATAAAACGCTAAAACGTCAGATTTTGTATGTCGACGATCATTACTCAATCATTACCAAATTTATTGAATTAAACTAAATTGTCATAGCATGGAATTAAATCAAAATAAAATATAATTGTCGATCGATAAATTTCAAGACATCGCAATATTGACTCGTCCTCGACAGTCTACCCCGCCATCGATTCGCGGATTTTCCGAAAATGTAGGGTGAACCGGTCGTTACCGTTGCCGATGATCCGCGTCTGTGGGTCAATTCGGGGAGACTCGCGCAAGCTCTCGCCATTCCGTGAGATAAACCCGGTCGGACGGACGCAGAATTCGCGTTATTTTCGTCGGCACGAATACCCGCGGGGTCTCGGGCTTCGGCCACGTTAGTCGCAAGCATTGGTGGTGGGCACGAGCCCGTGGGTATCGCACATTGAGTTCGTGGCCGCAAGTTGAGAAGACCTACGTTGGGCCAAACGGGAGAACGAGACGTGGAATCGTGGATCGAGGAGATAGCGAGAAGAAAGAGGTGACTTGCTGGCAATCGACTCGTTGTGCAGACTCCATCGGTCGGTTCGACGATCCCGACGTCTTATTTCCATTCGCGTGCGATAGTTTTGTTAAAAAAATTCTTTGCCGTTTCTTCAATTGTCCACCCACCCAAAAAAGTCGTGTACGAAACAATAGAAAGTTGCAAAACTTCCGGATGGACAAGTCCATCAAAGTGCAATCGAAGTTGTAAAAATCAGTGACGAAAATTTACGGATAGGTCGGTGATTCATCATCCTGTGACATATATGTATATATAGTTCTATAGTTCGTTCGTTCATAAAAAGTCGAAAAAGTCTTCTTTTGTTTTTCAATAACTTTGGATTCGAGAGAAAGAACACAATGAGACACGTGTCGTCTTTGCTAGTGTAGCACCGTCGATGTAACGTCTCCTAACGAGTCTATGTGTGTGTGCATGGTCGATGGAATTGTGGCTCGAGAACGACCAGGAAGACGACGGACAGCTGCTTCTAAATTTGTATAGGAACCCCGAACAGTTACTCTACGTGCACCACTTGTGTCAGTAACTAACTGTGTGAACCGAAATAGAGATCTCGAATGTTCGGCAAATGATTCTTTGACCATCGTCGATAAACACCCTCTCACAGGTGTCGACGAATATTCTCCAAGGTGAATTGGGGTGGAATTTCGGATCTGTCGGGTTTCTCGAATTTTGAACGGTTCAATTGCAATCGGACACTTGCTGTTAAATGAAAGAAAAAAATACGTATTCGATTTGAATTCAATAATTAAATTAATCGTAATCGAATATATTTGATTTTTTTCCCGAATCAATTATTATATTCGTTGATTTTATTATTTTTAAAGTAAATAAATGTGTATGTGTTTACTGCAAAATTCTTCAATCATAAATCAATAAACTTTTGTTTTTTCGCGGTGTTTTTCATCGGTTGCTGTTTTTGGACGATGTCTGACGATTTTCTCGGCCCACTCGGCAAATGCCAATGTTTAACCGACTCCGCCTTCAGTGAACGGGGGCAGTGCGCTTAAATTTCACGTATCCAAATACACTCTCGGCCCTCTGCGAATCTCGATTTATCCGAATTTATTTTCACGATATTTTGGTTCCTCGCCAACATCATTTCGTCCAATAGTCACGTAGGATACAAGGATACGTATGTATGTGTGTCCACTCGGAAATGTTTTTTTTTCTTCTTACTTTCTTTCAAGCAGAACGAAGTGCAACACATATTTTATGGAGAAAAAAATTAAACAAAAATTCTTCGTTGCGAATTATTGATTTTATTTGGAAAAAATTATTTCCCTCAAATTATTTATTAATTCCAAATTATTCCGGTCGGGACTGAAACCGAAGTCAAAGAGAGCTGCTCAGTTTCGTCTTCCTCGCAAGACTTTTCGGTCTGCGCGAGTTTCGAACTCGTCCGAGCATTTCGTACCCACAATCGTGTTGCGACATCCACCGAATTCCATTCATCAGGTGCGATCTGTCACGGTTCGATTAATCGGGCCGACTATTAATAGTCCGGTGATTCAAGGAAAAACTATATCGGATCTTAGCATAGATATCGGTGGTACGAATCGCTAGAGCTCCGAAATCACGATAGCACAGATGATTTTTTAGCGTTGTATGAATCAACGCCATTTTTTTATAGTACACGAAGATCTCGTGTAAGCGGTCATCACCAGATGTCAATTTATTCTTTCTATTTTCGTCGAAGAAAAAAACTATTTTGAGTCGATGAAACTGTCGGCTAAAGTCGCTGCCAAAGAAAGTGGTGACGTAACTTTCGAAACGTGGAAATTTTGACAATACGTGCTTTTCCCTTGTCCGTGGAATTATTGAAATTATGTATAAGAAATAGAAAAACGTGTCCCATAATCACGAAACCACAAAATTATTGTCAAAAATTCGAAGAACGCCAACAAAGAAAAATTTGACTCATTGCTCATGCGCGTTGACTCTTTAAAAAAAAATAGATAATAAGTCCAAGGCGTGCTTCGAAGCGTGACTGTGAACACACACACGATATAGGTAGAAATTCCTCGTAGGGATCGACGTGCGGACGTGTGGGGCCAGAGTTGGTTAATCCTTGCCAAACGATTATTGCCACAATCTATTGATAACCCGATTAATCATATTGTATAGACGGAGGGACGAGGAACGAGGCGGGGGAGGAACTCGTTCGAGAATTGGTGCCCATCGACATCGACATGCATCCATCGAGCAGTAGCGAGAAGCACTTCACGACGGAGCGAAAGACAACGCCGGGCGACGGGGCCCCCGGTGGAAGTGAAATTTTAACGAAAATGTCGTCCTCGATAACACAATCGTCATCGAGTCATACGTCCTGCGTCAAGGAATACACGTCCTCGACGAGTTCCAGCTTTTTCGAACCTGGACGATCGCCTGCAAACGTCATCACCAAGTCCACGGTCGAAAGTACCGGATCGACGTCTCAGAGAAATGGAGGACCACCGGTTGTACAGGTAACAATTCGTCGAAACTACGAAATGGTTAATTAAATGAAAAAAAAAAAAGAAGTAAGACAGTGAGAATCCTGCATAATTTTATTTTAATATAAAAATAATCTAAATAAAAGATTCCCCATCTTTTATTGGCAATGGTGACTTCAAGAAGAAAATGGAAAGATAATAAAATAAATAAATTAAAAATCAGGAATATAATGGAAATCCACTTTTTTTTAAATTTCTACAGAGTCAGACGGTCGAAGAATTTCAGCGAATCGTACATGACAGACCCGGAGAGATCAGACAGGAGAAGACTCTGATAATTACCGAGGGAGCTTTGCCGATCAAGGTGCAAAAACCAACGAGAAAAATCACAGCTCCAAGATTCGTGTCACCGGTTACGGGAATGATCGTGGATCAGGGCAGTGACGTCGTGCTCGAGGGAGTCATCGACGGTGAGTCTTTCACCGCCCTTATATCCAACTTTACCGCTCAGTGAAATCAAAGAAAAAAAGAAACAACAAAACAATCGGTACTCGTCCGATTGGGAGAATCTTGGCAGGTTATTCGTGGTCGTTCATCCCGCGGTGCAAAGTGCGCGAAATGTTGTGAAGCAATTCAATAATCAACACGAGGCGTGAAAGTTTTTAAGTGGGTGCCAAAGCCATTCGTCAAACGGCATAATCTTGGCCGAGCACTCGATAACGAGACTCGAACAACCATTGAGAGTTATGAATTTTTTTGCAGGTTTTCCGCAACCGACAATCAGCTGGGCGAAGAACGGACAGGCGCTCAAAGACGGCGTTAAAACGACCTACGAACACAATCACGTGCGATTGGAACTCAAGAACGTTAACGTCAAGGACGCAGGTCGTTACACCTGTACCGCTCTCAGCGACGCGGGCCACGCCAGCAGCACGGCTGATCTTGTTGTCAAAAGTACGATTACGTATTTCCAATTTTTTAAATCCCATTCTTTTTTTTTTAAACTTATTTTTAATAAATTTGTTGGAATGATTTTTCGTAGAGACAATATTTCCACCGGTATTCGGCCGTAGGCTGCAGGCTCAGGTGGTCAAGCGAGGCGACAGAGTCGTAATGGAAGTTGAAATAACCGGCACCCCCGAGCCCACTGTAACTTGGTACAAAGACGACGTGCCACTCCGGGAAAGACCACCGGAGGTCAGACTCAGACAGCAAGGAAATTGCTATTTGCTGGTTATCGAAAAAGGTGACAATCTCTTTCACATTATCACATAAAAAGACCTTCCATTAAATATCTTTGTGCGTTGGAAAAATATTACCAACGGAAATAGGTATTCCTAACGATCGTGATAATGGTTTAACGATTTTGCACGGGACAAATAATAAATTTTAGCCCCACGAGCTGTCGTTAATATTTCGAAAACGTTATCTGTTTTATCTTCACCCGTCTAATCTTTATTGTTTTGACTGACACAGCTGAGAAGGAGCACGCTGGTAAATATATGGTGAATGCGACGAATGCCGGCGGTGAGGCTCAGAGTATCGCTGATTTTGCCGTGTTCGAACCGACTCCGGATACCATGGTGGAAGTCCACAAGACAATTGTCTACGAGAACGTACACGACAAGAATATTGTTCGGGTGAGTTGATTGTTATGGAATATAAAAATTCACTTTCAATTATTTTGACCGGGGTGGTTCTTACATGGAGTTTGGACGAATTTATAGATGGAAAAAGTTAATTTCCTGTTTTACTTTGAAATTTACGTCGGTCATTCCACCTTAATATATATTTTTATCGCTTTTTTCTCTTATATCATAATTAATTTTATATTAGAAATATTAATGAAAAAATAGAAAATACCGATCTTAAAATTAATATGAATCATTCTACCAATTTTTTTTTTAAATTTTTTTTCTAAAGTTGAATAGAACCGAGTTTTTTTCTTTTAAAAAATAAAAAAAACCTGTGCATTTTAAAGGGAACAACTATCCGCTTTTCATAATAGCCAATTTCAAAGATAGAGGGCTAAAGTTGTAAGTCACTCATTTTTAATTATTTGAAGTCAATCTGGGAGCTCAGTCAAAACTTGTTCAAATGATTTCGTCTCCGTGTAAGTTAACGGCCCTCATGATATTCACAAATGATCACGTTCACATGAGCGTCCGCAAATATAATTATCGCAACAATCCAATTCTACAGCCCGACGGCGAGAAGGGCGAGATTCCTTCGGCGAATTTGACAGCCGAGCACATTGCAACGACGGTTATTCAACCGAGTTCAGGTCTGCGCACCATAGTCCCACCTCCCACCATAGGTTCCCATTCCGATTCAATTCGAACGATTCAAATAACCGAAAACAAATCCGATTCCGCGAAATGCGGTGCACCCATTATGGAGAAGGCTTCGCGATCGGAGTACACATCATCCACAATGGAGTCACATCAGACGGAAACAAAATCCGAGCAAAAGTTTCACATGAAACTGCAGCACAAGTCGGCACCGTTGTTCGGAGACGAAATTCCGGATGCGGGTCCGAAGATAACGGTGACAACGTCATCAAAGACGAGCACCCAAGAAACGAAAATCGGTAACGAGCCGTCATCGACGAAAACGAGCGAGGTCGTGGAAACAACGAAAACGGAAACCCCGAACAGAGGCGCCGACGATTCAACGACGATCGAAGAAAACGAAAACGTCGAAACATCGACGATCGCGAAAAAAGACGCTCTGAGCTTCTTCGAATCCATGTCCAAGGACAGCGAACTCACGCCCAAAGGCCCCAAGGCCATGATAAAACTCACCGAAGAGTCGGAAGATGGCAATTACGATGTGAAAGTGGACAAGCTCACGAAGAATTACGAACGCACAACGAGATACGACGAGATCAAGAAACCCGAACGTCCGACCGTGGAAACGTCGAAGAAAGCGTCGCAGGATGTTTTCGAAAAACTCGAACGCGGTGGAACGTGTTCCCGTGGTTTGGACAATACTCTTATCGAATTTCCGTACGAGGATTACAAACTCCCGACTTTGGACGTCAGACGAACGATACTGGAGGACACGACGGCTTCGGGCTCGCCGATACACGGCACTCTGACGATATCGCGACTGCAAGCGCAGTCGGAGAGTGCCGAGGCCATGCTAACGGGTTTCAATCTCGTGCCCGAGCCCCCGCCGGAAATCGGCTACATGCCCAAGCAGGACGACGACACGATGAAGAAACGTTCGGACGGTGTTTCCGTGAAAGCCAAACAGCTTCAAGAATCGTACAGCAGTTGTGCGGATGCTCCGATAGGCGGGGTCAAGATCTTCCCGACGGCAGCACCGAAGGTACCGGTGAGCCAGGCGCCGATCAAGGAACCCACGAGGCCCCAAACCACGTCCATACCTCCGCCTTTCGAACTGCACGCCCCGAGTCAAACGACCGAGTGCAGACGCGAGGTTTGCGAGGAGGTCTGCGTGAAGAAAGACGTGCGTGAGGACAAGAAAACGGAAGACATCAAGAAAACCACATCGACCGGCAGCGCTCCGCCACCCGCGTCCGTACCGTCATCCACCTCGAAGCCCGGAATCACCGAAACAATTTCCGAAAAATGGTGGTCGTCGACGTCGGACTTGGAGACTCGTTCTCACGTATCCACCGATCTGTCGGAATACCGATGCCACTCGGCCGCGTCTTCCGGCCAGATAGACGGACGAGCATCGTCCCCGAAGCCCTCGGCCGATGGTATCGCGATGGAAAAATCCTGGGCGAAAAAAGCATCGTCCGACAGCAATAGAAAATCTTGGCCGCCACAGGCTCCGAAGGAATCCGTCAAGACTCATACCAAACGCGAAGAGTGGCAAGAACCAGCGGTGGGTTACAAAACTTCGTCCCAGGAGAAGAGACAGGAGGTTGAACAATCGCCGGGCGGTGGAATAACGAAAACCAGCGTGCAATCGTCAACTTCGTTGGAAACACGATCGTGGAGCACTCGTGAGGATCGGATGGAAGAGAAAATCATCGAAAAACCACCATCACCACCGCCAAAGCCCAAACCCGTTATCATGTATAACGCGGAAACGATCAAGGTCGATCATACCGTCAACGCCGTGCAAGAAAAATCGGTAATCGAGAAGTACAAGACTCATTGCGACGTGCACAAGACGGAAACTACCGAGAGAATGATTTACGAAGAGTTGAAAGCACCGGGATTGGTGAAGAGCGCCGCACCACCGCCGAAACGTCCGGTGGTTCAGCTTTATCACGCTGCCGAGCCCGCTCCGGCTCCGGAGCTGCCGAAAACTTACGCCACCGAGTCTTGTATCTTCAAGGGCACCTTGGCCACGGCACCGAAGCGCGCACCCGTGCAACTCTATCACACCGCGGCGGAATCTTCGCAACAATCGGAAATCATTCTCGAACCCGGTCCACCGCCGGAAATGGGTTATGCTCCGCCACCGATGATGTGCGAAAAAAAACTCGAAATGACGGAGACCACGTTGGAGAGGTCGGTGGGTTATCAACCGACGAAAGTGGCGCCTGCTGCGATGAAAACGACATCATCGTTGGCTCCGAAGAGACGAGAAGAGACGATTGCTCCTCCGATTCCGCCGAAGGACGCGAGGATCACGCCACCGCCGATTCCCGCGAAATCGACGTCCGAGTCCTGTCAATCGACAGCTCCGTCACAGACTCAGCCACGCTCGTGTCTCTCGGCATCGACACCCACGAAGTTCGCCAAGGGAACTTTCGTGGAGAGCGACTATGAGTCGGATTTCGAATGCAGATCGAAGTGGCGACCTTACGAGAGCGACAACGAGGAACCGCGCTATCGCAGGGTACAACCGCCGACTCCCAGACAATGCAACAGACCCAAATCCACGGAACCCGAACCTCTGCCACCTTCCAGCTTTGAGGTACCACCGCCTGGACTCACGGGACCGCCGAGACCCGTCGTCACCAGAGACTTCCTAGACGAGTCGTTCATCCGCACCTCTGCTACCGACACGAAGAAAACCGGTACGTCGACCATGACTCGCCACGAGAGAAACGTCAAGCAACAGCAGCAGCAACACTACCAAAGTTCTTCACAAAGTTTCTCGCAGAGTGAACAGTTGTTGCCAAAACCCGGATCTCCACCGATTTATGTGCAATCGGCTAAATCCAATCTGGGACCGAAGTCACCACCGGCCAAAACCGGCAAACCCGAGTCACCGAAATTCAAAGTACGAACTTTTCAACAAGAAAGCGGATACATGGCCGACACCGACGAACCTCTGCATCAGCAAAGAGGATTGTCACGAAGTTTCGTGAAACACGAAGGCTCGACAACCTCATCGACCTCACACTCCGAATCGCGCACAGCCTTCTCCGAATGTCGTTCTCAGTACATCGAGAGTCAGAATTTCAGTAGCTCGAATCAACGTAAAGACATTAACGAATCGAGTTCGGGCTTCGGTTGTAGTCAGACCCTACCATCGAAACCCCAAGAACAGCGTAGCTCTTACGTCGAGAAGTCTTACGCATCGTCCACGACACCGGCTACCACCACTTGCTGTCCTCGATCCAAGCCTGCAAAGGTTCGAGAGACTGTCACGCGTTTAGTGTGATATCCTCGCTTGAGTGTTCGATAAAAAAAAATTCCCGTTGTTGTTGATGCATCCCTTTTAATTTTTTTTTTTACTGATGTCTCGTCGATCGTTTTCTCGCAGAAACTAATATTTCTTGCAGTTTTTTAAATAAAATTGTTAGCTTTCCAATCGAATTTTGAAATAACAATCATAGAAAACTTGATTTCGATACCAACGTCCTATTTTTTCGAAACGAATTGTGCCATTTTGTTCACTGATGTTTCATCGATCGTTTGCTTGCAAAAACTAATATTTCTTTCAATTTATTACACAAAATTGTTAGCTTTCTAATCGAATTTTGAAATAACAATTTTTGAAAACTTGATTTTGATACCAACATCCTATTTTTTAGACGACTTTTGTGTTGATCTAATTAGTAAAAGACTGTAATGGATTTTTATAAAATTATTCGTAGCTGAAGCAACGAATTGTGCAATTTTGTCTTTCAACGTTTATCTACTGAAAACTCAATACTTTGTTGGAAAATATTTTTTTTTACCAAACAAAACGTTTTCTACTGAATTCGAATTTTCCTACTGTCTCAAAGTTTTGTGCACTTATATTTTCACCAATTTGCAGTTTTGGACATTGCGTGAAGTTTGTCGTGTGCGGAATGCAGCCCGTGTGCTTGTTTGTTTGGAATAGTAATAGATTGATAATCTTTGAGGATTATTCAATTGTTTCCTTTTTGTTTTGTCTTCATAGCATTCGTCAACTTTCTACTCAGTCTCTCAGTCATCGCTGCAACGCAGCGCCGAGACGAAGAAAGCACCGGCATCGGCTCCTAGTCCATCCAGATTCGTCAGGGGCGAATTTCGCGAGAGCGACTACGAGAGCGACTACGAGGGAAGAATTCCACCGCTGTGGAAACCCCGCGGAGGTTCCGACGTTGAGGATTATTCGTTCAAACCCGTTAAGCCAAATCTCGTGAACACAGGTAGAACAATCTACGATTGAGGCTCTATCGCAACTGTAGAACGAGCTTCGATGTAACATTTATTCTTCTGCACACCGCACTAAACAAAAAAAAAAACGAAAAAACATAAAATCAACGCTTACCGACTAACGACGCAATATTATTGTTCAATGCGTTATTATATTAATCCACTTGGCATCAGCTTTTATTTTTCTCGCTTATCTTGATTATCGCACGCCTGTCAGCTTGACCCTAACTTCGTTGATCCGGTTATCACGCCTCGTCAATCGCTTTCTTTTCAATCTCTATGCACTTATTATTTATAATAAAACCGCACGTACGCTCGTACATATCGTTTTCATTATTCTTTCATTGTATCATTCTGAAGCAAACAGTTTCTGATCGTTTTCAATGAATTATAATTCATTGGCCAATTAACTCTTTAAACCATAGAATAACTATTCTCGAGTTATTTATCGTCTTATTATCATTTCTTATCACACGAATATGTCAGATTATTTTCATGAAAATTGATCAAAGGAGAAAGCAAAAAAATAAATAAATAAAACAATCAGAAACTGTACCGTTCGCTTCGTCGCTTTCGACGCTTTTCACCCCCCGACAAAACGTCGCAAAACTTTTTCGCGATCTATCGTTCCGTACCTGAGAGTACGCTGTTTCTGCCGCATCGAAAATTTCGCACTGGATACGCCTGCGCCAGTTAGCTTGCCGTTACTGCTGGCCATCGTTTGCACGATTGTTTATCGTTCTGTCTCACGACGTAATCATCCGTGATCATCCGGATTGAATGTTTTCAACGTAGGGAAATCCGTGCGACCTGCAGCCCCACCAGTCGCAGTGCCCGCAGCTGCACCCGCGGAAATCAAGACGCAACGTTCGACGGAATCGAGCGTCAGCGAAACGAAGAATCATCAAGAAAACAGTTCCACCATCGAGCGGTCGTTCAAGAGCGAGGAGAAGCGGGCGATGCCGATCAGACCGGCACCCGAGGTCCCCAGACCCACGCCCATTCGGCAAAAATCGGTTCTTCTTCCTGGCTCGCCTCCGGAACTCGCTTACGCGCCACCGAGACCTCAAACCTACTACGAGGGACGTTCGGGCATGCCTTATCACAATGCGGTGGGCACGGAAATGAAGAAAACCGTAAGAATGGACGAGTCGACGGAAAGCACTCGGAGAATCGTCACGGTCGAGCAAACCAGTCGTGTAATCAAATTCGGCGATAACAGAAATTCGTCCCAGGAACAACAGTTTCATCAGTCACAACAGTCACAGCACCAGCAACAACAGGTCCATCAGCCACAACATCAGCAACAACAGTTTCATCAGCCACAACAGTCGCAAAGCCAGCAACAACAGTTCCAGAATCAGCAGCAACGACACGCATCGAAATTCAACGTTCCCAAACCGAAGAAATTCATTCAGGGCCAGTTCAGAGAATCGGATTACGAGAGCGACGCGGATCTCGGACGGATTCGTCCCAAATGGGCACCGGCCGACAGCGATACCGAAGATCCGCAGTACAGAAAAGTCCAACCACCGAGATTCGCCAGATCCTCGAGCGTTCCTCCGCCCACGAACAACGGCGAACGCGTCGTTACTCCCATGGAATTTGACTCTGGTCCACCGGCGATGCCGAGTCAATCGGCCAGTTTCGAACAACATCTCAGATATCTCAACGAGGAAAGCGATAGGCTGAGAATGAGTCAGGAGATGAAAAAACGTCACGATTCGCTACCGGAACCTGGAACCCCACCGCAATTTGGATACACTTGCCCTTCCAACGTCAAGAAAGCGGCTAATCGTAAGAATCACAGTTTTCGACAGATTTTGTTTTCTTTTGTTTTTGTTTTCTCTACCGAATCCATCAGTGATATTGTACTTTTTAGGCTTCACATAGAATTCAACAACTTTGTCAATTATTTAGAATTATTAGTTTTTTTCAACCTATCCTCGTATAATTAGTTTGCGTATTTGAGTTATTGTTGTACGAATTGAGGAACGTGTGAAATTCTTAGACGTAGCCTCGAAACACATGAGCGACATGACGAGCAGCTTCAAGACGAAGACGGAGAGGTTTGTCAATGACATACAGTCGGATTTGAAGCAGAGCAAGCCGATACTTAAACATCCGACGGTGGATAGCCGAGCCAACGAGGCTGACGATACTCAAGCTTATCGGGAGGAATCTAGGCTTGCTCAATACGGTAAAAAAAAATCGATAAAAAATCCAGATTATTCCCAGGTTCACTACTACAGCAAATACATCTCAATATTTCCAAGTAGTTTACCTTTTAATCCGACAAGAAAATGAAAAAAAAAAAATTGTGTTTCACTTTTACTCTTCCATCCTTTTGATCTCATCCCGTCAACTACATTTTTTTTGCCCATGTGGTCAGAGCAAACCGATTGCGTTTATAAGAATATTTTGATATTAGTTACCAATGATCAATTATAAGAGAATCAGTTTCATACTTTACGGAGTACTTGCAAAATTAATATTTTACAATAAAACGAGTTAAATGTCGAGCATCATGTGAATGGGGGGTAAAAAGATCGCGATAACATCAAACAGTGAGTCTTGTAGCGGTGAATCATCGAAAGAAATGCCCAAAATCTATCATACGTCGGGGAAAAAAAACAAATGTTGGAAACGCTGTCGATTCGATACAGGCACGAAACACATAGATCCGGACACGGGCCTGATCTACTTCAAATACGACTTCGGTTACGAGTTTGGAATAGTTTTGCCCGGCGAGGGCAAGAAAACCGTGGGCAGTAGCAGCAAAACCGTGGAGGGTCATCGTCGACCGAGCGACATAGACGTGCCGATAGTCCACGAGTTCACAGGTCGTCGAGAAAACGGATTCACGAAAACCAGTCCAACGTGGCAACAACATCCAACGAAAACGGGAAACGGAACGAGCAAATTCACGAGTCCGTCGAAAACCGTTAAATGGGAACCAACGTCGGAGAGCGAATTTTCCGAAGCCGAAGACTCGACGAGAAAACGCGCGAAGAAACAATCAAATTTGATGCCACCACCGCCGAGCATAGTTATTCCGCAGTCACCGGTCTCGCCCAGATGGGATCCCACGACTCCCAGTCCAATGTCACTCAGCCCGAGTCTGCCCAGCTTCTCGCCGAGACACAGCAGCGTCACCGGGCCACCCAGCAACGTGGACTCCGCACCAGGTACACAATGCAGAATCAACGACAGAGCCCCCTTCAAAAAGGATTTTTTTTTTTTGAACATTGGAAAACAATCGAGGGCCCCGAGCTATCATTATGCTAATAATTCATTCAATCATTCATCACATAATTGCCATCAAATTTAATTTTTATCACTTCCCCCGCGCCCACCGTTCAAATATTTTTACCAAAATTAATCGGTGAATGACGAAGTAACTCTTATTACCGCAACTTCTTGGCCAGCGTCAGATGGAAATCGTTTAAACGTCTCGGCAATGGTTTGAACAATTTCATATTTATTTATCCAATGCGAAGTATCACATGATTTAAAATTGAATTATGGTCACTCATTTGTGGTGGGGTGTACGATTTTCAGAATCTCCGTGGCCATGCAGCAACGGTGTTACCGGCAACAAAGAAGTTATTCAGCCGTATCTCGACGTTCAGCCGAAAAAAGCACCGCTATTCATTACAGTAAGTCGATTAATCGGTGAACGACGATGGTTGCTTTTTTTTTGTCGTCGATGAGTTTCATTCAATTTTGTCATTCATTGTTTAGCCTCTGAGAGATATCGCGGTGGTTATGGCACAGACGGCGAGATTCGAATGCATCGTTCAAGCCGAACCCCAGCCGAATATAATTTGGTCGAGGAACGGTAGAATAATCGAAAATTCGGTGGATTACGAGATTCACTACAGAAATGGCGTTTGCCGTCTCGTCATACCGAGAGCTTATGACGGTACGTAAACGAAGAATTTATCATTGTCATTGGTAGTCCTGGCGTATCTAGGTTTACGATCTGAAGTATAATTGACAAAATCCGAAATCAATGATAATCTCACTTACGTGTTATTTATTTACGCGAGTTAGTTTTTCGTATTGTCCATGAATTTGGAAAAATTATTTTGTTATTAAATTAACGTCCGTATTGCAACACATATAATTATGGGATTTTCTCAGTAAATCGGAATAGGGGTTGAAATTTAGAACGACCAAAATTCAAAACACACAATGCTTCGATTCATCCTATTTCAGGACATTTATAGTATAGTTCAATGTATAAGTATAGTTTTATGGGTTTTTCAACCAAATTAACCAACAAGGTTTTCAATTGATCGTTCTGAACTTCGACCCCTACTCGTAAATCTATTCTCATCTGACTGATCTTCACGCAGTACGCAATCAATTCGATCACAAACCCAGACGACACTTAAAAATCTGTATTCGATACGAAAAAAAATAGTGATTATCCAAAATTATGATTTATCTTACAGACGATGCCGGCACTTGGATGTGCACGGCAACGAACGCTCTCGGATCAACCGCGACATCGGCGCTTCTTCAAATTGCAGGTAACAACAGACGCTCAATATACTCGCTTAAAAAGTAGAAAGAACAAAAAAAAACGGAAAAGTAGTGGGATGAGGGTATCGCTACAAACGCCAAAGCTAACAACGGATAAAGGTGGTGGAAAAAAATCTGTGGCTTCACTCCAAGTAGTGCAACGACACGAGGGCTAAAGGGTTGTGGTTCCTGCGGTACGCAAAAAACATCTGGGATTCGCCGCTCGTCCCGCTTGGATCTGATTAATTATACGATATAAGATATAACGAACTATGTGCTTCATTGAGATCTCTATGGATTACTCGAAGTTGATCATTGCGAGTACTTTGTTGTCTGCTTAATCGTTTCATCGTGCTGCGACACTTCGACGCGTAGAGTTTCTTTAAATGCATTTTTTGCTCGTTATTCATATTATCATCGTTCTATGGTATTTTATTTGCTCTCGATTACTTCGCCACTTGAAAAAGCTCTAGTCAAAAATGAGATGTTACAGATTTAGAAGATATACTTTTCTATTTAAAACACAACAAACGAAAAAAAAAAAAAAAAACATACAACAATTTTCACTTCGATCGAATCTCACTATTGAAAGAAGGAACATACGAATGTATTTCAATATTCATGATTATCGAAAATATTTAATCCCTCGTTACAAACAACGAAACCCATTATACGTTATTTTAAGTAATTAAAAAAAAACGCACACACAATTGTGATTTGTAGATGCTTTACCGGGTTCGCAGCTACTGCTTGTACACGAGTTCTTACACAGGTTATTATATTTATCCGCCGGTAGACTCTGACAAAAATAATTTCTGCTAACTACTGATCGACGAAAAAAAAAAAAGCCAAACTCCACGTTATTGCCTGCTGTCATAGACTCATCTGACGATAAGTTTGTCGGCATCGATCGTTACTATTGTGTAAATAAAAACGTGTGCTTCGTCTGCAAAGGAAATAGGGGATTATGGTGTTACAAATTATTTATTCTACATTTTCTTTCCGGTCTCTATGATCCTTTCCATCTTCCGAATCGTCAATTCCTATCCCATTGGAATTAAGTATCTAGATTATTAGTTGTAAGGCTCGGAAAAGGAATGTGGTAAAGGTCATTCGATGCTTTTGGGTGCTTGGTGCTAGAATATTTATGTATTTTGGTAAGTATCGATTGGAACACAACTTTATATAAAAACGTTTTTGTTATTAGTATTTCCTACTTTTTAGCCGTTGACTAAATATAGAAAACGTCGATGAGCTCCAACTGCCATCGAGTTTATAATGTTCGTTGCGTTATTTATTTTATTGCGGGAATGTCGCGAGGCGGGTGGTTCAAGAGCCTTTCCGAGATGGAGCCACGATGGCTCTTCGCTGATAGAGATCTCAGACGAGAGCCACCAGATAGCGTGACAATTTTTCTCGAGGTCTTGGGATAAAGCTTCGGTAGCTTCATCGCTCTAGCTCTGTGTAATGTTTTTAAGAAGATTTTTCCAGCAACTAGATGGGCCATAGTGGATGAATTTGAATATACAGAGTCAATTAGATAATTCTGGAAGAGTTCACTCGGCTGGCTCAATCGTCAATGGGTTACTGGGGGAATGGGATACCCCAGAGCTTTTTCTTCCAAACACTGTGAGGTCTTGAGACCTTGCCTAACTTTTTCACCGACAGAGGTCGACTCCTGACTAGTGAATTCCGGTTAATGTCGGTATTGTAAATAAATCTGGCTCACTCGGGAGCACACTTCAAAGTTCTACTGGGGTATCGTATTTCTCCAGCAATACTCCATTATTGGACGATTTCGCCCAAAATTGTATAGGTCCACATCACAGATATCATCTACAGATACGGCCAACGGAAAATAGAATACTCGGTTGAAACATCCCGAAAAAGAGTTAGTTATATAAAAGAATTAATATTAAAATAAATAAAAATTTTATTATGTTCGGAAAACTATTTTTATAATAATTTTTTATTTTGATAAAGAAAACGAAATTAAAAACTATTTAAAATTAATTAACAACTTAGTGCTATTTTTTTTGGCGAAGAATAAAGGGAAAGAACGAAAATATCCAGCAACAAAAGATTCTACGAGCATGAACATCGTCAAGGATAACCCCCATGTAAACTATCAATTGTCAAATCGAATGCAATGAAAGGGGTAAAACTTTGAATCTTAACTCCGACTAGTTCGAGACGGTTCGAAAGCGCTTGACGGTGTCGAGCGATTAAAATAGATCGTAAGGTAATCTTGGAATGTGTGTAGGATAATGTGAGTCGATGTTCCAAAAATAATTTGAAACATAACAAGCAGCTCTATGTCGCGTAGCACAGCAAGGTCTCCGTGGTTGTTCACGATTGTAAGGATAGAAGAGCTTTTCGAATTATCGTCGTCGAAAAAAAAAAAAAAAAATCAAAAAGCGTAACTCGGTAACGTTTGTCTCGATGAGTTCGAGGACCGTACGAAGAGCTCGAAACGATTCTCGACGATCTGTTTTTGTATCCCGAGCGCATGCTGCGCTCCACATCCAGACAATTCGAGTAACGAATGCTTCACGAGTGACCTAGACAAGAAATAGAGGTACTCTATCACGGCCATTGAGGGTGAAGGCCAGTTTATGTGCCACGTGTCAATTGAATCCGTTTCAAATCCTTATTAAGAATTTTCAGGGAACAACTCTTGTTGCCAGTAGGTATGCATTAAAAAAACAACAGCGAAGGCGTTGACCAAGGAAAAAAAATGAGTACAGCTATAACACGGAAATTAGATAAAAAAAAAAGAATGGATGATAGATTATTTTCTTAAATCCTATAAAGCTTGAGAGATAAAGACAAAATACTGATAGTGCTAGTTAATGATAATAATAATAGTTTTTAAAACTCTTAATAATAATAATAATAGTTTTTTAAACTCTTTAACGGTCAGTGGACCGGTCATGAACTTCTGGTACAGTTCAATGTACATAATCTCGTGTACGCGTGTAGTATTTACAACCGTCACTCGCAACAGCTTATACCGTTGATTAGATTTTCGAGATGCGTATACACGTCACATGTGCGAGTATGCGTTGGAACGGTTGTACGCGAAGTCTCGGAACGATTACGAATCTCACTATGAGGTCTCGGAGACGTTGGAGCATGCGGGGGTCGCCAGAAATAGAGTTCCATCGACATTCTCGAGAAACGCGGCAACTCGGAGAGACTCTGGATACGTCAGCGTATAAGTTGCGTTCTCGGATCGAATATCTGTACGGGCCTTGTTGATTTTATTGTAATACTGTATCAACGAAGCCACACGAAAGCCACTGGGAACGTACAATAAGGCTTGCAGATGTCGAATTAAACATTTTGAAATTGGGGATTGACTATTTCAGGTATAACGGACGATGAAATTGCCCAAGGAGATTCACCGACAGATGCATCTTTGAAATTCGTTGCGCTGAAGGATCTTTTCTTTTCGGAATCAAACGAATTGAAAATTCGAAGCTACACGTATGAGGAAGACCAGCAGAAAGAAAGTCGTAAAGAACGATTTTATGTAGAACGAGAGTTCAAAGAACCTTGTGATAGGTAATCTTTTCCTATTTCACATCGATCGAAAAAAAAATGTATCAATAGTCATTTTTGAAATTATATCAATTTTTTCTTTAACTTTTCTATTAAACTAATAATTTATTCACGCGTAATCATCAGAATAGAATAATAGTTGCCAATTTGAGAATCTTCGCTCGAATGTTCCAAAAGATTATGCAACAATGGATATTTCAATATTTCGAAGAGGTTAAAATTAGATTTTCATCGAGGAACTAGAAATAGAATTCAAACTCAACGAAAATCTTTTAATACTTGCCCGGACGGATCTTTAATCTTTTTGACATCGCTGAGATTTGAAGAAAAAAAATGATACGTCATTTTGTGGAATGGGGGATATTTCACAGAGAATCGTCTGGAAATTACGACAATGCTTCGTGGCACCGAGACGACGACAGCGAAAATCCCGAAGAGTCTTACACGGAGGACGACAGCAACGACGACAGAGAATCCAGCGAACAACAATGCGACGAGATAACGAGACGTCTGGAATCTTATTCGGTAATGGACGATTACGTGTCCGAATTTTACGCTTCGGAAGGCAATTCGTCGCGTTACACGAGCAGTCCTGAAAGTCGTAACAATTCGTCGATGTGGATTCGCGATATGGAACGCAATTCAAAATCTCCCGGTGAGTCTCGAATTACAATAGAAATCCCGCATCAACGCAAAATCGTGAGATACACAACGATCGGAAAATTCTTCTAGAATAACCCACATTACTCACGATGCAAAAATAATCTACCGTCATTCGTGTCCAATGATTTTTCGAAACGTATATTTTTGTTGCAACAAAATTTCACACGTTTCTGTAAAATTATGTGATTCTCTATTATGTTTCTTGCTCTCCTATAATCTCACAATTTAACTACAATGTTTATACGCGTTATATAATTTTTCCCTTCTTCCGTTATTCCAAAGTCACTCAAATAACAACGAAAATTAAGCGCTAGCTGGTATTTCGATATCACGATATTACTTTGCCCTACTACCGAAATAGATGCATCAAAATTACGCCGAACATTCTATCTTGCGTAAATTTTATCCCCAGAATGTATAATTTCATGTCGTACATTCTTCGTAAAGAACCATACTCGAAACTTTTGATAGACAATCGAAAAGAAAACAACATTTATTCCGGAAATCGTTCGCCGTTTATTCAAAACTTCAAAACTCCGTTCCGTACATGAATCCTATATGCAAAGTTATCCAATAACGTAACTATTGTATCCGAACTCTCGCAACTCGAAAAACTTGAATCGAATCCAAAAATTTCATCGCCCGATCCCCCCCCCCCAACTCTTCTGCATGAAACAAGTATAAACTCGAGTCAACAAATGCTCGAACTCTGAATCATTAAAAATAAAAATAAAAATATATAAAAATAGTAAATGCCGTTGGCGTTGAACAGCATGACTATAGGCATGAAAAAAAAAAGATTCGTCTCCAGCGCGTCACAAAGTTTAACGATAATGTAAATCAATGGCAATGATTGGAAAGTGTGCGAGGCTCTCTGGGCCAGTGGAAAAGTGTTATAACGAATATACGACTCCGATGAATTATCAGTCGTGTCTTCGAGAATAGAAATTCGCAATTCCCAGGTGGGCAACGTCACATACAGACCCGCGGGCGGGGTAGTGGGGGTAGGGGCGAATCGACCGAGCTTTCAAAATCTTCGTGGCCTGTGTATAAACACGCAGGGTTGTACGAGTGCTGTAACGAGCGTTGAATCATTGTCGAGAGAGAAGATAGATAACTTCGGTTGGTGAATAGCCGTGCGGCTGTCGAGAGAATCCCTCGCGAACCCGAAATAGGTCGTCGTCGCTAAGCGCGAAGAAGAAGAAGCTACCTTGAGACAAGCTGCAGTGATTCACTCGGCACCTTTCCGTAAATCCGGCGTCGAGTCTGCGACGCCGCGAATCATCGAGATCATCATTTGGTCGCTCCTGTATCGGTGATTTTGCCGGAAACCGGGCGATCCATAGATCACTCGACGCACCGACACGCGCAGGGCATCGATGATGAGCTTGCGAAGCGAAAGCTCCGGGATTTTTGATTTGTTTGTTTTTTATTTATTTTATTTTTTTCGTGGTGAGCATCAATCGCTATGAATCGAGGGAGGACAGCGAGGACTGACCCACCGGGGATATCGCTGCCACGGATTGTGCAAGAATCCGAGTGGCCGCGTAATGCAAAGCTCGGTGCGTAACGTAACGCGAAACCGAGCATTGTGTACCACGGGCTCGCGTGTCTGGATTACGCGGCCGTGTACACTCGGTGAATTCGACCTACTGCCTCTCTCCCCACTCTCCATCTACACGCATACTCGTTTGTTTGCATCGTTGAAACAGTCTTACGATATTTCCGCATTCGAAAGCTCGTGATTTATTTTTTCTTCTTTTTTTTTTATTGGGAAATTAGGAATGCAAACGATATGACGGACAGAATTATTAGAATTACTGTATTTTACGGTGTGAAATTGGTCAATTCTTCTGGGACCCTCGATTGAAACACCAGAGAAAATTCTATTTTTCATTTTTCAACGCCGTGAACCATTGAACAAAAAATGTTACAATCACGCATTGGATCACATGTTTATCTTCGGAAATTCGGCAAATTTTTATTTGAAAGCACGAACAATTTTATGAAAAAATGCAAATTCGATGGTGATGGCGAAATTTGATTTTTTTTTATGGATGACATGAATTTCTTTATTTTCTTAGTAATAACGATAGCGTAGAAATAATTATCAGATGTATATTCAATTATCATTGTTATCAATGTTTTTGCATCCATCGGTGAATAAAATTCAGTTATTTTCCGGCGGAATTACGCATCTATAAATTTAGACAAAAATTATTGTTTCCTGATATCATATGCTGACACATTATCATTGATTCAAGCCTGGCAGCATGAAATGCAAAGTATAGTCCAATTATGACTAATCACCTTCTGTGGACCATTCAGGAAGCTATACACTTTTTTCCGATTCCTCGAAGAACATCCGATTTTTCAAGGAGAACAAAAATCATGCACAATTTCCCGGAACAGGAGAAACTTTTTTCACAGAATCGAAAAATAAATAATATAGTAGTTACAGGATAAATTTCATCCCGACGGAAGTGAAGTGGCAGAGGCGTTGCGGCAACAGATAATTTCGCGGTGGTACAACGGTAATACCAAGGAAGGAACTGAGCAGATCCTTCACATCGTCATACGTTTCTACGTGGGCGTGTATACCTTAAAAAAAATAAAAAAATAAAAGGTAAAAAAAACAAGACGAGCGTCCACGTTCATGCAAGCATGCACGCAATGCAGGCCAAAGTTTTTTCATCTCTGTTTCGTCTCTCAGCACGTTCGCGACGTCGAGACTGGACCGAGACTCCGAAGCTGTTGCCTTGAATTTTTACAACACAAAAAAGATTGTACAATGATATACGAAAGAAGGATGAATGTACACAGACACACAATGTTTGAGATGTTACAAATTGCGATGGCACGCGAAGAATAGGAGTAATCGCAACGATAAACAGGATGGAAAATGGGGTGGACGAGCGTTGCGTGTTTATCGAGGCGAGTGGAGGCCACGCGTGGGCGGTTGTCATCGAACGGTCGGCAAAGTTCGCACGGGATATCCAACCGGCTCTCGCGGGCGCGCGCGCACGCGGCCAAGACCGAAAGAGAGAAATCGAGAACGAGATCGAGAGACGCTCAACAAGAGAATATAATAATTCACTGCGCGCGATGAAACCGGCTTAACGGAACTCTCTACCTTCCCGTCTCAGGTGGGGCATACGTACGTGTGGAGGTACATCGAGTCCCAACTGTTGTGCGCGCAACGAGAACGCGTGTACGCGAGCGAGACCTATCATCGTCAACGACGTGACGTTACGCCGTGTGTACTCCGATCTCTCGAACGCGAGAACAAGATTCATGGTTCGGTGGATCGCGAGTCATCGAGCTGCTGCTGTTGCTGCTGCTGCTGCCGCTAATGCTGATGCTGCTGTTGCCGCTGTTGCGTTTGCTGATGAATTGAGACTGCTATGACATTGGCTACCGTTGCATACGCCAATTGTTTGCATATTCGCATACAATTTTTTTTTTTTTTGTCACCGTTTGAAAAAAGTTTTTTCATTTAATTTTAATTTTCTTATTCTAACGATGGTCATAATGATCTTCCGATCATGGAATCGTTGATATTAATGTGAAAGTTTTATTTTGATTTTTTCTACCGTAATAATCATGATTATCGTTTTTTGGGCCGAATGACGTATATTTTAATTGATTGTTGATTTTTATAACGTAAAAATTGAAAAAAAAAATGGAAAATGGTGCATATTTCAGTGCAGTCAATGACATTTGCACCTTAGAGAATAATATAATATAAGATAATTAGGAAAAAATAATATAAAGTTGAAAAAAAAATATTTTACAATAAATCTTTTTTTTTTTGACCAAAGACTGAAAAAATCGATTTTTTAGAGAATAAAGTATCGTTTGAAAAAAAAATCGATTTTTCAGAGAGTAAATTGATTTTTTATAGAATATGCAATAAGGTTTTTGAAAAATTAATTTTTGTGACAATAAAATAAGATAAAAAAAAGATCAACTTCTCTTTTCTTCCCCCAATCAATATCGACCGATGAGAACAGGTATGAATGTGTTTATCGAACGCGAACACACAATCCCATGCTTATGACACGAGTGCGATAGGATTGTCATTATCACCATGGACAGCTGAAGAAGAATCAACCGTAGCACCAACAGCATCACATCAGTGGCGGAGAAACTTTCGTAGAAGTGATCTCCGTGAAACGAAGATCCGTGGGGAAGGAGGGACGGAGAGCGGGGCGGGGGTGGGGGGTACGCACGAGATATTTCCGTCCGTTCTTCCGCGCATCGGGGAGTAACTCACGCGTTCGGGGAGTTCCCCTCCTCGTGGGCGATGAATTTCTTCGGCTGTTGGTTTTTTAAACGCGCGCGCGACTCCCCGAGGCCCGGAGGACGTACGTTGGAAAACGCACGAAGAACCCATCGAATCCCCCACCCCCGGGACGCGACTTCTCTCTCGTGCTCTTCGGGGTCCCCCCCACCTCCGGCTTCGTCTTCGCGGCGGAGAGGAACCCCGGTGCTTCGGAGGATCCCGCTACCGGCTTACTCGCACAATTCGCATTCGATCGACGTCTTGGTTCAAAGTGTCTCGGGGAAGCTTCGATAATGACTTGACTTGTGCCGACCGACCGCAGCCGTGGCAGGCACCGAACAACGATACACAAAATAATATATACATATATAAAAATTGCGAATTAAACCAAAAAATTAAAATTAAAAAAAAAACGAATATTTTATTAAATTAAAATAAACGAACGCGATAAACTCGACGAGGATAGAGACAGAGTTATATCGCGACGATAGTTGTTCGAGGGTCTCGGTTATCCAAGAACAAGCGAAAAAGAAAAAAGAAGAAGAATCGACAAAGGTAGAGAAAGCAAACGAAATTGTTTTTTTTTTTTTTTTTTTCGGAGTTTAACGATATTTTACGACGCACATAGTGAATTTATCATCGAAATACAGGAAAAAACGAGAGAAAGAAAAAACCGACATCGAAAATTTATCGTGATTGTGTGTGCTCAACGAAAAAAAATTCAACCCTGATATTGTAGGAAGAGGATTTTCAGTGAACTTCCGGTTCTGCGTCTGTCTCGTTCGTTGTCAACTTGGATCTCATTAAGGCTCCAAGATGAAGCGACAGCAGTCTAATCAGTCGCAGCAACAGCCGCAGCAGCAACAACAACAACAACAACAACAACGTCAGCAGACAATAACGCAACAACAATACTCCAGTCAACAAAGAACCGAACGACAGATAACGCGTCAAGAAGTCACCAGCCAGCAGAGAGGTCTGTCTCTGTGATTGGATTTTTTCACAAATTCAGTGTCGCGATAACCATAGCTTTTTTTTTCATCGTTCATTGGATTTTTTTTATCACTCATTTCTTTATTGTTTTTTTTTAATCTTGTAAATTTTCGGTAAAAAAGTGAATTCATAACGCAGACGTATTTTTTTATTTTTTTTTTCGTGTGGATTTAGGTTTTTCAATTTTCTGGAGTAAAATTTGGCCTCGAGCTTTCGCGCTAGTCCTCCGCTACAAGAGACATTCTATTTTCGTGCACGAGCTCCCTCATCGCGCGTCACCGCGCGCGCCTTACCGCGTTAACTAAAGATAGAACGCTTCTTCGCGACGCGTTACCAAATTCCTCGTGTAAATGGGGTCCCCGTTTCGTACCCCAGCGACGCTTCCGCTTTTTCTTAACACGATTTTTTAGGCCCTTGGCACGGGAGGGGGCGGAGCAGCCCGCAGGCACGCGACACAGCTGTCAGACGTGATCCTTTGCCGTTTCTCGAGATTGTTTTTACGTCGAGGCTCCACGTGCGAGGGTACAAATTATGACTTTCCTAAGCTCTACTTTCCTCCGGCTTAACGTTCGTAACTACGACAATACCAAAAAGAAAATTCCGAAATAGCTTCAAAGCTAATTTGAATTTTAATAAATTTTCTACGTTTAGAATCTTAGTAAATCTTCAACGTTTAGAATTTTTGTCAATTTTCAACGTTTAGAATTTTTGTCAATTTTCAATGTTACAATTTTGCTAAATTTTCAATATCTAGAATTTTGCTGAATTTTCAACGTCTAGAATTTCAGTAAGTTTTAAATGTTTACAATTTTTGTAAGTTTTTAAAGTTTAGAATTTCGTTAAATTTTTCACCATAAAAAATTTTGAGCGGAACGTGAAAAGCCAAAAACGCAATTTCCAAACATCTTGAGTCCATTAATTTCTAAATGCGCAGACTGACGAATCAGTCCGCGACAAAATGGCTCGGTAAATATCTCTCGGGCGAAACTTTTGCCAACTGCGAAACTGAAACAATCCCGTGCCAAAGGCCATTAACGTCTGACACCTACGATTTCTGCTTACACTTCGCAACAAATTTACGCTGACGTTTGCGTTCGCTGTGGAACCGATTCGCTTGCAAAAAAAAGAAAAGAAACAAAAAAAAAACACTGATGCAACTGCAAGCATCCACAGCGAAAGTGACACCATTAGCTTGTTGATCATTCGTTTGTTGTTGTATAGGACAATTTATCGCGCGCAAACAGTGTCATAACACCGACACTCCGGTAAATTCTATTTATTTATAAAAAAACAAAAAAGCATAATTTTCATCAGTCGTTTTAGTCGTACATACAAGCGGCCAGAGATAAACTAAAAATGAATAAACTCTCTTTGACTATCGTAAAGGTTTTGGATTAGGCTGAACATTAAATTAAATTCATTCCATTTAAGCAATAGAAAGATTACTATTTATAGAGAGAAAAAAATGAGAATATATCGAATATTATAACCCATCAAATTTTCCTAAATAATATCTTCAGAAGGGTTTATATTAAAATTTTTAATACGTCGATTTTTAATTACCTCCCGGATGTAACTCATCAACGGTAGAATCGTCTTTCAAGTTTCATTCCCACAACCATTCCAAGTGCTACTTTTTGCGAGAGAAAAAAAAAGTACATCGAGAAATTTGATATCATATTTCGATCCATGTGTGATCATGATAAAACATAAATTGTATTTTCATCGGACAAGGCCCCATCAAAACTAATGCCACCCAACAAATCCAACGATAAAGATTTCGTCTGTATCGAAGCATTTAGCCTCGTATCAAATATCCGAAATGGGGTCGTGGTTCTCGCGGATGCTGCCCACGAGAACCATCGACGACAGCTGATCGAACGATTTCCCGACATCGTTAGTTAAATTCGCTCGCGTCAATGGCGACGCGAGGGGTGTCAGCGTCGTCGGCGATTCGGCTGTCGACGCTGAGGCGCGTAAGCGCGTTGGCACGAAGAGGGTGGGCGACCGGGAGTCATCGATGCAATTAAAAATGTAGAGTCGGTCAATGATTTTTTCTCGCGATTTTTCCCCACCGCGATCTTCACTCCCCCGTGGACGCTGTTATTTCGGTCGGTTATTGAATTTGCCCAATTCGACGATGAAGAAGTAGAGTTCGGGGTTCTTCGTGGTTGGTTTGACGAAGGGAATCCATGAGCCGTGTGACTCGCGCGCGGTTCAGCGAAATTGGCGAAACCGCGGGTGAGTCGAACGATGGAATAAGACGATGAAGATGCGGAGGAAAGTCGGACTCATGAGCGTCGCGGTAAAACGCTGAGACGAAACACCAGAGCGTTTGTGTGTGTGTGAGTGTGTGTCTGCGTGTGATGGCCGCGTCGCTCTGGGCGCCGTGTAAAGATAGTTGCTCCTAAAATGGGTCCCGGTAATGCGATCTCGTCCCGTACAAAAATAGGTTCCTAGTCACCCCGCTTTACCTCTCCAACGACTCCCTGTGTGTGTTTGTGTGTGTGTGTGTGTGTGTACACTGCGAGCGATTCCGTTGCTATACGTTCACGCATCTCGAATATAATCGGTGAAATATGTTGCATTTATGCTCGCCCACATGATTTTCCGCAGCACCGATTCCCGTCTCACTGTCACTGATGAATATACCTTTTGGTCTGTGTGATTCTACTGACCCATCACACTAGGTCGTACCTGAATTCTTTTTTCATTGAGCTATGCCAAACGCGATGAGATTACTTGGATTCGTTTGGCTGCATCGTATAACTGGGCCCAGATACTTTTTGTAACTGGAAACCTTTTGGCAGAACGTCTCTTTGATGGACAATCATTTTTTTTTATTTGTTTGTTTGTTTGATTATGTGTCTTGGAGAATTATATCCGACACTTCTGATTTCCAGTTTCGTTGAGACTACATACGTCTGAACGTTACTGTACGCTATTTTTAGGGCACAGCAATCACAGTTCTGCTTATGAACAATTTTTTTTTTCAAATTTGAAAATTAGGTTTCAATAATTTCTTCAATTTGATTATTATTGAATACAATTTCATATAGCTTTACTTATACGATAATTAGTTTTTAATAAAAGATTTAAACTATGTTCAATCGTTAATCGAGCAATGGAGCAGTCTCTTATCATCGGACCTATTTTATCGTTGCATTTTTGGATAAAATGTCTCCAGCCTTGTCTAGAAAAAAACAATTTGATTGCAACATCAAATGCACATTCGAAGACGAAAAGTAAAGAATTTTGATCAACGTGAGGTACCGCATTAATGGGAAAGTCGTTAGCACAAGCCCGACTGCTCTTTCAGTGAAAAATCGTAGAAACACGTGTAGCGCGCATCACGAGTTTGTCAGTAAATTGATTTAATTACTCCCGGACAAATTTTCAAAAGGCCGAAGCAACGGTCGACGATAACACGTCGCTTGAGTTCGAGTTGCGTGACGAAAAAAACGTGTATCCAGTCAAACAAACGTCACATCGTGACAACTGTCTTTAATATTGTAACACGCAACTTGGAAAGTGTTGCCAGTGCAGAAATTCTTGCAGATTTGTTTTGACGAGATATTTCAACGATGTATGCTTTTTTTCGCAGTACAAGGAGAACTTGTGATGCAGACAACGCCGAGCATACCAGTGTGAGTTATCGAAATCAATATTCTTCGACGTTTTCATGTTTTTTTTTTCGTGTTCTTCGATCCGATCACGTGGAAATAACATTAATGGCCGACCAACAGGTTCACCGGCAGACCGGGAGATCCATCGCCTCCGGTTTTCGAGCAGATATTCAAGAACGCCAGATTCGCTCAGGGCGGTAATGCGGTGTTCGAGGGTCGCGTGCGCGGAACTCCGAAGCCAACGGTCTCGTGGACCCACAAGGCCTCGCCGTTGAAGGAGTCCCAAAAGATCAGAATGGCGTACGACGAACGTTCGGGCATCGTGACTCTACAGATCAATCAGATTGGCCCTGGCGATGAAGGAGAATATACATGCAGCGCTCGAAATCAATACGGTAATTAATTATTAATTTAATAACAATAAATAATATTGCGTGTTTTTAATTAAATTATAATTTGACTAATATTATTAAATATTTTATTAGTTTGAAAATATTAAAATAATTATGATGTAATAGATGTATAAAGGATTAATACGATCATCGATCGTCATGCTCCAAAATTCTAACAGAAATCAATATTTTTTTCGAGATCATTTGGCCGACTGGGGGATCAATACTATTTTAATTGGAAACCTAATTAAAAAGTATAGAGGTTTCGAAAATTGTTGGCGATGATAAATTAGACTCTACAATAATTTTTACTTAATTTACTATTAATTTTATTACAATAAAAAAAATAAAAACAATATTTATCAATTACGATAATGCGATTTTGCTCCGATGGGTTTTCAGGCGAAGCGATTTGCTCTGTCTACATCCAACCGGAAGGATTTGGACCACCGCCGCAACAGCAAGTCGGTGGCTACAAGAAGGAATACTCTCAGAGCTTCCAGTCGACCGAGCAAAAAAACGGAACTCAGAATTTCCAACAACGGAGCTATCAGCAAACCATTGACAAACGTTTCCTCAATGGATCGACCACCACCACAACTACGATTACCGAAGATTTCAAGGTATGTTGTTATAGATTAGGTATCGCTGATCGTCGGGCTGAAACGATCGTAATGTACAACGTAAAATTCAATGGATTGTATTTCAGGTGGATACCTTCGAGTACCGATTGCTGCGAGAGACCGAGTTTCGCGAGTCCATTACACGGCGCTCCGTAAACGAGACCGACATTCAGATCTCGAACGTCATCGATCGCAATCTCGGACCGGTGGCGCCGCCTCAGATCGGTCAAAAACCGAGAAACTCGAAACTCGTCGAAGGCTCCGATGCTGTTTTCACAGCTAAAATATCTGGAAATCCGAAAGCCCGTGTAAGCAAATTTTTTAGCATAAAGCTGATTCATTGTAGGCGAATATAAATTAAGAATCGCTTATATTTTTCCATCTCTACTACTACAAACAAATTCGTAATGAACCACATAACTTCGTAACTGTGAGGATTGTGGAAATACGTTCCTTTTTTTGTTTTGACCAAAGTTGGGGGCTCACTAAAATAGGTGTTACTTTACTCTGTGGTAAATCGGTAGCTGTAACCAGTCCTTTTGTTAGTCGTATTCGTTAAATCTTCAACGTAATTATTATTCAATCAGGCACCAATGTTATTTTCATTTTCAACAAATCTTCAAAATTACACAATAAATTTAGTCCCTTTATTAAATTTTCACTTTTGCCGATTTTTGACGGTCTTTAAAACGCTGTTTGGGTCCGATTAGTTGATGCGATAGTGATGATCATCGGGTTCACCTTATTTTTGTTGGAACCAATAAAATTACAAATATAACGGCGAATTCGTGAGAACTCGATATTTTTCAGGAACATACATACGAAACAAAATATCAGGTTTCAATAATCTCATCGTGCGCTTCATGAGGTTACAATTGAATTGCATTTCTCGTTTAATTTTCAGATGACATGGTTCAAAAATGGCCAAAGAGTCCGTGACAGCCAACGCATCGAGTCGACCCATTCGAACCAGCAAGCGTCGCTGAAGATCCGCGGAGCAACCACGGAAGACAGTGGTCATTACACTCTTCTCGCGGAAAATCCTCAGGGATGTACGGTCAGCTCGGCCTATTTGGCAATCGAATCGAGCACCGATCAGGTCGATCAGGCACCGCAGTACGTTCAACAACGCGAGTCTCTGCGCACCGTTCAAACCGATACATCGGCCGTGGGTTCGACGACCGAAGGACCCGATGCTGGAAAAGCTCTGCCGCCGAATTTCGTTCGCACTTGCACCGATCGCGAGGTCACCGAAGGAAAAATGACGAGATTCGATTGTCGCGTTACCGGACGTCCCTATCCCGAGGTGACGTGGTACGTAAACGGTTATCAGGTGGTAAACGACGCGACTCACAAGATTCTCGTCAACGAATCCGGCAACAATTCTCTCATGATAACCAACGTGACCCGAGCCGATGCTGGTACAGTGACTTGCGTGGCAAAGAACAAGGCTGGCGAAACATCGTTTCAATGTAATCTGTACGTTCTCGAGAAGGAACAAGTCGTAGCACCGAAATTTGTCGAACGTTTTACAACGACCAACGTGAAGGAGGGAGAACCGGTGACTTTTACAGCCCGAGCGGTCGGCACACCGGTACCCCGAGTCAGCTGGCAGAAGGTGAGAACTCTCGTTGTTTTTTCTTTTGTTTTGTTTTGTGTTTCGTTCCTTCAGGGGAAAAAAAAAGAACCCTCAAATCATGCGAAAATAGAGCATCCCCCTTGCTCATGAAACTACTCGACCTAAAATTTGAAATAAATCAGGGTACATAACGCCTTGGAGTTTACCAGAAAATTATAACAAAAGTCGTAAGTCTTATTGATTTCCAGAAATTGATTTTACAAAAATTAATTTCTAGATTGGAATTTAATTTTTTATACAATTTTTGTAAAATTAAAATAAATCAATTTTACACAAATTAATTTCTAGAAATCAATAATACTTTTGTTATAATTTTCTGGTAATCCCGAAAAAATTATTTGCGACCGACTGCAATAATGCGAGTTGAACTCGCACTTGACCAGTTTGTTTTCTTCTCACTGCAAAATATTCTAACTCATTATCCGTGATTATAGACCATTCGTGCGTGTGTTCGATGTTTTTCCATGTTGTAACGATATTGAATGTGATTTCGATTAGGACGGAGTGCCAATAGCGCCCGGTCCCGAAGTTTGCATATCGACGGACGGCAATGGAGCCTCGACCCTCGACATACCTTACGCCAAGTTCACCGACGCCGCCTGGTATCAATGTACCGCGCAAAACGTAGCCGGTTCTACCGCCACCCGAGCCCGTCTCTTCGTCGAGACCCCGAAAGGAGCGACCCCCGAACCAAGACGCCTGAATTTACCCCGACCGACTAGAGTCATCGAACCTGAGTAAAAAATATTTTCGATCATAACTAAAACGAGAAATGCACACAATTTTTAATGTATTTTCACAATCACTGACGATTTTGTTAATTCTCAAAATGATTTTTGATTTTTCAGACCCGCACCTGGTCCCGAAGTGATTTATCTGAAACACGTGGAACGCGCCAAACCCTATCTGCCTCCCCAGGAGGAGGATAGGATTTATCCGCCTCCGCGTTTCATCGTGCCCCCGCGAGACGTTCACCAAATCGAAGGTGGACGCATTCACTTCGAGGCCAGAATCGAACCGGTGGGCGATCCCACTATGAGGGTGGAGTGGTACGTCAATGGCCGACCACTAGAAGCGAGTGAGTATTATTTCTATTATTACTTTTACGTTAATTATTATTTTTATTATTACTTCTACTTTTATTTTATTATACGTATTACTTTTCCGTCAAACTTGCAAGATCCGCGATTACCGAACTAATATATTTATCACAATATCATAACGAATATTAATATAAAATTAATTATTTCAGGTTCCCGAGCCACTTCTCTCTTTCGATTTGGCTTCATCTCGCTCGACTTGCTCAGCGTAGTGCTCCAGGACAGCGGCGATTACGTCTGCCGCGTAGTAAGCTCGACTGGAGCGATCGACTCTCGAGCCACCCTCAGCGTTACCCGTACGTATATCTTTTTACTTTTCATCTCGATATCGATCAGTTCGGTTTTGGTCTAATTGTTATTTTTCGCCGGGTTATCATTTTCGTTATCAACCATATTTTTTTTGTTATTCAGCACGTGCAACGATCGAACAAACGAGCCAACATCCCGATAGCCTCCGTTACATTCAACAACTCGAGGATTACTCCAAGTACCAGAGACAGGAGAGCGCGGAAGAACTCGCGTCCCAACGTCCGGCGTTCATCCGGCCGCTCCAGGAACTCGGCGAGCTGCAGGAGGGACGCAACGCTCATTTCGAAGCGCAGCTAACTCCAGTCAGCGATCCGACGATGAAAGTGGAGTGGTACAAGGATGGAAGACCCATCACAGCCAGTTCGAGAATCACGACAATCTTCAACTTCGGTTACGTCTCACTCAATATAATGCACCTACGAGCTGAAGATGCCGGTTCTTATACCGTAAGAGCTGTGAACCGTTTGGGTGAAGCGATCAGCACCGCTTCGCTCCGTGTCTTTGGTAATTACAATGATAAATATATTTTTTTTACAATCATAAATAATTTGACAAGACCTATGAAAAATATTTTTCAATTTATATTGATCGTATTTTGCAACTTCTTTCGATTGGAGGATCGTGTGAAAAAAAAGTCACGAAAGATTATAACCGAATTGTATTGTATTTTAGCGCGCACCAGCGTGACCACGGATCTTGGAATCCCGGAACAGCACAAGTACATCGAAGCTACCGAGGAGTTGGAAGCCTATCAGCAGGCAATGCATCAAAAGTACGTGAGGGAACAGCCGGAACCCACGAGCCCACCGGAATTCAAATCTCCGATCAAGAATCAGACTAATATACGCGAAGGCGGTTTCGCCCACTTCGAGGCTCGCCTCGAGCCAGTCGGTGACTCCGAACTACGAGTAGAGTGGCTCAAAGACGGACGCCCTGTAGAAGCTAGTGAGTATTTTAAATCGTCCACGAAATACTCTAAAATTCGCATCTTTTGCCATCCATGAGAACATTTACTAAGCTACCTTAATTTTATTCTTCACAGGCTCTAGAATTACGACTTTCTTCAACTTTGGATACGTCGCACTGACCCTGAAATACGTAACGATTCACGACGTTGGTGTTTACACGTGCCGTGCGTACAACCGCGTCGGTGAGGCCCAAACAACCGCCCAACTGAGCGTGATCAGCAAGGACGATATCATCTACGACAGTCAGCACCCCACGGGCCTGCAGAAGATCCAGAATCTGGAGGACTCGAGCCGTTATTCTCGCCAAGTTCAAGAAGAGATTCAAGTGACTCAAGCGCCACGTTTTCTCGGACCTCTGAAAGGTACCAACAAAATTCTCGAGGGTCAGCAAGCGCATTTCGAGGCACGCGTCGAACCACAGAGTGACTTAACTATGAAGATCGAATGGTATCACAACGGAAAGCCCATCACCGCTGCCAATAGAATACAAACTTATCACGATTTCGGTTACGTCGCCATCGATATTCTTCAAGTACGATCCGAAGATGCCGGTGCTTACACCGTGATAGCCAGGAACGCACTTGGCGAGGCGCGACTCGACGCAACCATGATCGTTGAAAGTGAGTCTTTGATTTTTGTTCCGTTTCAATATTTATTCATTCTCAACTTTAAAGATTAAACTCTTTCAAAACATCAATTACGCAAGCAATGCACTGTTACAATAATAACTGCATGCGTTAAAACCTTTACAGACGATAATTATCCAAGCAGTTAGCTTTATCTTGAATTTTATTTTTTCCAGTCCTAAGTATCATGAAATATTTTCGCTAATAAAACAAAAAAAATGTTATGCTCCCGATTTTGCAGCACGCTCGAGCATCGACACGAGCAGCATGCACCGTGGTTTATACGAGAAGACTCGTCATTTCGAGGAAACGAAATTCGTCGAACCGCATTATCACATCGAAGAGATCTCGAAATCAAAGCCAATATTCGTACAACCGTTGAGCGACCCCAAACCCATGAGCGAAGGCAAGAACATTCACCTCGAATGTCGTTTGGAACCAATGGGAGATCCGACAATGAGAGTCGAGTGGTTCCAGAACGGTCGTCCCATCACCGTTGGATCCCGTTTCCGCACTTATTACGACTTCGGTTTCGTCGCCCTGGACATCGTTCACTCGTCCGCTCTGGACTCCGGCGAGTACACCGTACGTGCCACCAATCATCTGGGCACCGCACACACTTCAGCTTGTGTCAGAGTGATCGGCCGATCGGACGTCGTCACCGATTCCCAGAACGAACAATCATTGGAACAGATTCAGATGCTCGAGGATTCGTCCAAGTACCGAAGAACTCAGCAAGAAGAGGTCACCGTCGTACAAGCGCCCCAATTCACACGTCCTCTTCACAACATCGAAACCGTCGAATTGACGAACGTTCACTTGGAATGCCGTTTGCAACCGGTCGGTGACTCGACCATGAGAGTCGACTGGTTCGTCAACGGACGTCCCGTAACAACCGGACATCGTTTCCGACCGTCTTACGAATTCGACTACGTTGCTCTCGACATTCTCGGGGTTTATCCCGAGGATTCCGGGGTTTACACGTGCCAAGCGAGAAACCAGCTTGGCGAGGCTGTGACCTCGTGCTCCGTTCGCGTACACGCGAAGAAGGATCTTCTTCTCGAGAGCCAACATCCCGAGGGACTCGAGAGAATTCAGTATCTCGAAGATGCATCGCGATACAAGAGAAACGAACTCGTCGACGAGGTCGTCAATGTCAAGCCAAAGTTCGTAACTGCGCCGAAGAACCAAGAAAATCTCAGGGAAGGACAGCACGCTCACTTCGAGTGCAAACTCGAACCGGTTACTGACTCGAACTTGAAGGTCGAGTGGTTCAAGAACGGTCGTCCAGTAACCATAGGTAAGTTACGGAAAACAGTAGACAATTCTTCCTTTTCAATGACAAAACGTGTCATCGAATTTAAACAATTTGCATATCAAAATCATTTATCTACAAATAAAAAATTGTGTTTTTTTTTTCATTCCAGGACACCGCTTCCGACCCATTCACGATTTTGGCTACGTCGCCCTCGACGTAATTGACTTGATCGCCGAAGATTCCGGCACGTACACCTGTCGCGCTGTGAACCTCGTCGGAAGCGACGAGGTCAGCTGCACCCTCGGTTGTCGCTCGACCGCCCAGATTCTCACGGATACCCAGAACGAGATTGGTCTCGAACAGATTCATTATCTCGAGGACAGATCGAAGTATCAGAGACGCGAAATGATGGAAGAGACGACGAGCCAGGCGCCGATTTTCACGACTTCGCTGAAAAGCGTGGAGATAAAGGAAGGTCAACGAGCTCATTTCGAATGCCGTCTCATTCCCGTGTCCGATGCGACTATGAAAGTCGAGTGGTTCCACAACAATACACCGGTCAAGGCTGGTTCACGTTTCATCGAGACCAATAGCTTCGGATTTGTGGCCCTCGATATTATGTATGCTTATCCCGAGGACGCTGGAACTTACACGTGCCGTGCGAGAAATGCAATCGGCGAGGCCATCACCTCGGCAACTGCGGTTGTTCACTGTGAGTATATTTCGCACTGATCATGACGTTGAATTTAATTTTGTTCTTTGACAATTGAAAAGTTTCCCCGTCGATTCAATGCTTGTCGGTAAATTTGATAAATCGATCCATTGAATGAACGTATATTCTTGCAGCCAAAAAATCAATCTACATGGAGTCCCAGCGCGAAGAAGTTTTGCAACGACTCCGCCATTTGGAAGATTCTTCGAGATACCAGCGTAAGGCCGTGCAGGAAGAAACCGTGAGCCAGGCTCCGGTTTTCACAATGCCGATAAAGGATCTTCGCGTTGCCGAAAATCAGGCAGCTCACTTCGAAGCTCGTGTGATCCCAGTCGGTGATTCCAAGCTCAAGGTCGAGTGGCTACGAAATGGCGTAGCAATTGAAGCCTGTGAGTACTGAAACTTTAATTCTTTCCTATCAATTTTTCAAACAGGTTTGTCGACCAACTTCGCTAATTTTTTTTCTCTCTGCCAGCGAATCGAGTAACCACGATGCACGACTTTGGTTACGTTGCCCTGAACATGAAGTACGTCAACCCTGAAGATTCGGGAACTTACACTTGCCGGGCGATAAACGATCTCGGCGAGGCAGTTACTTCGGCGACTCTTTTCGTTCAGTGTAAGTATCAAAAGCGAGACATCGCGATACTATTCTATTATTTCTGTTGCAGTGAACCGCGGACTTTCTGTGCCCCTACAGGAGCACAAAGTGTTCCATTGATCGTGGCTTATTGTTCGGAGCAAAAGTTTCGTACATTTGATTATTGATTTGTTATTGTCATGCAGCCAAGGCGGCTCTGCAATTCGAGTCACAACACGAAAGCACACTGGCCAAGTTGCAAAAACTCGAGAACACAAGCAAGTATCAGCGTCGCGAGGAGGAGGAATTTGTCGTTAAGGACAAGCCCTCTTTCACCGTTAAACTTAACGGCCCCACGAACCTGGTCGAGGGACAAAGCGCACATTATGAGTGTCGCATCGAACCCTATCCCGATCCAAACATGAAAGTGGAATGGTTCCACAATGGAAAGCCACTGTCCACCGGTCACAGATACAGGACCGCTTGCGACTTTGGTTTCGCTTCTCTCGATGTACTCAGTGTCTACGCCGAAGATTCTGGCACTTACACGTGCCAAGCCACCAATAAACTTGGCTCGGCGCAAAGCTCGATTCAGCTTAATGTCAAATGTAAGTATTTTGAATTTCACGCTCACGTATATATAACAAAACGTAGAACGATGCTTGAAACGGTAAATGTAAGAATTTTTCCGTTGCTTCACTGTTTTGTCAACTGAAAGAGATGAAGAAATGAAGATTCCATATTCGAAATCACGTTGAAAACTTGTTTAGCAAGCAAAATAATTAACTTCGCTTATCATAACGCGAATTATAATGAAATATAATTTTATTTTTAATTCCTTGTTTTCTGTAAATGAAAAAAGACGGAAAATGTATGAAATGTAATTCATGAGAGAATTTTTTCTGATAGCATTGTTTTTAGCAATTTTTTTTTTTTTGGCGTGCGATGATTATGCATGGGTGATAAATATGTTGTTCTTTCTTGCATAGCTCGATCATCCATCATTCTCGAGACTCAGCACGAGGGTGCTTTGAAAAAGATTCAATATCTCGAGGACGATTCCCGCTACAAGCGCACTGATACGGACGACGTTATCGTCGCGGAAAAACCAAAGTTCGGCAGACCTTTGAAGAACATCGAGCACTTGCCGGAGGGCAAGAGCGCTCATCTCGAGGCCACCCTGACACCTGTGAACGATCCGACGATGGTCGTCGAATGGTACAGAGACGGAAGACCAATTCCCCAGGGACACAAATTCAAAACGACCTACGACTTCGGTTATGTCGCTCTGGATATTCTCTACTCTTATCCGGAAGATTCTGGCACTTACATGTGCAAAGCGAGAAACGCCGTTGGTGAAGCTGTCACCACTTGTGTCATTTCAGTTGACTGTAAGTTAAATTTTCGTTAATTAAACGGTTCAAAATAAATAAAAACTCGACAGGCCGTAAAACAAACGAGTAGCGCTCTCGAGTTTTTGCTGTCAAAATTCTAGTACACATCGCCACACATTTGAATTTGAATTTTTTTTCGTTGATTTAAAGCCAAACAAGGTTTGTGCCTCGACACGCTGGATGCTCAGCGTTTGGAAAAGATCCGCCAGCTGGAGACGGTCGAAATCAAGGAAGAGATCGAGAAAGAGGTTGTTCATCAAAAACCTGTCTTCCTCACACCTCTCAACAACCTGGATCATCTCAAGGAAGGCGAACACGCTCACCTCGAATGTCGCGTCGAGCCAATAAACGATCCCAACTTGAAGATTGAATGGTACGTATTGAAGAACATAACGATCGGTTATAATTCTTTAGCATGTTATTCAGCAAACTTACGACTGAAATTCCCCTTTTTTTCGTTGAATCAGGTTCGTAAATGGCGTTGCCATCAAGACAGGCCATCGTTTCCGTACCACTCACGATTTCGGATACGTGGCTCTTGACATTCTCTATGCATATTCCGAAGACTCGGGAACGTACATGTGCAAGGCGACGAATCTTGCTGGTGAAGCCGTCAACACTTGCACAATCAGAGTGGGCTGTAAGTAATTTTCATATAGAATTCTTTGTGGAATTTTTTTTATTTCTCTGTCCCAAATATTTGAATGCAATTTTGAAAATTAGCGAAAAATGACGCGAAACCATGCGTTGAGTCTCGTTCCGTATGTGTGCCCGATCATGTTCCCACTGAGGTCAGAAGTTCTAAACAAGTGCCTGATAAAGTTAATGAACGTGAAACCAAGAAAAGAAAACAATTCAATTGCCGACAAAACGTTGATGTTTCAATACCCCCGCGAAAATCTGCCGAAGCTGAAGATGATGTTAGATTCAAAGGCGGGGGCAGTTGCAATGTGCATCGCTACAGCCGACGAGTTTCGTTTCGCGAACCTTTAGAATGTTGCAAAAAATCAGACTCAAAGCGACACAAAGACTCGGGGTACAGCGAAAATTCTCGGTGTGAAAACAATAGAAGACCAAGTTCTAGCAGACATTATTGGGATGAAGAGTTGTCCTATAGAACCTGTTGATTATCTCGGTCCCCGCTCAAGTAAAAGAATTTAAGGGATCAACTTTATTTGCTTTTTGAAGCTAACTGAGATTTGATGAACATTCAATTTGTTTCCAGCTCGTCGTAGCATTCTCCTGGACACACAGCATCCAGACGGCCTGGAAAAGATTCGTGAACTCGAGGCGCAGGGCCATCCAGCGCGTCTTGAGGTTGAAGAGCCCCCGGCGACGCCTCCACGATTCGTGACAGAACTCAGGGTAAGATTCAATGTAATATTTTCACTTTATTTTTTCCCTGCACCGGGTTGTTCAAAAATTATGTGTACACCTAAAGTTTTACTTCTCTCACGGCAACCCAATTTTGGCTTATTTTCTCCGACAATCCTGAATCATTGTCGATATTTAATATCGGTTTCGAATTGATTCCACAGGGCACAAAAGAGATCTACGAGGGACAAACAGCCCACTTCGAGTGCCAAGTCGAACCTCTTCACGATGCCAATCTCCGAATCGAATTTTACCACAACGGCAAGCCTTTGCCATCGGCTTCGCGCTTCCACGTTACCTTCGATTTTGGTTACGTGGCTCTTGACATCGGTCACGCGGTGCCCGAAGACGCGGGTGAATATTCCGTGCGTGCGATAAATGCACTCGGTCAATGCACCTCTTCCATCGAATTGAAGGTCATACCCCGTGAAGGCATAATCCTGGACTCGCAGCGTCCCGAAGGATTGGATAAAATCCGTGAGTTGGAATCTCAACAGCCATGGAAACGACCGGAGGTTAACGAACCGCCGACGCGACAGCGTCCAGTATTTACGCAACCGCTTCAGAACATCGATGCGGTTGCCGAAGGCACGACCGCACATTTCGAGTGCCGTCTCATTCCCGTCGGTGACCCTACTCTCAAGGTCGAGTGGTTCAGAAACGAAAAACCTCTGGAAGACAGCTCTCGCATCACCAAAGTCCACGATTTCGGTTTTGTTTCTCTCGATATATCGCATGTTCGCGACGCCGATGAAGGCGTCTACATGTGTCGCGCCTCGAACCCATTGGGCGAGGCAGTTACCACGGCATCGATGCGGGTGCGAACGAAAGCGAGTATCCAACTGGACACTCAACACCCAGAGGCTCAGAAGAGAATCGCTCAACTAGAAGCTGACAAGGGACCGAGTCGTCCGGAAGAGCCGGAAAAAACTTTCGACAAACCCATCTTCACGCAGCTGCTATCAGGTCCGACGGAGCTCTGGGAAGGCCAGGTCGCTCGGTACGAGTGTCGCGTGGTTCCCGTTGGAGACGGAAGTCTCCGCTTCGAGTGGTACGTAAACGGCGTGGAATTGAAGATGGGTTCGCGTTTCCACGTGAGTCACGATTTTGGTTTCGTAACCCTCGACATCGTCAAAGTAATCGCCGAAGATTCCGGTGTTTACTCGTGCAAAGCAATCAACAATGCCGGCGAGGCTGTGTCTTCAATATCGTTGAAGGTAAAGGCACGCTCGGCCATAGAGAAAGACGCGATTCAACCGGATGCCTGGCAGAAGATCCAACTGAGGGAAGCCGAGATGAACAAAGTGCCGGATATGTTTGTCGACACGACGCCGCAACAAGCGCCTGTGTTCACCACTCATTTGAAAAGCTTCGACAAACTTCAAGAAGGACAGCACGTTTATCTCGAAGCTCAGGTCGAACCCAGAGCGGACCCCAACCTCCGCACCGAGTGGTTCAAAAATGGAGTCTCTCTGCAGACTGGAACGAGACTGCGTAGCACGTTCGACTTTGGTTTGGTAACTCTGTCGATTAACGGTCTTAGAGCCGACGATTCGGCAATTTACACTTGCAAAGCCACGAATCTTCTTGGTGAAGCTGTTTCCACGTGCAGCTTGAAGATCGACGACCGTCATTGGCTGTTGGGCGACACTCTCCACCCTGACGCCCTGCCCAAGATCGATGCGCTTGAACAACCTCAAGTGAGCACGAAGGAACAACCCGAGCCCACGTACGAAGAACCCGTTTTCATAACCCATCTGAACAATGTGGAGTGTGCCGAAGGCGATAACGCTCACTTCGAGTGCAACGTCGAGCCTTCCAAGGATCCTACCATGAAGGTCGAGTGGTTCATCAACGGAAAGCTTTTGCCAACCGGTGCTCGATTCAAGTCAACTTATGATTTTGGCTACGTCGCTCTTGACATCAATCACGCCTACGAAGAAGATTCCGGTATGATAACTGTGAAAGCAACGAACTCCAAGGGCACGGCTCAGACGTCCGGAACTCTGAAGTGCACGAGCAAGCAAAATATCTATCTGCAAACACAGCATCCTCAAGGAGAGGCCGGTCTCGAGAAGGTACAGGAAGCGGAGGATGCTTTTCTGTCAAAATCACGGAGACCCGCCGACGCTCCTGAGCACGAGTTCCCCAAGCCAATCTGGACAGTCCCGTTGCAGCCGGAATTCAAGTTGGGAGAAGCTGAGCCTTTGCATCTTGAAGGACAGGTCGAGCCTAAGGACGATCCCAATCTCAAGATCGAGTGGTATTTCAACGGAAAGGTTCTCGAGCACGGAGCTCGTTTCAAGATGACCAGTGACTTCGGATTTGTCACTCTCGACCTCACAGACGTCTACGACAGAGATTCTGGCATTTACACCTGCAAAGCTTACAACAAAGTCGGCGAGGCATTCACCTCCACGACGGTCTACTGCTCGACGAAAGAAAGTGTTATCGAGCGTTCACAGCATCCCAAAGGCAAGGAGGGTCTCGAGGCCATCCAAGATCTTGAGGAATCGCTGAAGCGCGCTGATGGTAAAGCTCCCGAGAGTGACGAGGGACATCCACCCGTATTCACCTCGCAGTTCGAGAATCTTGCCAATCTTTCCGAAGGCGAAATCGCTCATTTCGAGGCTTCGCTGACTCCAACGGGTGACCAGACGATGGTCGTCGAATGGTTTTACAATGGAAAGACTCTGGATGCCAGTCATCGCACGAGAACAGTTTATGCTTTCGGTATGGTTGTTCTCGAGGTTTTGGGAACGAAAATCGAAGATTCGGGCACGTATTCGTGCAGAGCAACGAACAAATGGGGCAAAGCAGAAATCAGCGTGGAACTGGAATGCGTTGACAAGTCCAAGGGACAGAAACCAAAGTTCACGACGCATATTCAGAGCCTCGAGGGTCTCAAGGACGGGCAATCGGTTCATTTCGAGTGTACGTTGATTCCCGTGGGAGATCCTCACATGAAGGTCGAGTGGTTCCACAACGGACAACCACTTCGTCATTCTTCTCGATTCAAGATGGTCTCTGATTTCGGCTTTGTCGTTATGGACATCGCTGGTGTGATGTCACACGACACGGGTGAATACGTTTGCAAGGCCAGCAACAAATACGGCGAGGACACCACCAAAGCCACGATCAAATGTTTCGGAAAGAGTGGAGTCTATCTCGATTCATTGCAACCGGATGCCCTGGCGAAGATTCGGGAGCTCGAGAGTTACGGCGGAGAACAACCGACCACACCAACCACGCCCGTAGGAGGACCTCCTAAGTTCGTCACTCAAATAACGGACATTGCTCGATTGGTGGAAGGACAGTCAGCCCACTTTGAGGCGAGACTCACGCCAGTTACCGATCCCGATTTGAAGGTCGAGTGGTACTACAATGGCAAAAAATTGCCGCACGGACATCGCTACAGAACCTTCCACGATTTCGGCATCGTCATTCTCGACATTCTTTACTGTTACGAAGAAAATTCCGGAGTTTACGAGTGTCGAGCTGTCAACAAGTACGGCGAAGACTCGACGAAAGCGACACTCAAGTGTCTCTCGAAAGCGAATCTAATTCTCGAGTCTCAACTTCCCAAGGGCATGGAGGGAGGTCTCGAAAAGATTCAAACCCTCGAAGACTCGATGATCAGGACGAAGGACGAAAAGACAACGGAGGAGCGTGGAAAGGCTCCGGTCTTCACCGTACCACTGAGCAACATCGATGGACTTCGCGAGGGTGAGAGTTCTCACTTCGAGGCGAGACTCACCCCGACCGACGATCCGAAACTCAAGGTCGAATGGTTCTGGAACGGCAAACCACTGCGAACTGGTTCTCGCTTCCGTACATTCTGCGACTTTGGGTTCGTTATTCTCGAAATATCGCCGATCTATCCCGAAGATTCGGGAGAGTACAGTTGCCGAGCCATCAATGACTACGGCGAGGCTGTTACCACCTGCACGATGAAGTGCACGGGAAAACGAAACATCATACTGGAGTCTCAGTTGCCGAAAGGCATGGAAGGTACCATCGACAAGATCGCCGAACTCGAGGGTCTCGGAGGCGAGCCCGGTCAGGTGATTCCCGACGACGATACCGGAAGACCACCAGAGTTCATCACAACCCCGTCCGATCTTACTCTCGCGGAGAATTCTCTGGCGCACTTCGAGTGCAGACTTCTGCCAATCAACGACTCGAGCATGAGAGTCGAGTGGTTCCACAACGGAAAGCCGCTATCAGCCGGATCGCGGATCAAGACGATCCACGACTTTGGTTTTGTGATTCTCGAAGTCGCCAATTGCTATCAACGTGACTCCGGTCTGTATACGTGCAAAGCTAACAACCGACACGGAGAAGCTACGGTTTCCTGCAAGCTTCAAGTTCGCGGTCGTCAGGGAATAATCCTCGAACCGCAATTGCCGACCAACTTTAAAACCGGAACCGAGAGTATTCAGAAACTCGAAGAAGCTCTTTACAAGCGCGAAGAAATCATGGCTGAAGACGAAAAACCGAATCCTCCGAGATTCACCGTCGAACTCAAGGACATTGAGGTCGAAGAGGCAGGCCCGAGTCACTTCGATTGCCGCGTTGAGCCCAGTGGAGACTCCACGATGCGTATAGACTGGTTCCACAACGGCAGACCTTTTGCAACTGGTTCTCGTGTTCACCAAATAAACGATTTTGGATTTATTTCACTCGATCTGTCTTATACCTACGCGAGAGACAGTGGCGAGTACGTTTGCCGTGCTACCAACAAGTGGGGATCGTGCACGACCAAAGCTACGATAACTTGCACGTCCAAAAAGACCGTGGACTTCGACTCGCAACTGCCATCGGGCATGAGCGGCGAGAAACTCAAAGAATTGGAACGCGGACCCGTATCGGAACCTCCGCCTCAGGAAGATGTGCCGCGAGAACCTCCGCACTTTGTTACGCAAATAAAATCTTCGACGGTCGAGGAATCCGAGCCTGTGAGGTTTGAGTGTCGCGTCGAGCCCAAAGACGATCCTAACTTGCGGATTGAATGGTGGAGAAACGGAAAGCTCATTCCAGCGGGCCACAGATATCGCGCCGTTTACGATATGGGCTTTGTTACCATGGATATCCTCTACGTTTATCCCGAAGACTCTGGTGAATATGTCTGCAGGGCTGTGAATGACTACGGCGAAGACACGACCAAAGCGTCGGTCTCTTGCAAGACACTGCCGAGCATCATTCTCCAAAATCAAGTGCCAAAGGGCATGAAGAAATCCGAAGCTCTCATGCAGATGGAGGCTACGATAAAAAAATACACCTCCGAAGTTCACCTCACCGAGGACGATCTTTATGACGCTGAAAAGCGACAGCCCCCGAGATTCGTTACGCAAATCTTAGATCAGACCGAACTCGTGGAGATGAACAGTACCAAATTCGAGTGTCAACTTGCTCCTGTCGGTGATCCCAACATGAAGGTCGAGTGGTTCTTCAATGGCAAACCGCTACCGCACAAGAACAGATTCTCGCCTATTTACGATTTTGGTTATGTCGCCATGAACTTTGGCTGGGTTTATCCCGAGGACAGTGGCGAGTACCTCTGCAGAGCGACGAATCTTTATGGCATGGATGAGACCAGGGCTGTTATCAGAACGTCTGGAAAGCCTGGAATTATTTACGAGTCCCAGCTGCCGAAGGGCATGAAGAGTATCGAAAAAATCCGGGAAATGGAGGCTGCTTGGCAAGTGTAAGTTGCCTTGATATTTCGTTCGCACTGTCAGTGCTACCGAATTCTCAATTTTTTACGTCTACGATTTTTTTAGTGTCCCGGAAGAGGAGGTGGAAGAAGAAAAGGTTCGTTCGGCTCCGGTGTTTGTGAGCAAACCGGAACCGTGTGTTGTCGAGGAAGGCGACTGCTCGAGATTCTGCTGCCGCGTCACTGGCCATCCGAGACCACGAGTCATGTGGATTATCAATGGACACACTGCTGTCAATGTAAGTTCAGAGATGTATTGTTTTTCGCATTTGCGTTTTCTGTTCAATTTCTATTATTCGCATTATATTTCTTTAACTTATCTGTAATTCATTTATTTTCTAAACTTCTTTTACAAATTATTGTTTATCTATTTACCATGAATTTTAAATTCCAATTCCACGATTTCACATTTTTTCTCATGTCAATTTAATTCTTTATTAATTCTACCAGGGTGCACGATACAAGCTCACCTACGACGGCATGTATCACCTGGACATCCCGAAAACGCGCCAATACGACAACGGCAAAGTCGAGGTGATAGCGAGAAGTTCGGTCGGTGAAACGCGTTACGAGACGACGCTGACGGTGAAACCCCGAAGCGACGACTACCGCGGCGTATTGAAAAATTCACCGAGACGTAAGTATACGAGCCCGTGGGGTCCAGGTCGCTGGAATGCGAATAATTTCGTACATCCTCCGGAGTTTTTCGAATTCAATGGAAATTCACCAGAGCCTTGGCTCGTTGCTCCACCTCGTGACGAAAAAGAATGGATAAAATCACGGAAATATCTCAGTTCGCTTCTGACAAACACGGAGGATGTAACGATAACAGCGCGGAACTCTCGAAACGATTCGACATTATACAAGAGTTATCTCACATTGGCACAAGTCGAACACAAATCAATGAATACGCCCAATTTTACGGAGATATCACTTAATAATTCAAGCATTCAACATACATTTTCGATGAAACACGAACGAGGCATTAAAGATCATGATAAACAGTTGATAAACAATAAGTCAAAAACAGTATCTTACAATCGCAATTCGCACACGACAAGACAACCCGATATGATATCCCAGATATCCTGTACCTGCCCACGAAAATTCCCAACCATCCCCGTAGTCAACACAAACGAAGCTTATCACGAAGATTCGACCTCCATCGAGTATCATGAAATTCACGAGCAAAAAAAGCTTCTGACAACCTATCAATACAATGAGGCACTTCGTTTCACGCATACCGCGAGGAAAGACCTGCTTCAGGTATGGGATACTACGAAGACGGCTCGGTAGTGATCGTCGCCGGTAATAGTATACATGCACAATTTGGCAATTGATTTTACTGAATTATTGATGTTATGTTGAAAAACGTTTCCTACGCACTATTCGTACCCAACGGTTTTTTTTTTTTTTTTTCGTCTCTTCCCCTCGGACTAAAGAACGTAAAAACGAAATATCCGAATCGACGGATTCTGCCGTTCTAAGGCGATGCTGAATTCATCTTGTGAACTAACTATCACCCGGCCAGTCAGGCTCGCCTAATCCACCTCTTTTGTTCGATCCCCACGACCTGCAATGGGAAGGCAAACAAGTCGAGAGACATCCTCAAATATCTCAAAATTCCCATTGTCGTTGTATGGCGAATGAAGTACTGTGTCGTATTATTGTCGTTTATACCTCAAAATTGGTTATTTGTTTATGTATTATCGTGATATATATTTACATATATATATTTTAACGTTATTATGTTGTAACGAGAATGTTGTTGGGCATGCATCGACGAGCCGAGATAGCTCGTTGTTCCTCGCACGTTGGTGGAATGAGAGAATTGTTGTGTCTAACCTGAGTTTTTCCCAGCGTGGTACGATTATGAACTGACGCAATACCAATCGGAACGTCAGGACACCGAACTCGAACGCGTCTTCGACGAGCGTCACCAGACGGTCGCGCAGGGCATAGATATCGCAACCGAACATCTCGGACAAAAGGTCTTCAAGGAACCCCAAACGGAATGGCAAAAGAATGTCAAGACGAAAAAGAACGAGGATTATTACTCGAAGTTGATGAGTCTCGAGGAGGGTCAAATTCTCAAGGAATCAAGACTCAGAGAGTCCAGTCATCAATTCGCCATACCCGGGGATAAGGTCGTTGCCAACTCCATGGCCAAGGGAATGGCACAGAAATATCAAGAGAGCCTGTGAGTTTTCCCTTTCATGTATATTATCTGAAATTCAAAACATTAGAACATTTTACTTTTTCAAGTATTTCTATCCTACTTATCAATTAATTTCCGTTGCGTTGTCGCCAAAAGTTTCATCAATATGATTGATAAAATACTCAGAATTTACAATTTCTTTCATCAAAGTTTGAATTCTGATTGTATCGTGTTACGATAAAATGTTGGAGGGCCAAAAGTACCGATGACCAGTTGAGGAGTTACATAAATCATTCGCAAATTCATAATTAATGGTTTTTACCATTTCATACAGTCAAGAGCAACCTCAAGAAGCAGCAGAGCCGCCCCCGAGATACGTGAAGGAAGCCCACGTAACTGAAGTTGACATAGATACAGAAAGGACAAAGACCAGTGGCAAGTATCCACCAGGACCATCGGAATCGACGGTTCACGGACGCGAGGTCCATACCGCGAAGCACAAGCAAACACAGAAAGAGGTTAAGGGCGACGTCGAGATAACGCGAAAGATCACAGCCACGGAAACGACCGATGTTGAGCATAAAGCAAAGATCCAGGAACGTATAGTTCAGGGACAAGTGAAACCAGCAAAGCCACCGGTGTTTACCAAGAAGATTCAACCTTGCCGCGCCTTCGAACAGGAACAAGCGAGATTCGAAGTTGAATTCGACGGCGATCCACTGCCCACTATTAAGTGGTACCGCGAGGACTTTCCCATTCAAAACTCGTCCGATCTTCAGATCTACACTTTCAGTACGAAATCCGTGCTGATCGTGCGCCAAGTCTTTATGGAAGACTCCGGCGTGTTCTCCGTGATTGCTGAGAACCGAGGTGGCAAAGCCAAGTGCAGTGCCAACCTCGTGGTCGAAGAGAGGAGAAGACAACCCGGCAGGGGAGGAGTGATACCACCGAGCTTCATTACTACGATTCAGAGCTCCTCGGTTACCACCGGTCAATTGGCTAGATTCGATGCTAAAGTCGCTGGTACCAAACCCTTGGATGTTTACTGGTTGAAGGTGAGAAATGATTTTTGCGTTGAACTATATTTGATCTACGGCAACACGTGATTTTTTATGGTTGACCTAATGCAAAGCGCTTTTGTAAGAAATCATTATATCATCGTTGAATTCTAATTTTGCAGAATGGAAAGAAAGTTTCCCCCGATATCCGTTACAAGACTCTGGAGGAAGACAATACCTACACTCTTCTGATCCTGGAAACAGTGCCGGACGATACGGGCAAATACGAATGCGTAGCTCTGAACAGCGCCGGAGAAGCACGTTGCGAGGCTGATTGTAACGTTCGTGGACCTCAGTCGCCCACGACGAAGCCCTCGAAACCCGCTACGCCGGGTGTCGAAAAAGCACCGGGTGTTGTTGAGCCACTCAAGGATCAAACCATCAAAGAGGGTACCTCCGTTGCATTTGCTTGCAAAATCACTGGTAAGCCAGTGCCCACGATTCAATGGAAGAAAGGAGACAAGGTAAGCATTTTCATGAATCTTCCACATTCATCTAGCTGAAATATCTCGGACTTTCAGATTTAACAAGCGTTTCATTGTGATTTTTCAGGTTATCAAGCCGTCGAAATACTTCCAAATGCAGAAGGAGGGCGACCGTTGCACGTTGAGAATATCCGAAGCTTTCCCCGAAGACGAAGGTGTCTACAAATGCATAGCCAAAAATCCGGCAGGCGAGGTGACGACCTCGGCGAATTTGCGAGTTCTCGGTCAGTACAGGCTACAAAAACTAAAGTCCTGTTTATAATACATTCGATTTAAATAATAACATTGTTTAACGATTAACTTTTCTTCTCCAGCACCCGACAGCACGGACGTTTTGCCTAAGCTGTCGCCCCTCAAGGACCAAATAGTTCTGGAGGGACAACCGGCCCAGTTCAAGTCTCAAGTGAGCCCGCCAAAGTCGAAACCGACGATTCAATGGTACCGGGATGGTGCCCTTATACCTCAGTCGCCTGATTTTCAGGTAAATACGCTTCACATCTTTGTCCTGAATGAAAATACCTGAACAATCTTCACTTAACAGTCTCTAAAAAAATAGATTCTTACGTACGGAAAAAGATCCATCAAAGTTCTTATGGTTCGTCAGAAAATTATTATTAAAATGTTAGACTTAGAAATCTCTTAAAGCAATGTGATACAGAACGGCAAAGACTTTTGTATAAACGACTGTGTCGCAACTCCGTATTTGCTTCAATAATGTACAGCTTTACGAATCAAATTCTGTCAATTATTGAAAAAAAGAGATTCTTGAGTGTATGTATACCAATTATTATATTCATAACGTTTATCTCGTGTCCGCAGATGATTCACGAGGGCAGCAACGCTGTTCTCCTGATAGCGACGACCTACGAGGAAGACACCGGTACTTTCACCTGTCGCGCAACCACCTCCGCCGGCACGGTGGAAACTTCGGCAAAGCTCATCGTCAAAAGTAAGAACTAAAAGAAAAAAACAATCTAAATTAATAGCTAACTCACGGTGTGATAAAACGGGACTGGTTTACACGTAGTTCGTGTATCTCGTCGCCTTTTTGCAATAATTTAGATGGCCAAAAAATGTTTATAAAATTAAACGAACGAGTGTGAGGTATCTCGGAAGCTCTGCGTCTTCAAAATCGAGTGACGAGGCGACCACGATGACTGGCCAAAGCGCTCCGAGATACAAACAGTCCACCCACGTTGCAATCGTGGTCCAACGATTATAACTATCGGACGAAAAAAAAAAATGAATCACCCGTCTCTATTTGCGATTTTCATCCTCGTTCTGCTTGTTTTTATTTTTATTTATTTTTTCTATTTCAATAACTCACTGGACAGACGAATGAGACAAATAAGAACATTATGGGAAAAAAAAGTCAAACCGTGAAAACACCAAGATTTCTTTAACACTAGTCGTTTCACCTAACCACGCGTGCGAGCCGGGAAGTTTGTTTTTATCGCTACTAACTCCTCACCCTGGATCCATTTCGTTGAAGTGGAGACTGTGTGAGAAACACTGTGAATAATAAAATAGTATGTAGACACTAGATCGTCGTAACTGGCGTTGACGCTCCAGCTTAGGTGGTCCAAGTTATATAAAATTTGAAAAAAAAAATCATCTAAAGTTAATCCCTACGATTTTCGTTTCGTCTGACAGAGACGTAGAAGAGGTGCATTTCGTCATCTTTAACAGACAAACGAAATCGTCGTAAGATTAAAGATCTTCGCTGATACTCGCGAGTGATTTCTGTCGAGAAAGCTTGTGTTCAATTATCAACACGTGTGAGTTTTAATAAGAACCACGAAAGAAACAAAGCAAGTCGAGTTTATGTTAACGAGAAGAAGAAAAAACGAACGAAAGAATTATACTACACTTAAGCGCTACTATTTACCCTTCACCAGATTATTCATCCGTATCTAGCCTCACAAGATATATATATATATATATATATATATATATATATATATATATGTGTGTGTAACATCCTATATTTATTTATATAAATCACACACGGCGCACGCGAGAACGCGAATAAAAAAAAAATACGTATCAACTACAGTCACATGTATTCCTAACATTCAACATAATTATTTATTACTGTACAATGGAAAGTCTAATAAAAATGATGCTTTAAGTACGAGAAAAACATGTTCGTGTTTGTTCAGCGATGAGTTATTAAGAATCTCGAATTTGTCAGCGACTAAATCAAGCGTATATAAGCCAAACTTTTTGCACACGTTACCGTAGCTGTAAAAAAAAAAACGTGTAACATACGACGACCATCTAGACACGCCAGAAAGAAATGGTGTATCGTGTCGGTCACATTGTATAGTTTTATTGTATTATTCATTACGTCGAGTTTTCAAAGTATTGGAGCGATTCCAAAACTATGTGAAATTTCCTCCTTGAGCGATGATGAGAGAGTCATGCAAGATAAAATAAAGTGCGTGAGAGAAGTGACGGATCCGCGCCATATAAAGTAACAAAACAAGAATGAAAAAAAAAAAAAAAAAATTGACAAACAAAATCGAAAAAACCGGTGAGTTATAAAAGCGCGCTCAAGATTTCTCGGTTCCTCTGCCTCACGCGCGCGTAAAATCCAACCGAAAATAAAGAGCCCAACAACGGTCTCGTGCATATTAAAACTAAATTCGATTAATCCCCCGAGCCGGATGATCTAATCGTTTGCCCCGCGAATCCGCGAAGTTGTTTTCGTCGATCGAGTGAAACGCTGACCGGGCAAAGCTATGCCGGCACCGACAACAACCTATCAAAATTTTTTTTTTGCGACGCGCTTATACGTACATCCTCGAAGTTGCCTCGTGAGACGGGACCGCCCTCGAGTCTTCCGTGCCGTGTGCACTCGTGGGCTAGGCTTCTTACGCTATTTCTGCTCAGCGTGACGTGTATAACATTACCCGTCTATATTTGGCGCGGCCGAGACATCAGACCGCGCGAAGCGCGCTCGTGCTCGCATCCACGGGGCCTCTCCCGCTTTCCGCGATACACCACAGAATCATAATTCCCTTAACGAACTCATGCACCTCTGGCTGACCGAGATTTTCCCTCGTCTCACGGCGTTCTCCTTTTTGACCGGATAAGCCGCTTACCTACATATCGCCTCGCATGCATCTCCCATCTCGCATAACGGGTTCCAAAAGGAAAGGAAAAAAAAATAGAGAAATCCAAAGCGTATGCGTGAGCGCGTTCTTGCTTGTCTGGGCAACAACTCGTGCGTTTCTCTCAACTTTTGCCATATGGATTGGAGTACCTGTCTCACCGTTACATCCGCAAGAAAAGAAATATAAAAATGAGAATATCTGACGCAAAATTAGATTTCGCGGTGAGGAGCCGAGCGCGTTGATGTCGTGCCAAAATGATAAATTAATCGCGAGCCGAGCGCACCGTTCATTTCTCTCCATCTCTCTCTTTTTTCCCTCGTACTCCCACATACAAGATCGTTTTTGTTCACAATCGTTATAATCGCGAGCGCGTTTTTTCTCGGCGTTGAATCAAGTCCCAGTCTCGACCTTGAAGAAGTTTTCGACCACCTGCCGAACGTCTCCGAGGAGTTTCATTGTATCAATGCCAGCCAAGCCGCTTAAACGAGGGTTCTTGCTATCCGCCTGGTGACTCGGCCATGCAAAAACAACCAAGTGATTCATCCAGAAGCCAGGGCGCACCGTCTCCTCGCCGTTTTCAGCCGCCATCGATCGCCGAGCTTTGGAACGACCGGCAGCGGAGCGTCAAGAGAATAATAACCTCGCACTTTGCTGAGCTCCTCTAGCTGGTAAACCTATTCCGACGAACCCAGCCACCGGTGATTCAACGTGCCAGAAATAATCGGACGCGTGTCAGCGTACTCTGGAAGGCGGGAAGAGTATTCTCGTCTCTGCGCTCTCTCTCTCTCTCTCCCTCTCTTCATCTTCTTCTAACTTATACATTCGTAGAGAAGATTCTACGAGAGCATCTACATCCTACGAATTATCGTTCACGCGGCTGGCTCGTGCGAAGATTTCGAAGTCAACTACATCGAAGACAGCCCAGATTGATGATCAACCAACGTGACGGGCACCTACCTATTTCAGCAGTCACTCATCCATCGACGACCTGCGGGAAAATCCTCAACCTCGGAAAATAAATAAACTCACGCAGCATAGCGATATATTTTGTGCAACTGTTGACGTTGAGAGAGGATCAAACTCTTTATTGACGACACCAGTCGCGTGTACAAATTATTCTGACACAACGGTATTGCATACATATGTGTAATAAAAATTGTAATATACAACCGTTGTTATTTGCCTTAAATATTATTAATTAATCATCGTCTGTTTATTTCATCGATTTATGATTAATCTTATTTTGTCATTAAAGTATAATACCAAATTATAACAGTATCAATTCGAAGCGTTTGTCGCTGATTCGTATTACAATTAATATGAGGGTCATCACACGAGATCCTTAGACTGCAAACAAACGTAGATGAGAAAGAGGTTTTCATGTTCAACTTTTGAATTTAACGGGAATGCATTGCGGTATCGTGCAAAACTCGTTTGGAATCGCTTTCTCGGATCTCTTGTGATACCCCGGCGGCGCATTCAGCGTCATCTCCTTCCTTCGCGCGATGCACTACCGCGTATTACAACTCCAACACACGTTCATCGTCTCGGCTTGCGAATTCTCCGTCACTGCGTGCGTCTTCTTCGAATTAAATTCACAATCACCACTCGACATGCAAAATTTTTGTAAAAACTTGGACCACTTTCGCGACGAGTTTTTTTCAGCCCGGTGTCACGAGTATCCGGTTCAATTAAAGCCGCACTTCGATAGAGTTACAAAAAATCTTGAAAAGAGAAGTAATTGTGAATTTAAAAAATTCACAGTAAGTTATCTTCTCGGACCAAATAACTTTGAAAAGAAAAAAAACTCTTATCGAAGGCGGCTAAGTAAACAGGGTGACTCGATGATACCACGAACAAACTGTCAAACACACGCACGTCACACGCGACGATAACGCGATGTAACGAATGATTTTATTCGCATTAAACCGGAGAATCGGATGTCAAAGACAGTTCCGATCTTCGAGACGCGCTAAACAGGTTTTCGCGGGTGTATATGAGCGGCGTTGAGTTAACGAGCGAACACGGGAAAAAATGAACGAATAAGCGTGGAAGCGGGAGACGCGGAGCACATAAACGAGTGCGTTCCCTTGCCGACTTCCAGAGGCGAACTGCGAGTATCTGTTACGACGTTGCGAGCCCGTGTGTGAGATAGAAAAAGCAAAATGTGTGAGTCTGCGCGCCACGCACTGACTAAGATCCGTGACCCCACCACGAGCCGGTGTAAAAGTGAGACGGCAAACGGCACGTTATAACGACCTCTCTCTCCCTCCAGCCGGCCGTATGCATCATCACCGCGAGCCACTCACACTCCCCCACCAACGGAGCCCTTTTTCATTTCTTCTCTCTCTCTCTTCACGTTGATCTCGTGTGGAGATGCAGCGTGTGGAAGGAGTAAGGCGAATCAAGAAACCGTACGGGCCAACACGGCATTGCGTGTGGTACGAATCATTTGGCCTTAGTCGAGAATAATATTTGCGAAACTCCGATGATGGTGAAATCCGGAGATCTTGAATTTACAAGGACTTTGACCGTCCGCTGCACCAAACAAGTTCATACGAAACTCCATCTTATATTTTATTTCTTGGTTATTTCTAGTTGATAATTGATTGAGAATGCAACAGATTCAATGTCATTTATCTTTATCGGCCTGATATTATTAATTGAAATTCACTTCGTTTTTGTCTGATGATAAATAGCCGTTATGACGCATTACTTTAGCTTTTTCCATGAATTAAACTTAATTTATAATTTCGAGTATCTAAGAACTAATTATTGAAGAGTCCTATAATTTATCGCTGGGATAATAATTTATGCCATTGATAACAATAATGCATTGTACTTTATTAATTTTATGCGACCTTGACGAATTTGAACATTGCCAGAATTTCAAAATATTCACAACTCACTCCTTTTCAATCAGTCCCTCAAATTTCGAACGGTATTATCATTTTTACAAGCACAGTTAAAAACGTGGATTGAAAGTAGCATGAAACATTGATTAAGGGTACATTTTTGTAAATCACAGTGAAAGATCATTTTAGATTCTGTCAATTACGAGGAAGAAATGGATATTGAGAAAGTTCGATAAATGAATGTTAATCTAAAAAAGTGTTAATCTTGAGAGTGGCCGACCGCTTGTGCACGGAGTCGATGCTCTCGATGTTTGTTAAAGCTAACGGACAATCACTGACACAAAATTGATGGCTTTCATGGGCGGGAGGTCTCATAAACACAGACCGGAGAAGAAGAAAAGAGAAATAAAAGCGATGCCTGCCGAGTATCTTGCCCCACGGAATGAGCGATCACTGTTCCCCGTGAAGCATTCACGACAAGATATCTATTTTTGCGAATATTTAACCCTGATGCGCCCAGTGGGTGCTGCACAAAAATAGAATAGCGAGGCGTCCCTAGCCGAGCTGCGCGACAGAGTGTACACGACGGTACACGCGTGTTAACGCTGCTGCTGATCGTTTCGTTGGAGAGGAAATATGTTATTCTCTGTGCGCCAACTTTGTACATAGCCACAACGGGCGGTGGAGGGGGGGGGGGTCGCGAGCTCTCTGCCAGAGGTTGAATTGAAGGCTAAGGATGAAGGCGCTTTCGGTTCTCGCTTCTCGCACCGCCAGCTTCATAGCTCTGTAATTATTTCCAGGCATCGTCGCTCTCGCATCAATATTGCGGGATTCACGCTGAGTTCTTGAATTCGAGTGCGTTCTGCGTCTAGGAAAGTACGACAGTTGGCTACAGGCCATATTTTTTGCACCCGTTTTACGAAACATAAATCCCGAAAGCCATCATTATAGTTTTTGAGTTGGCATTATTTTATTAAGGGACTGAAAGCCAACCAGAGCAAAGACAAATGTGAGAAACTAGAAGATATCTAGACTCCGCAGTTTGTTCCCGCAATGTTTTCGGATCATCATCCAAAAACACTAAATTTATACACCCAGAGCGAGAAAAGATAATTTACCTTGATTTTAATCAATTGTGAAAGAATCTCGTTTTCTGTCGCAACACAAACGCCGAGCAAGCGAATCTTTTGCTAAATATAAGAATGTTATCTGATTTTGACATCTTTGCGAGTCGTTCTGTCGGAGGGCGGTAGTTTGCGCAATCGAGGCATGCGATTCTACCAAATGTAATTTAGAAACTAATATACTAACTAATTGAGTTTCGGTGCCAGAATATTTAAGCACACGAGTCTCGAATTATCTCGATAGACGTTGTAGAATGATTCAGCGCTCGTTCTACTTTAGCATAGCACGGTCTTGACCTCCTGTTACAGTTGAAATGTCTCTTCTTGGTGTGCAGCTGTCTTGATGCTGGTGTCTGAAACATAGCCATAAGGGAGAAATCATTACATTATTGTGACAATGAAAACTTTGCAGAACGAAAAGGCGTTTACTATGAGACTTCGGTACCGGACGGCATTGGCCCGAGCGCGACTGGAAGCAAAACAGGAGACCAGCCGACCATCGGTAGCTCCGTCGGCGGCTTGGAAACTTCAGGACCGAAACGTGGAGCTCTTCAAGAAGGAACAATTCCGCTAGATGAGGAGGGCTATCCTCTGGGAACGCCGCTTCAACCGGGCGACGAAACGTTGCCCTGGCGAAGAGGCAGAGTTTACCATCGTCCGCGACCTACCAACGTAATGCCTTGGCGAAAGGTCAAACCTCGAGAAACAACTTTACTCGACAAAGTCGATCAAGTACGATTGCTTGGACAGCCGGAGGTCAAGCCGTGGACAGAGGAGGAAGTTATACTGAAAAAGGCACCCCAGGTGATCCGCGAAATACCACGGGAAAAGATCGAGGAGGTTGAGCTGAAAAGATCGAAGACCGAGAAGATAGAAATCAGAAAGTCGAGCATCGATTACGTTGAACTTAGGCCCGTGCGGAAGGATAACACGATCGAAGAAAGAACGTTAGAACGGCTTCTGGCTGATGATGAGACAACGACGAGCGAGTACGTCGAAGAAGAAGATAGTAGCCTTTTGGAAATATCAAGGTCTGAAACCATTGCAATGACAACAAGTCGTCCTGATCAGCCGAAACCATGGACGGAAGAGAAAATATTATTGAAGAAATCCAAACCCGTAAAAAAAGAAATTTCTAAGGACACGATAGAAGAGGTGCAACTGAAACCAGCGAAACCTGAGAAGAGAGATCTTCAGAAACCAACTGTAGAGCAGGTGGACCTGAAACCAATACCGAAACGTGAAATTACGGTGGAGTCGATCGAAAGAAAATCCACGGAGACTAGCAAATACACGGAGGAAGAAGAAACAACCTTGCTGGACGTTTCACGAGTGGAAAGAATTGAAACGATAACAGGAAAGCCGGAGCAGCCTAAGCCGTGGACGGAGGAAAAGATTGAACTGAAGAAATCAAAGCCTATAAAAAAAGACGTTCCGAAGGAGACCATTGAGACTGTAGAGCTAAAACCGGCGAAGCCTGAAAAGCGGGATATTGAGAAACCAAGTTTAGAAAAAGTCGATTTGAGGCCTGTAACTAAGGAAGTTATATCCGATGGGAGGCGAACAAGTACGTCCGAATATGTTGAAGAGGTTATCGAAACTTCGGAAAAGACGGATTTAAAAAAAGTCAAGCGGTCTTCGAGGCCGGAAATTATTCTTGAGGTGCCTGGTCAGCTAAAGCCTTGGACTGAGGAAAAAATATCTTTGAAAAAGTCGACGCCAGCCAAAAAAGAAGTTCCTAAAGAAACTGTCGAAAGTATTGAATTGAAACCCTCAAAAGTAGAGAAGAAAGCCATCAGAAAAATGAGCATCGAGGAAGTCGAACTTAAGCCGGTCACAAGGAAAACCACGAGTGTTCGTAAGGACTCTATTACGACAATATCTGATTACGTAGAACAAGAAGACACGACCTTGCTTGATGTTCCGAGGACGGAAGGGATTAACGTCAAGAGAGTAAAGTCCGAGCAGCCGAAGCCATGGACTGAGGAAAAGATTTCTCTCAAAAAGTCAAAACCGGTCAGACAAGAACTACCCAAGGAAACTTTAGAAATCGTAGAATTGAAAAAGTCTAAGCCTGAAAAGAAAGATATCGGACAAATAAGTATCGAACAGGTGAATTTGAAATCAGTGACGAGACCAGTGGTTACTGAAGGCACAGTCACGAGCGCGCTTTCAATGATTGACCAAGAAGACACGACGTTGTTGAAGGTAACAAAGAAGGTCGAGGAAGTTATCGAGGAACAGAAAACACAGCAGACCGCAGTATCTTGGCGAAAGGGTCCAAAGAAGCCTCAGGAAACGATTCCTTATGCAGAAACAGATGATACTAATCTTTTGAAAGTTGAAACAACTGAAGAAACTGCTGAGAAGCAGCCGGAAGAAGTGGCTGTGCCGTGGGCAAGAGGGACAAAGAAACCCATAAAAGCGGAAACAACAAAACTGGAAGTAGCAACGCCGGAGCAAGATAAACCAGAAGAGGACAAGCCTGAACAGACTTCGCAGTTGCCTTGGTCGCGTAAGAAAAAAGAGCGTAGAATTATCAAGCAGCAGGAAGAGCAAATTGAGGATATACGATCTGTGACTCTTAAACCGACAAAACGTACGCAAAAGTTGGAACAGCGCGAAGACCGTGAAGATGTCGTTTTGAAGCCAGTGAAACGCACGACTCAAGATACTGAAACTGGTGAAGAGATCTACAAGATCGAAGAAGATACCAGAATTCTTAAAGTTCAAACGACCGAAGAGATTGCTGCGAAACATCCTGAGGCAGTCGCTGTTCCTTGGGCTCGAGGTAAAAAGAAATCAAAAGAAAAATCAATGCCAGAATTGGTTCCCCAAGCAGTTCAGCCGGAGGAAACAAACATTGAAGAAGAAGAAAAGATCGAAGAGACATCAGTTTCTTGGCGTAGAGGCCCGAAAAAGCCGAAGGGCACGACTCCCTATAGAGAAGAGGAAGACACTAGTCTACTGGGACTTGGACGAACCGAAGAACTTATTGAGAAACACCCGGAAGAAGTAGCTGTGCCTTGGTTGAGAGGTACGAAGAAACCTATAAAAGCGGAACCAGCAAAATCAGAAGATGCTGCGCCACAGCCGGTTGAACAGGAAGAGGACAAGCCTGAAGAGACCTCACAATTGCCTTGGCTGCGCAAGAAAAAAGAACGCAGAGTTATCGATAAACGTGAAGAGCAAATCGAAGATATAAGATCGGTGACTCTGAAGCCAACCAAACGTACGCAAAAAATGGAAGACCGCGAAGATCGCGAAGAAATCATTCTCAAACCAGTAAAACGTACGACAAAGGACATTGAAACCGGTGAAGAGATCTACGAGGAGAAAGAAGATACACAAATCCTCAGAGACGAAAAGATGGCAAAAGTTGACGAGAAAAAGCCAGAAGAAGCGCCTGTCCCGTGGGTGCGAGGTAAGAAAAAGGTAGAGAAAAAGCTAGCGCCAGAATCCAAGACGGGAAAAGTTCAACCGGAGGAAGAGACACCCGCTGAAGTATCGGAGATGCCATGGCGTCGTGGCCCGAAGCCGAAAAAAGTAATGAAATCGGCGTCAGAAGATAAGAAACCTCAAGAAATATCTGATGTGGACAAAGACGTACCACGTACGGTGACAACGGAGCCCGAAGTCCAACCGAAGATAGTCGATGTAAAAAAGGTTCCAAAAGACGAGAAAGACGTCGAAGACTTCAAATCCGTTACTTTGAAGCCCGGTAGACGTCCCAAGAAACCAGAAGAACGCGAGGATCGTGAGGAAATTATTTTGAAGCCTGTAAAGCGACTTCCTAAGGAAGAAGAGACTACTGACGAAATAAAGCTCAGTCCTGTCGTTAAAGAAAAGCCGGAGGAAAAAGCACTAACGCCTATCAAATGTGAACCTACTACAAAGGACGAGAAAATTGAAGATTCTACGGACCAAATTATCTTGAGACGTGGAAAGAAACTTCCGCTTCCAGAAAAAAGCCGTCCACAAGAGAAATCAACGATTCCGGAAAAATCGGAGGAACGAGCAGAGGAGCACGAGAGTGTTGTGGAATTGAAAGAAACGAAAGTAAAGACTGTGCCAGAAGTGAAGGACCAAGAGATTGAAGACTTCAAATCAGTAATGCTTAAGCCTGGCAAACGTCGCCAGAAACCAGAAGAAGTCGAGAAGGAACAAGTTGTCCTAAAGCCTGTTGTGCACGTTCCTCAAGACAAAGAAGTACAGGAGGAAATAAAACTGAAGCCTGTACAAAGACCAAAGCCCGAAGAAGATATTTCAGAGAAAATCAAACTGAAGCCAGTGCAGCGTGAACAACCTGAAAAAGATAAACCCGATGAAGTTCAGCTCAAGCCTGTGCGACGTTCAAAACCCGGGGAAAAAGTTGTTGACGAAGTAAAATTGAAGCCATTTGAACGGCAGAAATCTGATGATGTTAAGCCTGAAGGACTGACTCTTAAACCAATCAAACGAGAAAAGCCTGAGGCTGAGAAACCGGAAGAAGTAAAACTTAAACCAATTCCTAAAAAACCGGTACCATCAAACGAAATTCCAGAGCAAACTCCGCTCAAACCCATTCCCAAGAAACCGACAAAAGAAGATATTATTTTGAAGCCAAAGCAAGTCGTCGAGGAACCTGAGAAAGAGCAGCCAACGGAGATAACTGAAACACAATGGAGACGCGATAAGCAGTCTGAGGAAACCACAGCACCGAAGGAAGTCCCCGAATTAGTGGAACTGAAGCCCATCCCGAAGAAGCCCAAAGAAAAGGAACACGTTCCTGGAGTAGTGACACTGAAGTCCATTCCAAAGCAAACCGATGAAAAACAAGAGGCACCGTTGGTCCCAGAACAAGTCAGTGGTAAACTTGACGAAGAAGAGTCGACGGAGGTGGCTGCGACATCATGGCGACGTGGCCAAAAGCCGAAGAAACTGATAGTTCCGAAGGAAGAAGCTCCTAAAGAAGTCGATGAGCAGCCAATCCCAGTCGTAGAAGCGAAACCTGAGGAGGTAATCGAGGAAACTGAGACTGTTACGACCAATTGGCGTAAGAAGAAGCCTGAGAAGAAATCAAAAAAAGTCGTCGAATTTAAAGAGGAAGTGACTGTCGTTCCTATCGATCAGGAACAAAAGGTGTCTGAGAGTTACGAAGAAAGCGTCTCAACTGAAATAGCAGAGGTACCTCAGCCAGAAGGACTTCCGGAGGATAAGGCCGAAGAAGTTGTGGAAACGAGCGGAATATCATGGCGAAAGACGAAAAAGCAACCGAAAAAGCCTGAGGAACCAAAGCTAGAAACGGTAACTCTTAAGCCCGTCAAGAAAACCACAGTCGAAGAAGAAAAGACTGAAGAAACAATTACTCTCCGGAAAGTCGAGAAAGAAAAGCCTGAGGCAGCAAAGCCCGAAAAAATTGTGCCGGTGCGTCGTGAGAAAGCGCCACAGATCGAAGAAAAAGAAGAAATTTCGTTGAAGCCGATACCGCTCAAAAAGGTGGCGGAAGAAGTGCCTGGAGAAATGCATCCTCTAGTTGTTCCAGCATTAAGAGAATCAGTCGAGGAAGTTGTCGAGAGTTCAACTGGACTAGTTACTGTCAGAAAATCGAAAAAAGCCAAAATCGTTGTTGCAGAACAGGTAGTCGAAGAACTTCAAGATAGTACGGAAAATGATCAACTACGAGAGCGTACACAAGTCGAAATATCTGTGGTTGATAAGGACAAGAAGGTTGCTCCGCGATTCATTCAAAAGCTTCAACCAGTCGTTGCAGAGAATGATAAGCCCGCAAGGTTTACTTGCACCGTTATTGGCAGCCCAACTCCCGAGATAACCTGGTACAGAAACGAGCAAGAACTTCATACAACGGAAAATTATATCATGACCGTTCTGGAGACTACCGCCACGCTTGAAATTGTCAAAGTCACGGAAGAAGATGCGGGAATCTATTCTTGCAGAGCTTCCAACACCGCCGGTGTAGCTACGTCCACCGTGAATCTTGTCATATTCGGTAGGATTATAACTGTTGAAACTGGAGTGACGTTTGCGTGTGACATTTATGCTGTTGCCTATTTTTCAGGATTTTGTGAATGTTTATGTATACAACTTAATATTCCCTGTCGGTTCAATAAGATTATAAGAAAAAATGCATGTTCATTGTTTTCTGTGTTTCAAGATGTTGCAAGTTTTTAAAAACAGCAGAGGAGAAAGTATTCTCATAACGATTTTATGATTCACAGAAAAAGAAGAGGAAGGAGTAGCCCCCCACTTCACCACGCCGATAAAGCCATTGGTGGTCGAAGAACACAAGCCAGCAATCCTAGAATGTGTCGTCGTAGGAACACCAGCACCAGACGTGAAATGGTACCGTGGCGATAAGGAAATCAAGGTGGAAAAGCGTACAGAGATCACGTTCAATCCCGAAACAGGCGAAGCAAAATTGGTGATCCTCGAACCAACGCCGGAAGACGAAAAAATCTACCGCGTTCGAGCAATCAACAAATTCGGACGAGCAGAGTGCAGAGCAAACTTGCTTGTGAGCAACGCGCTAGTAATTTCCAAGCCGGAAGTGCTACAAGCTCCAAGAATCACGAGGCCATTGCCGGCTCTCATTGCAGAACGCGGTAAGAATAATCATGCGTTTACGAGTAATCCCCCGCTAAGCTCCAAATGTTCACTGCTTGGTTTATCTATTTAGGTACACCACTCGTTCTCACTGCTGAATTCGAGTGTAAACCAAAGCCCGAGATAGAGTGGTACCGGAACGGCATAGAGATTACTCCATCCGACAAACAAGTGCTAACCATTTTCGAAAGCACTTCGGAACTAACCATTCCCGAGATAACGAAGGCGGACGCGGGCAAATATGAGATTAGAGTTAAAAATCCTGCGGGCGAAGCTAGGAGCTCGGGTTCAATTACCGTCGAGGAACCGGAAGATGTTGTAGAATCTAAAGACAAGCCGAAAGCTCCTTCGTTCGTGGAACCTCTGGAACCGAAAATTGTCAGCCTAGGTGAAGTCGTCATCATGGAAACTCTCGTCGACTCGTATCCTAACGCTTTCTTCCAGTGGTTCCATGATAGCCGTCCACTCGAGGTAAATTTCTCGAATTCACAGCGATACTGTAATCGTCGTAAAATAAATGCAGAAGTCAGATATTCAATACAATCCAGTATATATTTTCCAAAACTATTATATATCTCATACATGAAATCATTCCGTACTCCTTGAGAAACACATGAATTACTTTTGAGTCTGGCCTCAAAAGGCGCATGTCATTAGTCGGAGCTTTAAGTGCAAGGTTACAATAACTACTGTAGGTGATTAATGTACTCTATATGTAGAGATTTCTATGCAAATGATTTATTTCATGCAGTCCTCGGCAGCGGTGAGAATCGTCACGAAGGAAAATCGTTCGGTTCTTATGGTGAAAGAGATTACTCCAGAATTCGCTGGAAGTTATACGTGTCGAGCGGAGAACGTTGCAGGCTCGGTGACGTGTACAGCATCGGTCAATCTGCTAGAGGAAAGTTGGGAGGAAGCAACGGAGCTGGTTTCGCCGACCTTTGTGAAAAGGTTGACGCCCGTTCGGGTGACAGCTGGGGAAAGCGTCGATCTCAAGTGCATAGTAACGGGAAAGCCGGTACCAAAGGTGCAGTGGTATCACAACAAACTGCCCGTTCAGGAAGGAAAGATTCTAACGATACTTCAAGACTCCGAGGGTGTATGTAGTCTGGCTATCACAGAAGTAGTTCCCGAAGACGCTGGAGAATATACTTGTCAAGCTGTTAATCCGGTTGGAGAAGCCGTTTGCACCACGTCGTTAGTTGTTGAAGGTAAGAATGAGGTCATAATTTATCCGCATAACCGATCAACGTTTTGTTTTGAATTTTCAGCATGCGAGTACGTATCGGACTCGCAGATTGCTTCAACGTCTCTGATAACTGATCAGAGTCGCTCCGAGGTAAATCTTTTGTCTCCAAAGGTAATTCCTGACATTTTCCAAAGTTTTCGTTAAACATCGAATTCAAATATAACTTTCAAAAAAATATCTTTGGTTTCCAGGAGACATCATTGATTGACACCGACGCGAAAGGTTTCGCGCCGGAGATAGTAAAGAGACTTCCTCAGTTGATTTCCGTTAAGGACGGAGAATTAACTAGGTCGGATACAATTCTACTACTGATAAACCGATTTCGTTCTCGAATTAGAATAAAAATAATCGATCAATTCTTATTCGGCACAGATTGGAGGTTCAAGTTAAGGGCAAGCCAAAGCCACAAGTCAAGTGGACAAAACAGGGCGTTGAGATAGTACCATCACAAGAATTTCAAATCGACGAATATGAAGACGGCACTTCAGTGCTTACGATTTCGGAATCTTATCCGGACGACACGGGTGAGATTGTGTTCGAGGCGCACAATCCGCTCGGTGTATCGACGACAACGACCTACCTATCGGTAGAAGGTAATTTATCGTCGCTGAAGATCGCGAATTGCTTTTCTCGCCGTTTTTCAAAAATTTTAATCCTTCAGCTATTTTTTTCAGTGATATCGCCGTCTTAGTACCCTTCACCACTATTCCTTTGCGGATTCCTTATCACTCTGTACACAATCTTCGGGTTTTCACACTTTGACACTATGGCAATTGCGAATATTCCATCACACTAAACAATAGCGTACTCGACACATTTTCGCTAACTCGTAGTTGCTTACATTTTATTGATCCTTGTAGGAATCGTTGGAACGAAGGAATATAGAAAACCTTCGTGGGTAACGCAGATGGAAGAGCTTCAGGAAGCGTTGCGAGGTAAGAACCATTTGCGTGTCACGTGTTCGGGCATGCTGAGTGTGCACGGGTGCGATTTCTCGAGCGATAGTCTAGACGATAATGCGCTGAGGGAGGAGGGATCTCCCTCGCAGAGAGACAGTTCTACGATGATCAGCGAATTTTCGTCGACAAGGACTCTGATGAACATCGACGACGAGACAAGAAAGGCCTTTGATGAAGTAGCTGCTGATGATCCGAAAGAATTTTACTTATCGAAAAGATATCCTGAAGAATCGATCATTGATGAAATCGAAATAAACACGATGAGATTTCCAAAAGTATCGAATACTAAAAAAGAGCTCACTGGCAGAAAAGTGACCTCCCGTCGGTCGTCTAATGAAATGAAATCCAAGCGAAAAGAATTTGCGGTCCATTCTGATGACTTGAGCAAATGGAAATATTCATCGGAACAAAATACCACAAAACCTAGAACCAAAAAGCAAGCGCTGCGTAAGCAATACGTTACAAAGCCAACATCAACGGAGAGTCCTACGCATCTACGACGTACAATCCGACCGGGTACATCTGAAAACAAATCTGCAAACCCAGCGACTTCACCCCGACCTAAGCGTGATGCGTCGCGAAACATCATAAGTAGTTCCCGACTTGCATCGATTTCACCAGCGAAACGACCAAAGCAAGCTGATTTAAAAAGGGGGCGAACGAGATCGACGGTAGAAAATACAGGTGTATCGCTGGGTAAACAATCGATGAAAACACGTCACTCGATGCCCCAATCGCCTTCGCCAACGAGAGCGAAGCGGGCCAGAACCTGTAGCTCCCAGGAAACTTCGCAATCCCCATCACCGACTGGACGGCGGCAATCTACGCCGTGCCGGATAGATAAACCTTCACCAGTTGCGCAGTTGAGTCGGAGATGGAACGCTCATCAGCGAGATAACCTGAAGGGTGAAACTCTAGATAGATTGAACTCTAAAAAAAAAACAATGAAGATCGTGCTTGACTTCAACGAGTTTCCACCTCCGAAAACTGAGCGAACGATGCACAACTCACTTTCGGACGGATGCACGCAAGTAGAAGTTCGTAAAGAATATTCGGGGTTCGCTGAAGCACCTCCGACGGGTTTCTATCTGTCCCCTATCGAGGAAAACAGCGAAGCATCGAGCACAAGCAGTCGAAGTAGACTCGATGCTCAGCACTCTCGCGTAATAGTCGAAGACAAAACCGGGCAAGAAAACGTACTTGAAGAGGCTGACGAGTATTATTCTCATAGCAGGAAATACCACACTTATCCAAAGTCAAGAATTCCTGTTCTTAAGAAATCGAGCGAAAGGCGTTTGAAAAATTTAATGGACCCTCGGCTGTATCCTCTGGAGCCGAGAGAAATCGATATTGAAGCTTATCAGCAGCTGCACACGGCCGATAGCCAGGAAGAGCTGCAAGAATTTTTGTTACTAGAAAATCAGTGTAGCGGAACTCTTGGACTGGCAGCCGGTTCGTCTTCAGGATGCTTATATTGCGGCGACCTGAGTGACGACGAGCGAGGGACCATGTCAGGTATTTTTTGTCCGTCATCTGCTAACCTTCGACCTATGATATGTATTTGCGTTGATCCTGCATGGTTTTTTCACGTTTGCGTGTGTTTTTGGAATAATCAGATTACTGACAAGCGAAGTCACGTTAGCCACGCAGCCTCTGTGAAGGAAGCAAGGTATTGTTTCAACGTTGCAAACCTGGTTCCATCAATATTTCCAGATGATCGGTAAATTGTATTATTTGACATTGCAGCCACGCAACAAGTACCACGATTCATCCAAGAAATTACGGATGTATATGCAGGACAGGGACAAAGAATCGTCTTTGAGTGTACCTATTCCGGAAATCCTGCTCCAGGTAAAACAGAATATATTTTTATTAATTATTTCACCCTGATCAATAGATCCCGGAATAATTTGGTGTCGATCATTTCGCCGCGAAACTGTTATTTCGAGTTGACTGACCAACGTGTCTTTTTCAGACGTTGTTTGGTACAAAAATGACAAGTTAGTCATGAATACGGATAACATAAAGGTTCGTATACTGGATGAGGAGAACAAAACGACGTTGACGATCCTGCGCGCCACGCCACAAGACGATGCGACTTACGTATGCAAGGCTACTAGCGACATTGGATTGGCTACCAGTAAGGCCAAGCTGCACGTATCTGGTAAATGAGTTTTTTCGTACTTGGACACTTAGCTGAATACACAGAAACGTTTCAGATTTAATCAGCGATGACTTTTCATTTATTTATCAGACGAAATAGTAGAACAACCGGAGGAAATTGAGGAAATAACAGAAGTCATAGAAGAAAGACATCTAAAGAGAAAGAAAAAACCCGAGACGAAGAAAGCCAAAGAGACGAAAGAAAAGATCAAGGCTCTGAAAGTTAAAGTTGAAAAGAAAAAGGAAGCGCTTAAGGAAAAAGCAATTCCTGTTGAGGAACCTGAAGAGAAGTGAGTTCTTACTATTTTTGGGTATGAGGCCGATCAAAAAAAAAATCATATTCATCTTGAAACCATTACGCATAACGGTCGATGTATTGGCTAAGAAGTTAAAAACAAACTCATGTGATCTTGGTGTTTATATATATTTTCGCCACTGGCGGCATTACGTACTCGATCTCTGAACTAGGAAAATTGCATAAAGCGTCATCAATTCAAAATGATTCTGAACATTTTTGTTGATCCTTCCAGTATTAATAGCCATAACTTCATTGACTCACATCTTGTCATAAAAAATAACTACAGTTAGTCGAAGAATATCATTGTCGCTTCGAAGAGTTGGGTTGATTAATGATGAAATCTCTTTCAGGAAAATCGTTGATATCGAGGAGACCCAAGTACTCGAATCTACAGAAGTCATCGAAGACGAATCCCGAGAGGTATCAAATCCTAATTTCTCCGTTGATTATTGCTACTCTTGTGCATATTTGAACGAGATGATTTGTCCACAGTCGACGAAGGCCCGTCGAATAATCCCCGTGCAAGAACCGCTTGTAACAGAAGCAACAGCATCTCTCAAGAAAATCGATGATAAGCGGTCGAAAGTCGTTCGCCACGAGGATGAGCGTGCGCGTCCAGTTTTAGAAGAACAGGAAGGGGTAGTCGTTGTTTCGGAAGTGACACGAGAAGACGTAGCTCCAACTTTCGTGGTTGAATCGACAGCCGATCGGGCCCGGGTTACTTCCGAGACCTTTGAGACTGTCGCAGTCACCGAGGTTCATACAGAAGCGGGTGTAACAGAGATCAGGCGAACGGAGTCCAAGCAGAGACGTGCCAAAAAAACGGTTGAAGGCGGTGTTGTGGAAGTGCGTCAGACACGAGTCGAAGAATTCACCGAAATCGAGGAAAAGCCAAAGAGAAGACGGTCCAGGACTATCCACGAGGTTATCGAGAAATATCAGGAAAACATAGCTCGCGAAGTCGATGAGATAATGGAAATGTTGAACGCCAAAGAATTTGGACCCGGAGAGTCGCCGTTACGTGAATTAGCGACGATTGGTTTTCTCGTTCGCCAGGGTGTTACTGTCAACGAAATCAACGAGAGCCTCTATAGAACAGATCAATTTCCAGCACTCAGAACGCCCGATGCTCAGAACGCTCTGGTGCAACTCGTCGAAAGGGAGGGACACGGTCCTCTCATAACTCAGGTCCTCACCGAAGAAACAACTACCGATGAAAGCGTCGTAGCTGCCACCGTCGGCTTTCGCGCTTTTATGCGTATGGTCGAACTTATTCACGCAACCGTGGAGGAAGTCATCACGCACTTTGCGCCTGAGGACTTCCGACCTCGTGCTTGGGAAGTCACCGAAATCACAGAGGTACACAAACCTTGTATCGCTAGTCGATACGAAACTAATGAGTTCTCCATAATTGTGTTTGATAAATAGCTGAAAATACAATGAATTTGCTTAGTACAAAATAGTTTGTATGTATCGATCATCCTTCGATAACTATCGGAAGATATTTTATTTTGTAAATGAACTAAAAAAAAATTGCAAATGTATGTTCAACGGTCCGCACGATTCATTGTTTTTCTCCCAAAGGTCGAAGCAGAGGAACACGCTACGGAAACTGTGTCCGTTGTCCAAACAACAGAGGTCCGCGTGATGGGTAAGTCGAGTTTTCCATGTGTGTTAGATGGATATAAAAAAAAAGAATTTCGTTTGGTTCGTTAAGTTGACAGACATTGTGTGAAGGTCAATAATGAGATATGTGTTTGTTGTTTTGACGCGTGTGTGGCTTGCGTGGTTGACGTGAAATATTCAGCATCCATTTTTATACAATTAATTAAGTATTACGCCTGTCTTGCAAGACCTGTCCTTATTTTGTCTCTGTAAATACATCATTATCAACAATTGCAGTATCGTTATACGTATAACTAATTTAGCGTTCTAAGTCATCAGCGCTTTGTACATGTTGTATAGAATAAGAAATAAAACAAAAAAATGAGTTTGGCAAAATGACATCCAGTGTCAGTAACCCGAGTGTGGAGTTTTTTTTCCTACTACTATGTCCTTTTGCCTTGAGCAAAATCCGACACTTCGTCTCTTTGATTGCAGAGAGGCGAGAGGAAAGGAAGATGATTCAGAAGCAGGATGTTCGAGAAATTAAAGGTTTGATGCTACGATGCTATGATGCATGGCAAAATTATGATGATTATTTTCATATACCAATACGGAGTTGATCTATGGGCAAAGAGTGATTTTGAGAGCACTGTAGATCAATCAAGCAATGAAAAAATCTTTAATAATTGAACCATTCGGAAAAAGAGAAAAAAAATCAATCCTCGCACTACTTCACCCATAGTCTCGTATCCATGGTAGAGTTGATATAATGACTGTGAAAACTCGTTAAACGTTATATATTTTTATGATTCTTTCAGACGCATGAAGCTTTATTGATCGAATTATCGCAGTGCAATTACCGCTTATGCCGCTATGCTTTCCACGCGCAGTATCTCCATTAAAAAATAAATAAAAACAAAAATTTGCATTCTTTATAATATTTCCAAGTACCCTTTCGCCTCCAGCTTCATAATCAACGCTTCTGTTCGTGCCACGCTGCGCAAATTTTTATTTCTTAATACGTAAGTACGATCGATTGTGATGAATTAATATAATTCCTTTTTTTCTGAGATAATCTATCTGTAACCGAACTACATCTGATCTCGAATATAAGACGCATGACCCTGGAATGCATTGTTCAAGTACTGTTTTCAATGAACATATATATACAATAATGCAGTGATAAAAAAATCAACATGTTTGCATCTTGCTTGCTCGTTCAGATTTTCGTTTACTAGAAAAAAGGTTATGCAAATGCAAGTTATGCAAATCTTAGTATACATTCCTAAAAAGTGAACAAATAAATACACACAAAAATCCAGTATTTTTCTTTTCTACTTACCGTTTACAATCTGCACATCAAAAAACTCGATCGGTCTCTGGAACCTGAAACATATAAAAAAGAATTTATTTGTAAAAACATGTGTCTTTCTGTGTTCATGTTGGTTTGACTTCTATTGCTGTCCTTCGCCACCCTAACATCTACCGTTATTCGCCTATTTTCATTCACACTCACGCGGTAATACACATACACAAACACACACACTATACCCAAGCATCTTCTCCAAATACACTTGATTATTCACCTTACTTCATTCACGCAACACCTGTACCATTTAGACTCAATTCACTTGTCGACCGAAATTTTCGTCCGATGTGATTTTCTTTTTTTTCGTTTACTTTTTTTCATTTTTTTCTGTTTTATTTTTATATTTCTAATGAACTATTTCGTGTACGTCCGTTCAATGTTGCCGTTTGTGTTCTTTGCAAATGGAGACTGCACGCTCTTGGCAAAAGAAAGATAAAAGCAATAGCAATAGTCGTGCGCTACTATTTGGCATTACCGTCGCATAACGCTGAGAAACCGTAGATATATTTGCGCGGTTATGTACGTCTACAAGGTGTATTACAGGAGAGACCGCGGAGTCGAATGACCACGCGCTCTTAGCAAAAAAACACCTATAAAAAACCCCGCGACTTAATATTCACACGAAAAATATTTCACATACTTTCCACAGAATACGAGGACACTCAACAGCAAGCACACACGACACTACGGAAACACAAAGATAGGAAACCGGTGGATCACGGGCCTCAGATCGAGGATACGACAGTGGATGATAGGGAACAGGGTACAATTGTTAAGATCGACAAGAACATACATGACTCTGACGTTGAGGTCGAGGAGGAAATCATAGTTGTTGAAAGAGACTCAATGGGCAGACTAATTCGTAAGACAGAAAAGTCTGAAACGCTCAAGAAGGAGGAAAATGAACGAACGGAATCTGAAGGAAGCGAGGTCGTTGAAGAAGTTGAAGAAGAAGAGGTGAGACTCGTAAAGAAAGCTCTAAAGGCTAAGCGACAAAAAACGGGGGAAGATGACATCGAACTTGAGGAACTTGAACCATTGGATACCATTCAAGACGACGTTGTGTCGACTGTTCGGCCACTCAACATTTCTAGTCAACGGCATGAGGTCGTAGCATTAACGCGAAGCGTTGATCGAGCGCCGGCCGTACTTGAACGCGATAGAGCTCAGGTAACAATTGATACAGTAAATGCTTTGACTGAAGAATATCGTCCGGTGCAGGAGAGCGAGGCAAATCGAGTTCTGGAAGTCAAACCAGACCGAAGAACAGCTGCTGTGTCAATTTCCGCAGTGGAACCGTATTCTACGACCGAGACAACTGTCGATACATCTGCTGGAGAGTTCTACGACAAATTCAAACCCACAACATTCGAAGCTACACCCAGTGTCGTTCCAAAAGAAAGCGTTGAGATTCGGGAAACGCTTCCATCGGAGGCAAACCCATCAAGCTTGGTTTCTGAAAAATTGGAAGCTACGCAGAAGGCTGAGTTAAGTGTAACAATTCGAGAAGCGACAACAATCAGCGAAACGACAGTTGAACAGAACGAAGTATCAACCGAAGATTACGTGAAACCTGCGACTGCAACGGCAGAGGACACTATTTTGGCGAAGGAAGGTTTGTCGGTGTACGAGGTACAAGAAGGATTGTCAGAAGCTAAACTAGAGCCTCTAAAAACAGTACCGGCTAAGCCACGGGTCAATATCATGGCGACGGAACCACTGACCATCGAGGAGATTCAGGCGGAAGACAAGCCAGGGAAATATTATCCGGAATTGATAGTCCCTACCGAAGTAGCTACAGAAACAGTCATTCCACAGCGTCTTCTTGTCACAGAAGAGATGCACGCACCAGAGAAAGAAGGCAAATACATACCCACGCGTTTGCCATCGGACCAACACGCTCAGCTTGGAATTTCCGACGGTGTTGAAGCACCAGAAATAAGCGATCAACCGGTACAAGAAATGGTTGGTATGTATTCACCTGATCGAAAGCTTGACACCTTTGTAGCTGAAAGAAACGTCAGCGTGCTTGAAGGTGTTTTAGTGTCGTCTGTCGACAGTCACCAGCAAGAATCTACTCTCGTTGTGAAAGATACTAAAACAGCGATGGCTGAATTGAACATAGTTGGAAAGACGTCGATCGTCACGATCGAGACTGTGGCATCGGAAAAAGAAACTGAGTACAGTGCGGGATTGAGACCAACGGAAAAGCTCGCAGAGAGTTGCATATTGCCTCTCGAAATTGGCAGCATTTCCAGCACTCTTGTGCAAGAGTCCGAGGGAATTTACTGCGAGGACACGAAACCTACAGCTGCCATCGCTGAACCGAGCTTGAGACCCGAGGAGCACCTGATAGTTTCACAGATCCAGACTGGGGAATATCCTTCCGACTTTAAGGATGATTTGAAGCACGTATCTGAAAGCGGCGTTCTAGGCATTGAGTTCAGTGAAGCTAAGATTGTGCAAGAGACGTTGACGCACGATCGAGAGGAGAGAATCGAGGATGTGGCAAAACCTGAGGAACGTGTCGTCGAAACTACTTACGACTCGGTTAAGGGAATAGAAGTTTTACAAACGACGTCTGCTGATAAGGAGGCTGAGCTCAAGGCCTTCGAAATGCCGGACAGTCACAAGGGTAAATCGGTGCCAGCGCAACCTGTCGTTTCGTTCCAGACTGAAGAAACTAGGTGTGAGGATAATGTAGGCGATTTGGCAGGACTTCGACCATCAACTGCTTTGGCAACGATCAAACATGAAAATCTTCAGGAAACTGTGGTAAATGTCACTGTAACTGATGAACTTGTCGGCTCTGTCGAGGCGATAAAAGCTCCCGATTCGAAGATTGCCCAGATCGGAATCGACGAGATTGAATGTGTCAGAACCACTGAAATTGTCGTGCACGAAACAGAAAGCGAATATACTGGGGTCTCGAAAGTCGGTGGTATATTTGCTACAACAGGATTTACGACGGAGATAGCTCTTGAGCAGCATGAAATTAGAACTGAATCTCCGACGGGAGAACTTCCAGATCACGTTCCAGTCACCGGAACAGCTCAGCGTATAAGAATTCCTATGGAGGGCGTTACCGTCGTGGTTCAGCAATTGGCTGAGAAGGAAGGAGCCTACAGTGAGGGTGTGCAGCCTGAGGGAAAGATTGCGACGGTCGAACTAACGGAGAGTAGGCCAGGTGTCTCGATTCTCGAAGTAATGACGCATGATCACGAAAACGATTATTTCCCGGACACAAAACCGCATGACTATATCGCCGGGAGTACGATAGATTCATATACCATTGCAATGAAGTCTGAAATCGTGCTAGAGCAGAGCGCTGGAGAAATACAGGACCAAAAACCGAAGACAGTGAAAGCTTTTGGAACACAGGACACTCTGGATGAGCTGATCATCGTCGAGACCAACGTGGCAGAGGCTGAGAGGCCGAGGCTCGAAGATACAATGCCTCTAGAACAAACCGCTGAGCTAGAAGTAGCTACTGCTGAAAACATTACGATTATCGAAATCGTAACCGATCAGATGGAGGAAATTTTACTCCCCGATGAACCCGCGTCAGAACGTAAAATAACTATGAATTTCACGTCCTCTCACGAAGTCGCTCAGGCAAGTGAGACGGTTATTGCTAATAACGTAGATGTGCTTTCCAAAGCCTCGAAGCCAAAGGAAGAGAGTGCTACTCTGCTGCAAAGTGGACTAGAAATTGTCCAACAGACCGAAACAATGACATCCGAGAAAGAATCTGTACTTCCTAACGATTTGAAGCCGGAAACCAAGCGAGTGGGCGTGTCTTTCGCGGAAGGTAAAGGCTTAGAAGTGACTATGACTTGTCCAGAAGATAAGGAAAGCCCCCTCGACGAAAGACCGATACCTAAGGGTGCGGAGGTTTTCGTCGACTTCGAAGTCCAAGGAGTGGCTTCCCAATTCGAAGTTATCAGCGACATTAATGCTACCGAATTCACCCCGGAAGTACCGGCGAACTCAAAGACTCAAATGATAGTTTTGCCTTTTGAGACAGCTGTAGCGGAAGAAGTCCAGACCAGGGAAACTGAAGCGCCGTTTTCGGAGATCGCTCCAGGTGATAGAAAAGCGGAACTCACGTTTGAAATCGGCGAAAGCATTGTAGTGTCCTCGGTGACAGTCGGGGACACCGAAAGAGCTATTGAAGAGGCTGACAAACCCGAAACCAAGACGGCAACTTTCGATCTAACGACACACGGAGTCGCGCAGGCTAGCGAAATAATTTCCCAAGATGGAGCTGGTGAATTAAAACTGGAGGCCGTACAACGGGCTACAGCTATTGCAGACCACATTACTCACAAAAGTGTTATCACTTCTGAAACATCGGTCAGTGATCTCGCGGGAATTATGAGCAAATTTGTGAAACCTGAACAGAAGACGCCGGAAATAGCTTTCGAAGAAGCTAGCATAAGTCTCAGCGTAATGCAGACCATCACTTCTGATAAAGAAGAAGATTACATTACGGCGACGTCTCAGCTCGAGCATGCAACTACAAGTTTCGATGCCCATCGCGTTGCAGAACTGACCGAAGTCACGACAGCATCAGGAACCAAGGAATTAACCAGTGTCGGACCGAGTTCCTCCGTCGCCAAGGAAGAACATCTTACGTTCGAAAGCAGCGTCATACAGATCGAGACTATGGTTTCAGAGAAAGAAATAGAGTTTATCGAGAAGCCTGCGGCCGCTACAAACACCGCGAACGTTACAATAAGCGACGAAGGTAACGTGACGACCGTCACCGAAGTTACAACGACAGAAAAGGAGGAAACTTTCACGGTGCTCGAAAAACCAACAGAGAAAACGGCCGTTGTCGATCTCATCGGGCATCTTATTGCGGAAACTACTGAAATTGAGGCCGACTCAGCCGCCGGACCATTGCAAGATCTGAAACCACAGTCAGCCGCTGCAGTGCCGTCACAAATTCCACTAGAGTCAATCACAAGAACCGAGACTCATGCTACGGAAGTTGAAGTTCCTTTGCTCGAAGACAAAAAACCAATTGAGGGGCTTGCTGATTTGTCAGTGGTCGATCGACAGAGTGTAGAGGTGACGATGGTCACTATGGAAGACAAGGAATCTGATTACAAGTCAATCAACATTCCGGAAACAAGAACGGCTAATAAGACATATTCAGGTGGCCATTTGGTCGCTGAAACAACCGAGAACATCGTCGATTCCACTACGAAAGAATTAGTGGATCAAAAACCGACGGCATCCATTGCGGCTCTGAACCAAATTCCATTTAATTCACTGGAGAGTTCGCAAATAATCGCTGAGGAGAGCGAACGGCAATTAATTCCTGACATAAAACCAGAGGATCGAACAGCCATTGTTGACATCGTACCGGGAATAAATACTATAGCAATTTCTGAGATAACGCTTGGCGATAAGGAGTCCACTTATACATCAGAAATCCTTCCACAGGAGAAACTTGCTGCGATGGGTATTGATTCATCTCACGAAATCGCTGAAACGATGGCTGTGCTCGTGCAAGACGCTCTGGGTAACGTCAAGCATGCAGAGCTTGATACTGTCACAGCTTTGTCCAGCCAAGAAGTCTTCAGAAGCCTCATAGTCTCGCAAAACATCACGCAAGACCTAGAAAAACCTTTCGAAGGAACATTCATACCTGAAGAAAGAGACGCTCAGGTGGTAGTTGAGAGAGGTAAACAAGTGAGTACCGTCACAGAAACGACTGCCGAGGATCGCGAAGAAATCATTCCGGCAGAATTTCAACCTGCTAAGCAAGAAGCTGTCCGGGACTTTGTTTCTGGGCACGAAGTAGCCGAGAAAACGGAGGTAATACCGAGCCAGGCAACTGGGGAAGTTCAAATCTCTGAGCCCGTGATTGCAACTGCCCGCATTGGTCGAAAGCCATTTGAGACCGTGCAACTAACGGAAGAAATCCTTGGCGAAAAAGAAGAGGCGAGAATCGAGACAAAGATCGTGACAACTAAGGCGAGAGTTACCTTGGACGACGAACAGTCTAGCCTTATAGTAGAGACAACGGATGCCCAAGACATAGAATCAGAATTTACATCACCGAAGAAACCACGTGAGGAAACGGCCAAACCAGCAATCGAGGGCAAGGGAGTAGCCCAAAACTGCGAAGTAACTCCAAGAGAAAATCTTGGCGAAATGACTGTTGTTCAGCCCACTAAAGCCGCGGCGAAGAAAACACAGGAAACATTCGAAGGCATTAGAGTCACCGAAGCGGTAGCTGAAGAATTGGAAACTGATTTCGTCGGAAAATTCAAACCCGATCAACGCAGCGCTCAAGTTGCATTCGTTGAGGGTAAGAGTTTGATAGTGGATGAAGTTATCACTCAAGACAAGGAAGGAATGGCGACGATTACAAGTCATACGGAAACGGTTGCTACAGTAAGTCTTACGAAAGTAGGTCAGAACATCGCTCAAAAGACTCGGGTGTTTATAGACCAAAGCATCGGGTCTGTTGCGCCATTCCAAAGTGATCTGCGAAAAGCTCATCCTCACCAGGATGCTTTTGAGCCTGTGATCATCGAAGAAGTACCGGCCGGTGAGAGTGAAGGATCCTTTGTAGATTACCCAAAATCAATTTCTACGAAAGCAGAACCAACTTTCGAAGAAGGACATAGTATTACTATCACGGAAGTAACATCTAGCGAATCCGAGTCGAGGCTAGACGGGCAGAAAGTTGCGGAATCTGGTAGAGCAGAAATTTCATTAATAACCGAACGCAGTCCTGTCGAGACGACCGCAGTCGAATCTCAACTAGACGTGCAAACAGAGACTAGGGACGTAATATTTCACAAGCAAGTCGCTATGCCAAGCCACGAGACCTTTGAGAGCATCTCAGTATCCGAAAACTTAGTGGAAGAAAGCGACCAACCTTTCGAGGGAGCCTTTAAACCTGCGACGCAGAAGGCCAACATAGACATTCAGGGCGTAACTTCCGTTCAAGTCTCTGAAACCACTATTGAAGACAAGGAGGGAACTTTCGAGGGCTCGCCAAAGCGGTATGAAGTGCAGGCTACAGCGGGGTATAACTGTTTCGAGACAGTAGAAAAATCCGAGATTGAAACTGTCCAGGGTATTGGAGAAGTTCCAGAGGTAAAACAAGTTATGTCTCAAGCCATGTTAACGCAGACCACTATCGAGTCTGTTATAAAGACAGTTACAACGGCCGACGAAAGAGAAGAAACGTTTGAAGGAAAGTTGAAGCCTGAAGAACAGAAGTGTGTGCCTCAAATAGATGGTCTTAGTACAGTCACGATTTCAGAAATCCTTCCCAATGAAACGGAGGCGTTATTAAATGGTACTATCAAGCCTAAAGATTACAGAGCACTGCCAAATATAACTGGGAGAGAAGTAGCACAAGCGATGGAAATTGAAGCAGTCGTGGATACTGAAGAATTTGATAAAATCAAAGGCCCACAAAAGCAGAAAGGAAACCTCCAAGTAAACGAGCTCACGTCTTTGACAGTTCTGCAAACGCTGTCGAACGAAGCCGAATATGCTTTCGAGAGTTCAGAGGCTCCAACGCAAAATAAAGTACGACCGAATATCGACGCTCGCGAAATTGCTGAGACGACGCATATCGAAGTGATCTCGACCGTCGAGAATCTTGCAAAGCCCAGGATACCTGACGAACAAAAGGGAATTCCTGCTTTAGAAGAACATTCTTCAGTTACGGTATCTCAAGTTGTCTCCAACGAAACTGAAGAAGACATGCCGACCGTCGAAATTCCTGGAACAAAGACTGCTCAGCCGAATCTTCTCGGTAGAGAAATCGCAGAAACGGGTCAGGTAGAGACTCTATTAAATGCAGAGGAATTGGGTGAAGTAGAAGGACCTGAAGGACAAAGGGGTAAGCCTGGCATCGAAGAGTTGGCATCTCTTATTGTTTCTCAAGCGGTAACCAGCGAAAGTGAAAGGTTGCTGACGGATCGCGAGGCACCGAGCTCCAAAAACGCTCAGTCGCATTTATCAGGCCACGATATCGCAGAAACTACGCAAGTACTAGCTCTCTTAAGCTTTGAAGAGTTTGCCGAAGTTCAGAAGCCTGACTTGCAGAAGGGCAAGCCGAGATTAGAGGAACAATCTTCCATTACCGTTTCGCAAATCATTTCTAACGAAACAGAAGATACTTTGCACAACTCTGAAATTCCGACGGGTAAGACTGCTCAGCCGACCTTGAGTGGCAGGGAAATTGCTGAGTCGATTCAGGTAACAACCTTGACGAGCGCCGGGGATTTCATAGCTGCGGAGTATCCTGAAAAGCAGCGAGGGAAGCCGCAACTCGACGAATTAACGTCTCTGACAATTTCACAGACGATTTACAACGAAGCTGAAAAAAATCTGCCTAGCTCCGCCGTTCCTAATACATTTACAGCCCAACCAAACCTCTTGGGTCGAGAAGCCGCTGAAACGACTCAAGTAACGACAGTTTCAAGCGCCGAAGTACTAGCGGCGGCTGTAGCACCCGAAGAGCAGCAGGGACAACCAACTCTGGATGGATTGACGTCGCTTATTGTATCTCAGGTTATATTGAACGAATCTGAGGATTTATTGTTGAGTGATGAGACCCCGAGCGGAAAGACAGCTACATCGCACCTGCTTGGGCGTGAAATTGCGGAAACCAGTCACGTGATTACTGTATCTAGCGCTGAAGATCTTGCAGGCCTCAAAGTGCCCGAAGAGCAGCGTGGAAAGCCACAGATAGAAGCGCTTACGTCACTTATAGTATCCCACACGGTTGTCAATGAAGCTGAAATAAATGTATCAACCCCAGAAGTTCCTAGCGAAGTAACAGCGAAACCGAACATCCTAGGGCGAGAAACAGCTGAAACAATCGAAGTGACAACTGTGACGAATGCTGAAGATTTAACAACATCAGTAGCACCTGAAGGACAATCGTTAAAGCCAACGTTGAATGAGCTGACATCGCTGATTGTATCTCAAGCTATTTCCAACGACTCTGAAGTTCCCCTATCAAGTCCTGAAGTTCCGAAGGTAAAAACGGCACAGTCTCACTTGAGCGGAAGAGATGTAGCGGAGTCCAGTCATGTTATGACTTTGACGAGCGCCGAGGACCTCTCGATGACAAAAATTCCGGAAGAGCAGCGTGGCAAGCCACATGTGGATGAACTCACGCCTTTGATCGTAACACAAACGGTTTCAAATGAATCTGGGGAAAGTATCTCAAATTCAGAAGTCGCTAACGTAGCTACAGCTAAGCCGAATATTTTGGGTAGAGAAACAGCTGAAACATCTCAAGTAACTACTCTGTCGAATGCCGGAGAATTAGAAGTGCTTGCTGTACCAGAGCAACGGAAGGGACAACAAACCTTAGACGAGTTAACGTCGATTACGGTATCCGAAGTTGCATTAAACGAGTCTGCGGATATTTTATCGAGTATTGAAGTTCCGAGTATGAAAAAAGCTACTCCCAATCTATTTGGACGTGAAATAGCCGAAACCAGTCAAGTACTAACTGTATCTACAGCTGATGACCTTGCGGAACCAAGAGAACCTGATGAACAACACGGAAAACCACAGATAGACGAACAGTCGTCTCTTATTGTATCGCAAACCGTATCCAACGAAGCTGAAGAAAGTCTGCCCAATGCTGAGGTTCCTACCAAAGTAACGGCTAAACCAAATCTTCTCGGCAGAGAAACTGCAGAGACCATTCAAGTCACAACTGTAACAAACGCCGAAGAATTATCGACTCTCGTAGCGCCTGAAGAACAGAGAGGAAAACCTCGATTGGACGAACTAACATCGCTGATTGTATCCCAAACCGAATGCAGTGAAGCTGATGACCTTCTACCAACGCCCGAAATCGAGAGAGTTAAGACAGCTACGCCGAGTTTCTTCGGTCGCGAAATAGCAGAAACTATACAAGTGCAATTGATATCGACTGCTGAGGAGCTCAAGAAACCGAAGGCACCTGAAGAACAACGTGGTAAGTCGCAGCGGGATGAATTATCGTCACTCATAGTCTCCGAAACTGTTTCAAATGAAACTGAGGAATTGTTGCCGCGACAAGAGATTCCAAGCGCAATAACAGCGCACCCACATTTGTCGGGACGAGATGTAGCGGAAACCTGTCAAGTTTTGAGTCTTGCTAGTACCGAAAAATTGATTACGAGCGAAAGGCCTGACGGGCAGGAAGGGGTACGCAAGGTTGAGGAATTCTCATCTATCATGGTTTCTCAAGTAGTGTCCAATGAACTTGAAGAAGTTTTTAATAGTCCCGAAGCTCCCAGTAAAAGCATGGCCCGGACAAATTTGTTCGGTCGCGAAGCTGCGGAAACGACACAAGTCACAACTCTCTCAAGTGCAGAGAATCTCCTAGGACCTACAATTCCTGACAAGCAGACTGGCAGGCCGAGTCTCGAAGAACTTACGTCTCTCAATGTATTTCAGTTGCATATCAATGATTCTGAAAATACTTTGACCACTCCGGAAGTAACTGCCGAAAAGACAGCTCAACCAAATCTGTACGGCAGAGAAATTGCTCAAAAGAGTGAAGTGTTGGTAGTTACAAATGCCGAGGAAATGCCAAATATCGAAAAACCTCAAGGACAGTACGGAACGAAGGAAATCGAGGAACTGAGCGTGGTCGAAATATCAGAAGTTGTTTCGAATGAGCAGGAGGAAGAATTACCCGTTGAAGAAAAACCGAAACAACGCAAAGCTCTGCCGCACTTGTCAAGTTTAGAAGTAATAGAGACTACAGAGATTCTAGCAGTTGTGAATGCAGAATATTTGCCCCATCAAACTGCCCCAGATATGCAGAAGGGAAGGCCAAATCTGGAGGAGCTCACGTCGCTTTGTATCTCCGAAATAACGCAAGGAGAAGCCGAGGGAGCATTCCTAACACCGGACGAACCGGAAAAACGAATGGCAGACATGCACTTGTCAGGACGAAAAGTTGCAGCAAAATCACAAGTTTTAACTAGCACGACAACCGCAGAATTAACGACAGCACCGCAACCCAAGAGCAAGAACATCGTGCCAGAGCCAATACCGTATGAGAGCTTCGAACAATCCATACATCAATTGCAAGAAAGTGAAAGCAGCTTTGCGCCAGGTAAAAAAGCACCTTCTGGGCAAGCTGAAGTGATATTCCAGACCTCCAAAAGCATTAAAGTTTCGGAAGTTACGAATTTCGAAAAGGAATCAAAGGAAGTGATTGAAGGCAAAGCTGATGAGGTCAACGCTCAGCCAGATGTGATCGAACGCAAAGTCGCAATTAAAGAAGAAGTTCAGCCAGAAACCGTAGCTAAGGAATTCGATCTACCAAAACCGGAGACAGTTCATGCGCTTAAAGTCGACGAAGAGCAGCGTAGCCTTATTGTGACAGAACTCCAAATGCCCGAAGAACTTGAGTCTGAAATTCCACAATCTGTAAAGCCTTTCGCAAAGTTAGCCCGTGTCTCATTTGAAACTGGTCGTCTGGAACAAATCACCGTCGGTGAGTACAACACTTTGAGGGGTAGATTATAGAGATGCGTTATTGTCTTGCATATAATGCAGATCACAAGCATCAGTGTGTATAGGAATTCTCGGTCAAGTCCTCTGAAACTGAAGTACATACTTTGAGTTCTCGGTTTCGGAGAACCGAGTGCGTTTTGCAATACACTAGGAAGCTCTTGCATTTCGAGTTATAAACATTATGGAAGACGTAGTATCAGTGTCGAGTGTCCTCGAAATACAAAGTAGATATTAAAATTTGCTCAACATGGCAGATAATTAGGAGAACAGAGTATATGATCCGCGACGGAAAAGGCAGAGGGTAAGTAGTTACAGCACGAAAGTCACACAACACGCGATTCAATACAAAACATCTTACACTCTGCACATACGCGATGCCTGCAGATCCATCGGCGCAAGCCAAACCAACATATAGTCCAGTTGGTGTGAACGGGCACCTATTAACGAAAATCCATATCACTTGTCCATTTACCTTACAATACAATCCTTGCGATCCATGAACAGAGCGGTTTATAATTGAAGCATTTCTCGTGAGTTCAGAACCCCGTAAGCGTGATATGATACACGCCTTGAGAATATTCTTGTCTTGAAAATCTGCAATATTAAAAGATCACGCCGTTATAGGCTTGATAAAATAAAATTACTGGGAAAAAAGACCCTTTGATGATTCTGTCAGTAAACGCTAAGTGGTCATTAGTGATCCTGAATCGTAACGTTCCGGGTTACGCTGCGGTTCGACATCGTCAAGTTATAGGTATTAAACTGCCGCGTGACTGACCGACTGACGGGTAGACAATGCATAGGGTGAACCACTAAAAATTGACATATGAAATTTAGAAAATGTTCCTCAGGGTGTAGAAGTAATCTGAGAAAGGATTTAAAAATTGACCGACCGGAAGTCGGTTAAGGGGTTGAATCGTTTTTCATACGGCAGCGACGGGATAGGACGAGACAAGAACGGGCGGGACGTGGCGCGGGCTGAGCCGCCGGGCAACCACAAGTATCTTATGAAGCTAGGACTTAATCGGGAGGTCTTACATCAAATTGTGAAAAAAATAAGTGACAGCTCCGAAGAGTTGCTCAGATGTAACCTGTATCGTCACAGACGAGTCCGATTCAGATTTTGATCAGGCTATGAGGACTCGTTTATATGATAAGGATGAAAATATCGTTTTTTCTCACGCCTTTCCATAATATAAAATGAAAGATTTCGATGACCGTGAATTTTTGAATGACGACACTAGCGGATCGGTATTAAATAAAGGCGAAGAAAATAATAAATAATGAATGTTTGCTTAAGATAGCTACCAAAGAGGTAAACGCTGCTTCTAATCAAAAGCATAGTTGAGCGGTAGAAGGAATTGCATCAAAAAATGTGGGGAAGCACATTCATAAGTAATCAAAATGCCTAGATAGTGTCTTGTGGGGAAGCACATTCATAAGTAATCAAAATGCCTAGATGGTTTCTTGTGGGGAAGCACATTCATAAGTAATCAAAATGCCTAGATGGTTTTCTTCTTATCGAAACATTAGCTGGTAATTTCTAAGATGCCGATTTCGAATACTCAAAGCCAATACATGAGGTGATTCCATCACTGTAAATAAATTAAGACCACTTCAAGCAAACTCCACCCGGCACTTAGTCTACTTTAGGGTCAATTAAATAAATAAATATGAAAAAAATTCTCATACGCGTGCACGTTAGAAAAATGTCTGGATCTAAGATATTTAAACTCTGAGAAATGCGTTGATCCTAAATGAACTCTGTATGGAAGTCAAACCAAAAGCGAAGCAAGTAGCCAAAGAAACTCACGATACAATAATCACATCACGACTCTTCTGTAACATTTCAGAAACAACAGAACCACGCGTGCAACAACGACACAGCACATTAACACACGAAACAACAGAACACGATTTCCCAAGTATGATACAACCTCCGGTGTCTGAATCAGATACCGAAGTAACCGAAGAGTACACCACGAAATTCAGGCGCAGCAGTACAGATGACGAAACGTCAGCAATTAAAACGAAGAAGACAATAATTCGCAAAAAGAAACCCTCGTCGACCGATGAAGATAAAGTTGTAGTGATCGAAGAAGAATTAGACGATATAAAATCAGCATTGCCAACCATACCGAAAAAACAGTTCATGGCAATTGAAGAAGTTATGGGTGACTCAGATATCGAAGAAGTAATACCTTCAAGCATTCAAGAAGTCGAAGAATTAGTTAAAAGCAATTCAGAGACCCCACGAGATGCAAGTGGTGCTGGTGTCGAGGAAGGTGGAACAGAGATATGGATTACAATGGAAAATTATAGCAGCGCTAAGGAATCTCACGTCAAGTTAACCCAACGGACCGGAGTCGTTAACGATTATGAAGATCGCGGAGAACCCGTTGGATTGAAGAAGCCTAAAGCAGATCATGATCAAGTGACTATAGCTGAAGAGCCAACGCAAGAAGATAAGCCCAGAAAGATTGTGAAGAAAAAGATCATCCGTCGCAAGGGCACGAAGCAACAAGTTACCGAAGAACAAACAATAGAGGAAGATGGTAAGGCTCCGGTGACGACGGTTGTAGCAAATGCCGAGGGAGAGTATACGCCTGAGAAATCAACGAAACCTCTTCCGGTTGTAACACTTGCGAAACCAGAAGAACACGAAGAAGTTCGCGAGGAAGTGACTGTGACTGAAGAGACGACTGAAGAAGGAAAGCCTAAAAAGATTGTAGAAAGAAAGATCATCCGTCGCAAGGGAAGGAAACAACAAGTGACCGAAGAACAGACGGTAGAGGAAGGAGGCAAGGCTCCTGTCACTACAATTATTGCAAATCCCGAGGAAGAGTACATTGCTGAAGAATCGATGGAACCACTTCCAAGTGAGACTTTCGAGAAGCCGGTAGAACGCGAAGAGATTCGCGAAGAAGTAACCGTAACGAGAGAAACGACTGGAGAAGGCAAGCCTAGAAAGATTGTGAAGAAAAAGATCATCCGTCGCAAGGGCACAAAGCAACAAGTTACCGAAGAACAGACGATAGAGGAAGATGGTAAGGCTCCGGTGACGACGGTTGTAGCAAATCCCGAGGAAGAGTATACGCCTGAGGAATCAACGGAACCTCTTCCAGTTGTGACGTTGGCGAAACCCGTAGAACGAGAAGAAATTCGCGAGAAAGTAACTGTGACTGAAGAGACTACTAAAGAAGGAAAGCCGAAAAAGATTGTGAAAAGGAAGATCATCCGTCGCAAGGGAAGGAAACAACAAGTGACCGAAGAACAGACGGTAGAGGAAGAAGGCAAGGCTCCTGTCACTACAGTTATTGCAAATCCCGAGGAAGAGTACATTGCTGAAGAATCGATAGAACCACTTCCAAGTGAGACTTTCGAGAAGCCGGTAGAACGCGAAGAGATTCGCGAAGAAGTAACCGTAACGAAAGAAACGACTGGAGAAGGCAAGCCTAGAAAGATTGTAAAGAAAAAGATCATCCGTCGCAAGGGCACAAAGCAACAAGTTACCGAAGAACAGACGATAGAGGAAGATGGTAAGGCTCCGGTGACGACGGTTGTAGCAAATCCCGAGGAAGAGTATACGCCTGAGGAATCAACGGAACCTCTTCCAGTTGTGACGTTGGCGAAACCCGTAGAACGAGAAGAAATTCGCGAGGAAGTAACTGTGACTGAAGAGACTACTAAAGAAGGAAAGCCGAAAAAGATTGTGAAAAGGAAGATCATCCGTCGCAAGGGAAGGAAACAACAAGTGACCGAAGAACAGACGGTAGAGGAAGAAGGCAATGCTCCTGTCACTTCAGTCATTGCAAATCCCGAAGAAGAAGACATTGTCGAAGAATCAACGGAACCCCTTCCAGGTGTGACAGTCGAAAAGCCGGTAGAACGCGAAGAGACTCGCGAAGAAGTAACCGTAACGAAAGAAGCGACTGGAGAAGGCAAGCCTAGAAAGATTGTAAAAAGAAAGATCATCCGTCGCAAGGGCACGAAGCAACAAGTTACCGAAGAACAGACGATAGAGGAAGATGGTAAGGCTCCGGTGACGACGGTTGTAGCAAATCCCGAGGAAGAGTATACGCCTGAGGAATCAACGGAACCTCTTCCAGTTGTGACGTTGGCGAAACCCATAGAACGCGAAGAAATTCGCGAGGAAGTAACTGTGACTGAAGAGACTACTAAAGAAGGAAAGCCTAAAAAGATTGTGAAAAGAAAGATCATCCGTCGCAAGGGAAGAAAACAACAAGTGACCGAAGAACAGACGGTAGAGGAAGAAGGCAAGGCTCCTGTCACTACAGTCATTGCAAATCCCGAAGAAGAAGACATTGTCGAAGAATCAACGGAACCCCTTCCAGGTGTGACATTCGCCATGCCGGTAGAACGCGAAGAGACTCGCGAAGAAGTAACCGTAACGGAAGAAACGACTCGAGAAGGCAAGCCTAGAAAGATTGTAAAGAAAAAGATCATCCGTCGCAAGGGCACAAAGCAACAAGTTACCGAAGAACATACGATAGAGGAAGATGGTAAGGCTCCGGTGACGACGGTTGTAGCAAATCCCGAAGAAGAGTATATCCCTGAGGAATCGACGGAACCTCTTCCGGTTGTGACATTTGCGAAACCAGTAGAACGCGAAGAAATTCGCGAGGAAGTGACGGTGACTAAAGAGACTACTAAAGAAGGAAAGCCTAAAAAGATTGTCAAAAGAAAGATCATCCGTCGCAAGGGCACGAAGCAACAAGTTACCGAAGAACAGACGATAGAGGAAGATGGTAAGGCTCCGGTGACGAGGGTTGTAGCAAATCCCGAGGAAGAGTATACGCCTGAGGAATCAACGGAACCTCTTCCGGTTGTCACATATGCGAAACCAGTAGAACGCGAAGAAATTCGCGAGGAAGTGACTGTGACTGAAGAGACTACTAAAGAAGGAAAGCCTAAAAAGATTGTCAAAAGAAAGATCATCCGTCGCAAGGGAAGAAAACAACAAGTGACCGAAGAACAGACGGTAGAGGAAGAAGGCAAGGCTCCTGTCACTACAGTCATTGCAAATCCCGAAGAAGAAGACATTGTCGAAGAATCAACGGAACCCCTTCCAGGTGTGACATTCGCCATGCCGGTAGAACGCGAAGAGACTCGCGAAGAAGTAACCGTAACGGAAGAAACGACTGGAGAAGGCAAGCCTAGAAAGATTGTAAAGAAAAAGATCATCCGTCGCAAGGGCACAAAGCAACAAGTTACCGAAGAACATACGATAGAGGAAGATGGTAAGGCTCCGGTGACGACGGTTGTAGCAAATCCCGAAGAAGAGTATATCCCTGAGGAATCGACGGAACCTCTTCCGGTTGTGACATTTGCGAAACCAGTAGAACGCGAAGAAATTCGCGAGGAAGTGACGGTGACTAAAGAGACTACTAAAGAAGGAAAGCCTAAAAAGATTGTCAAAAGAAAGATCATCCGTCGCAAGGGCACGAAGCAACAAGTTACCGAAGAACAGACGATAGAGGAAGATGGTAAGGCTCCGGTGACGAGGGTTGTAGCAAATCCCGAGGAAGAGTATACGCCTGAGGAATCAACGGAACCTCTTCCGGTTGTGACATATGCGAAACCAGTAGAACGCGAAGAAATTCGCGAGGAAGTGACTGTGACTGAAGAGACTACTAAAGAAGGAAAGCCTAAAAAGATTGTAAAAAGAAAGATCATCCGTCGCAAGGGAAGAAAACAACAAGTGACCGAAGAACAGACGGTAGAGGAAGAAGGCGAAGCCCCTGTTACGACAGTCATTGCAAATCCCGAGGAAGAGTACATTGCTGAAGAATCGACGGAACCCCTTCCAGGTGTGACATTCGAAATGCCGGTAGAACGCGAAGAGACTCGCGAAGAAGTAACCGTAACGGAAGAAACGACTGGAGAAGGCAAGCCCAGAAAGATTGTAAAGAAAAAGATCATCCGTCGCAAGGGCACAAAGCAACAAGTTACCGAAGAACATACGATAGAGGAAGATGGTAAGGCTCCGGTGACGACGGTTGTAGCAAATCCCGAAGAAGAGTATATCCCTGAGGAATCGACGGAACCTCTTTCGGTTGTGACATTTGCGAAACCAGTAGAACGCGAAGAAATTCGCGAGGAAGTGACGGTGACTAGAGAGACTACTCAAGAAGGAAAGCCTAAAAAGATTGTTAAAAGAAAGATCATCCGTCGCAAGGGCACGAAGCAACAAGTTACCGAAGAACAGACGATAGAGGAAGATGGTAAGGCTCCGGTGACGACGGTTGTAGCAATTCCCGACGATGAGTATACGCCTGAGAAATCAACGGAACCTCTTCCGGTTGTGACATTTGCGAAACCAGTAGAACGCGAAGAAATTCGCGAGGAAGTAACCGTAACGAAAGAAATGACTAAAGAAGGCAAGCCTATAAAGATTGTAAAAAGAAAGATCATCCGTCGCAAGGGCACGAAGCAACAAGTTACCGAAGAACAGACGATAGAGGAAGATGGTAAGGCTCCGGTGACGACGGTTGTAGCAAATCCCGAAGAAGAGTATGCGCCTGAGGAATCGACGGAACCTCTTCCGGTTGTGACATTTGCGAAACCAGTAGAACGCGAAGAAATTCGCGAGGAAGTGACTGTGACTGAAGCGACTACTAAAGAAGGAAAGCCTAAAAAGATTGTGAAAAGAAAGATCATCCGTCGCAAGGGAAGAAAACAACAAGTGACCGAAGAACAGACGGTAGAGGAAGAAGGCAAGGCCCCTGTAACGACAGTCATTGCAAATCCCGAGGAAGAGTACATTGCTGAAGAATCGACGGAACCACTTCCAAGTGAGACTTTCGAGAAGCCGGTAGAACGCGAAGAGATTCGCGAAGAAGTAACCGTAACGAAAGAAATGACTAAAGAAGGCAAGCCTAGAAAGATTGTAAAAAGAAAGATCATCCGTCGCAAGGGCACGAAGCAACAAGTTACCGAAGAACAGACGATAGAGGAAGATGGTAAGGCTCCGGTGACGACGGTTGTAGCAAATCCCGAAGAAGAGTATGCGCCTGAGGAATCGACGGAACCTCTTCCGGTTGTGACATTTGCGAAACCAGTAGAACGCGAAGAAATTCGCGAGGAAGTGACTGTGACTGAAGAGACTACTAAAGAAGGAAAACCTAAAAAGATTGTAAAAAGAAAGATCATCCGTCGCAAGGGAAGAAAACAACAAGTGACCGAAGAACAGACGGTAGAGGAAGAAGGCAAGGCCCCTGTTACGACAGTCATTGCAAATCCGGAGGAAGAGTACATTGCTGAAGAATCGACGGAACCCCTTCCAGGTGTGACATTCGAAAAGCCGGTAGAACGCGAAGAGACTCGCGAAGAAGTAACCGTAACGGAAGAAACGACCGGAGAAGGCAAGCCTAGAAAGATTGTAAAGAAAAAGATCATCCGTCGCAAGGGCACAAAGCAACAAGTTACCGAAGAAGATACGATAGAGGAAGATGGTAAGGCTCCGGTGACGACGGTTGTAGCAAATCCCGAAGAAGAGTATACGCCTGAGGAATCAACGGAACCTCTTCCGGTTGTGACATTTGCGAAACCAGTAGAACGCGAAGAAATTCGCGAGGAAGTGACGGTGACTAGAGAGACTACTAAAGAAGGAAAGCCTAAAAAGATTGTTAAAAGAAAGATCTTCCGTCGCAAGGGCACGAAGCAACAAGTTACCGAAGAACAGACGATAGAGGAAGATGGTAAGGCTCCGGTGACGACGGTTGTAGCAAATCCCGAAGAAGAGTATATCCCTGAGGAATCGACGGAACCTCTCCCGGTTGTGACATTTGCGAAACCAGTAGAACGGGAAGAAATTCGCGAGGAAGTGACGGTGACTAAAGAGACTACTAAAGAAGGAAAGCCTAAAAAGATTGTCAAAAAAAAGATCATCCGTCGCAAGGGCACGAAGCAACAAGTTACCGAAGAACAGACGGTAGAGGAAGAAGGCAAGGCCCCTGTTACGACAGTCATTGCAAATCCCGAGGAAGAGTACATTGCTGAAGAATCGACGGAACCACTTCCAAGTGAGACTTTCGAGAAGGCGGTAGAACGCGAAGAGATTCTCGAAGAAGTAACCGTAACGAAAGGAACGACTGAAGAAGGCAAGCCTAGAAAGATTGTCAAAAGAAAGATCATCCGTCGAAAGGGCACAAAGCAACAAGTTACCGAAGAACAGACGATAGAGGAAGATGGTAAGGCTCCGGTGACGACGGTTGTAGCAAATCACGAAGAAGAGTATGCGCCTGCGGAATCGACGGAACCTCTTCCGGTTGTGACATTTGCGAAACCATCAGAACGCGAAGAAATTCGCGAGGAAGTGACTGTGACTGAAGAGACTACTAAAGAAGGAAAGCCTAAAAAGATTGTAAAAAGAAAGATCATCCGTCGCAAGGGAAGAAAACAACAAGTAACCGAAGAACAGACGGTAGAGGAAGAAGGCAAGGCCCCTGTTACGACAGTCATTGCAAATCCCGAGGAAGAGTACATTGCTGAAGAATCGACGGAACCACTTCCAAGTGAGACTTCCAAGAAGCCGCTAGAACGCGAAGAGATTCGCGAAGAAGTAACCGTAACGAAAGAAATGACTGAAGAAGGCAAGTCTAGAAAGATTGAGAAAAGAAAGATCATCCGTCGCAAGGGCACGAAGCAACAAGTTACCGAAGAACAGACGATAGAGGAAGATGGTAAGGCTCCCGTGACGACGGTTGTAGCAAATCCCGAGGAAGAGTATACGCCTGAGGAATCAACGGAACCTCTTCCGGTTGTGACATTTGCGAAACCAGTAGAACGCGAAGAAATTCGCGAGGAATTGACGGTGACGAGAGAGACTACTAAAGAAGGAAAGCCTAAAAAGATTGTTAAAAAAAAGATCATCCGTCGCAAGGGCACGAAGCAACAAGTTACCGAAGAACAGACGATAGAGGAAGATGGTAAGGCTCCGGTGACGACGGTTGTAGCAAATCCCGAAGAAGAGTATATCCCTGAGGAATCGACGGAACCTCTTCCGGTTGTGACATTTGCGAAACCAGTAGAACGCGAAGAAATTCGCGAGGAAGTGACGGTGACTAAAGAGACAACTAAAGAAGGAAAGCCTAAAAAGATTGTCAAAAGAAAGATCATCCGTCGCAAGGGAAGAAAACAACAAGTAACCGAAGAACAGACGGTAGAGGAAGAAGGCAAGGCCCCTGTTACGACAGTCATTGCAAATCCCGAGGAAGAGTACATTGCTGAAGAATCGACGGAACCACTCCCAAGTGAGACTTCCAGGAAGCCGGTAGAACGCGAAGAGATTCGCGAAGAAGTAACCGTGACGAAAGAAACGACTGGAGAAGGCAAGCCTAGAAAGATTGTGAAGAAAAAGATCATCCGTCGCAAGGGCACAAAGCAACAAGTTACCGAAGAACAGACGATAGAGGAAGATGGTAAGGCTCCGGTGACGACGGTTGTAGCAAATCCCGAGGAAGAGTATACGCCTGAGGAATCAACGGAACCTCTTCCAGTTGTGACGTTGGCGAAACCCGTAGAACGAGAAGAAATTCGCGAGGAAGTAACTGTGACTGAAGAGACTACTAAAGAAGGAAAGCCGAAAAAGATTGTGAAAAGGAAGATCATCCGTCGCAAGGGAAGGAAACAACAAGTGACCGAAGAACAGACGGTAGAGGAAGAAGGCAAGGCTCCTGTCACTACAGTTATTGCAAATCCCGAGGAAGAGTACATTGCTGAAGAATCGATGGAACCACTTCCAAGTGAGACTTTCGAGAAGCTGGTAGAACGCGAAGAGATTCGCGAAGAAGTAACCGTAACGAAAGAAACGACTGGAGAAGGCAAGCCTAGAAAGATTGTGAAGAAAAAGATCATCCGTCGCAAGGGCACAAAGCAACAAGTTACCGAAGAACAGACGATAGAGGAAGATGGTAAGGCTCCGGTGACGACGGTTGTAGCAAATCCCGAGGAAGAGTATACGCCTGAGGAATCAACGGAACCTCTTCCAGTTGTGACGTTGGCGAAACCCGTAGAACGAGAAGAAATTCGCGAGGAAGTAACTGTGACTGAAGAGACTACTAAAGAAGGAAAGCCGAAAAAGATTGTGAAAAGGAAGATCATCCGTCGCAAGGGAAGGAAACAACAAGTGACCGAAGAACAGACGGTAGAGGAAGAAGGCAAGGCTCCTGTCACTTCAGTCATTGCAAATCCCGAAGAAGAGTACATTGCTGAAGACTCGATGGAACAACTTCCAAGTGAGACTTTCGAGAAGCCGGTAGAACGCGAAGAGATTCGCGAAGAAGTAACCGTAACGAAAGAAACGACTGGAGAAGGCAAGCCTAGAAAGATTGTGAAGAAAAAGATCATCCGTCGCAAGGGCACAAAGCAACAAGTTACCGAAGAACAGACGATAGAGGAAGATGGTAAGGCCCCGGTCACGACAATTGTCGCAAATCCCGAGGATGATTATAATTTTGAAGACTTAATTGAACCTCTCCCAGTTGTGAAAGAGAAGGAGACACCAGCGCCCCAACTAGTGAAAATCGAAAGGAAGGCACAGAAACCCCTTAAGCTGACAACGGTTCAGTCTCAAGTTCCCGAATTTGCTCAAGTGAAATTGAAAAAGCTTCCTGTGGCAACAAAATCGAAAGGTACTAGCGAAGTCAACGAATTTCCCAGGGTCATGCTGCGTAGTCGAATTGTCGCTTATGACTGGCCTCCTATCATCAAAAATCTTGTCGTCACTGAACTTGAGCCGAATCCTGTACAATCTGGCATATTATCTCGGAATTTGGATGATGCGCTTAAAATTAAGAAACCGAAACGCAAGAATATCAAGCCTTCGAAGAACGAGCTATGTGATCTCGAAAAATTCGACTTGGAATTCGGGGAACCTAAGGAGACTCCACTGAAAGTGACCAAAGACACATCTGTCTACGAAAGGCAGCCGAGGCCTCAAAAACTAGGAGAACCAGAGCTTCAAAACTCAAACATCGGAACTGGCCAAATTTCTCCAACGCAACAGCCTAGCGAACAAGTCGTTACGCTGAAAAAGATTCCCAGAAAAGTGGAACCCGAGTTCGTTGTTGCGGGGCAGACAAAAAAGAAGAAGGAGCCGAACCAAAAAAAGAATGAGGATAAAAATCTACGGGAGTTTTTGGAACTTTCACCGTTTGAGCCATATGAAATACTATCAACCGAGAATGCGCGCGAAGCTAAAGAAGATTTACATTTTCCGGACGATAAGGAATCAGAAACTATGAAGCCCGTTAAGAAACATTCGAAGAGCAAAAATGTGAGCCTGGCACCGGAAATCGAGACCGTTTCAATTGAACCTGGTGTGCCTAAGCTGCAGGAGCCGGAAATACAGCCTCAACATACGTTTAAAAGTTCACAGCGTGACAAGCCCGAAATTCAATCGGAGGGAGTGAAACTAAAGCCTTGGAGCAAGGTAGGCAAGCCCAACGACAAAGGCGAAAATGACGATGACGCTATAAAGTTTATCCCTTGCGATGAAGATATAGTTGAAACTGTGGATGTAGTCACCACCGAAGAAATTTGCGAAGAGCCTGGCAGGAAGTCGAAGAAGATCACGAAGAAGAGAACAACGAAGAAATCCGGCAATGACGAGCCCCGAGTCACCGAAGAAGTAACAATTGAGGAGGAAGGAGAGTTGCCCATCGTTACCGTAACAATCGCTGAAGCTGCAGAAGTCGATGTTCCGATTGAAAAATCGGATATGATAAAGCCGAAGATCGTTGAGAAAATAACAGAATTAGTCACTGTCTGTACAGTAGTGACCGATAAAAAAAATCCTACTAAGATACATAAGAAATATACAGTGAAGAAGCGTGGAGATAAAAAACAGGTAATTGAAGTGGTGACTCTCGGAGAAGAAGGCAAGAAACCGATTACTACGGTAAACGATGAAACTGAAGACACTACACCCAAATTACACGACAAACGAAAACACAAAAAATCAAAACAGTCTAAAGACGTCAAACGGGGCCCAAAAGGTGAGCGTTCTTGTCCAATAGTATTTTATACTATACTTCTTATAATTTTACTATACATTCTATACGATTTTTATACATGGCGATATATACTACCGCGCAAACGCTCGCACTATAAAATAATTAAACAACGACATATCATCGGAACAATTCATCATTATGAAAACCCCAAAAAAGTTTGTTGTGCTAAAAATCTCTAAATTATATTCTTATTGGTTTTCATTATGTCACGAGTGCTTAGAAATGTTCGTTTATTAATTCACTTACTTGCTTCTACAGGTATTACCCAGGAAACAGTTGAACAGGTAAGGATTATTCTTCTTGCTTCAGTCAATGATGGTCATAAGATTTTGATTAATGAAAACCTGTATCTCTATAACGCAGGAAGTTGAAGAAACGGTCGATAAGCTTACAATCCATGAGAACCAGCCCGAGCCGTGGTCAGAGGATAGGAACGATGAAATCACTGAGGAAGTTATCGACGTACCACCTGAGAAGCAGGACGCCAAGCTACTCGTCGAAGATGTCGAGACTGTCGACATGTCTGTGGTTGATACCAAGAGAGCTCCCGAAACGATGACTGTCAGCGAGGAAGAGATAATCGAAACTGTGGAAACACCTACTATGAGGATCATTAGAAAAAAGAAACCAGCATCGAAAGGCAAGCCCGATCAAATCATCGAGGAAATTATTAAAAAACCGATTGAAGAGTCCGTTTTTATGGATGAACAACAAATAATTGAGGTAACAGAAACTGCAACGAAAAAGGTTATCAAAAAGAAGACGGCGGTTACGAGGGAAGACGGCGTGCCCGAGGAAGTTATCGAGGAGATCGTGATTCACAAGCCGAAGACGGAAAAAGCTAAGCCCATAGTCGATGAACTTGAAAGAGCGGAAGTTACAACGACCGACGTAAAATACGGTCCAAAGCAAAAGATTACTGTTGAAGAAGAAATCATTGAGACTATCGAAACCCCAACCAAGAGAACGACCAAAAAACGTCGAAAGTCACTGAAGAAGGACGTACCTGACGAGGTAATTGAAGAAGTAGTACTGAAACCAGTTGAAGAGCAAATTTTCATGGATGAACAGCGCATCATCGAGATCACGGAAACGCCAACGAAGACTATCATCAAGAAAAAGAAGACTGTTCCGAAAGAAGATAATATTCACGATGAAGTAGTTGAAGAGATTGTTATCCACAAACCGACGCTTGAAAAGGCGCAGCCTATTGTGGACAAATTGGAAACATTTGAGGTTACGGAACCTGAAGTGAAGCAGGCACCTAAAGCCAAGAAGAAGAAGTTGAAAAAAATTGAACCTAAAGATGACGAGGTACCCGAAGAGGTGGTACTCGAGAAAACAGCTCCAACATCAAGAGCCGAGCTTGCAGTTATTGATGTTACGGAAATACCTGCCAAGTCTGCCCCGGAAGAAAGTACCATCGTAATAGAGGAAGAGATAATTGAAACTGTCGAGACGCCAACAATGCGAACTATTAAAAAACGTAGAAAATCTGTGAAAACGGACAATGCAGATGAGATTGTAGAGGAGGTTGTTATCAAACCGGTACAAGAACAGATTTTCATGGAAGAACAGAAAATCGTCGAAATCACGGAAACACCGGAGAAAACTGTAATTAGGAAGAAGTCTGCAATTACCGGAGAGGATGGTTTACCAGAAGAAGTGATCGAAGAAATCGTCTTACACAAACCTCACAAGGAAAAGGTGCAACCCTGCGTCGATGAACTTAAAACCGCCAAGATTAGTGTACCTGAAATCAGACAGGCTCCAGACACAGTAGAGGACGAAATTATCGAGACTGTTGAAACACCTACAACAATGACAATAAAAAAACGGAGGAAATCTGTCAAGACACATGTGCCGGAGGAAATTATAGAAGAAGTAGTTATCAAACCAGCCGAGGAGACTTTATTCATGGAGGAACAGCAAATCGTCGAAATCATTGATACACCGACAAAAACGGTCATAAAAAAGAAAAAGGCCATCGCTCGAGAAGACGGGTCGCCGGAGGAAGTGATTGAAGAGATTGTCATTAAAAAGCCTGAGTCACAGAAGGCAAATAAGGCGATTGTTCCGAATGAAAGCATTGAAGTCACTCAGGTGGTCGCCGAAACGATGGCAGAAGAACTGGATAGCACAGACACACCAAAAGAAGAAGGGATAGTGCCCACTGAAGATACTTCGAATGTGGTTAAAATAATAGACGTGGCAATTAAGGAAGGTCCGGAAGAGAAAAAGACAGCTGTCAAAGAAGCAGAGAAACATGTGGAAGAAATCGAGGCGAAGAAAACAAAACGGAAAAAGGCAGATACGACCGTACTGCCAAAGAAAGATATCGAGACAACCGAGGTCGTTGTTGAAGTTCTTCCTGAAGATTCTCCGGAGAAAAACAAGCCGGATAACGACGAAGCTGCGACTGTTCAAGAGGAGCAAGAAGCAAAGGTCGAAAACATCGAAGAGCGCGCAACCAAGACTCTAAGAAAAAAGAAGAAGGAGCCTGAGAAAGTCACACCCAAGGTAGAAATACCTCTGGACGAAGGAGTAAATGGTCATGCCCCTATGGAAGACTTCGTATTAGTAGGAGCACCGGCTCAGGAAAATCCAGATATCAAGCCTATGGAAGAAGACAAACCGAAGAAGACAGTGAAAAAACCGAAAAAGAAAAAGCCAGTTGCGAAGAAAGATGAAATTGAGGAATGGGTAGAACCTGAGTACGAGCGGCCAGTCCTGGAGCCCATGCCAGAAAAGATTCAGTGGGAACCTACAAAAAGGAATAAGGAAAAGAAACCTCCACAGGCTGAATTGCAAAATCTTGTACCCCAAAAGGTTGAGCGAAAAGAATTCAAGCCAACAAAGTTAACGTACATGGAACCAAAAGAAGAGGTCCAGTTTGGAACGATAAAGCTTAAGAAAGTTACGATCCCTAAAAAAAAAGAAATTTCAACGGTTACACTACCCAAGTTCCTCCTCAAGAGCCGCATTACCTTTATCGATGATTATCCACCGGATATGCAGAAGCCAAAGGTCACAATAATCGAAGAAAATCCGATTCAGTGTGCAACTCTCTCACGGAACACTGCCGAAGCTTTGAAGATACTGAAGACCAAATTTAAGAGCCCTAAACTGCCCGAGGTGGAGCTCACGAAATTAGAAAAACTCGATAAAGAAATGGAGGAGTTAAAGAAAGTACCGCTCGAAGAGATCGAGGACAAGTCCGTTTATGAACGGTCACCGGCAGAACCGGTACCTGAAGAAAGTAAGCCAAAAGCGATAGTTATCGGGAAGGGCAGCACTCCACAGGAGAAAAAGGCAGAACCTGAAGATATTAAACTAAAGAAAATTCCGGAGAAGAAACCGCGCGAGGTTGAGGAGCCCAAGGGAAAGATTAGAATGACGGAATCGACTGAAGAGGTGAAGGAAAAAATAAAACCCGAGACTAAACCAAAGCTGGAACACGATGCACTTAGACCACTAGACATTGATAGACCAGAACTTGAAAAATACGTCCCCGCAGAGGAAGAGCAGTTCGAGACACCAATTCCTGAAATTCAGCAAAAGCCGTACGAGCGACCATTAAAGAAAAAACCTGATCAAGAAGTTGAGCAAATACCCTTGATTCTGGGTAAGCCGCAGCCTTCAGAACCTGAAGACGAACCTGAAGTCAAATTCAGAATCCCAACATCAAAAAAACCGGAACAAGAGCCAGAAACTATCACCTTGAAAGGTTGGAGAAAAGACGAGCCCACAGACGAAGGCGTTGAAGAACTCCCACACCAAACAGCTGAAACCGGGCCTCGGATACCTAAAGAGCCAAGTCCCGATGAAGAGAAGATCAAAGAAAAGCCGAAAAAGAAAATTAAAAAGAAGCCTGCGCCAAAGAAGGATGAAATCGATGAATGGGTGGAGCCTGAATATGAACGGCCGGTTCTCGAACCGATGCCAGGGAAGATCGAATGGGTACCCACAAAGAAGAGAATGCCCGAACCAGAGGAGCGCTCGAAAGAAGAGCAATCAGAGAAACGGCCTGTCGTGGATGAACATGTTAAAGAAGTATCAGCTGAAGAAGGGCCTGTCAGAGAACAACCTGAGGCAGAAAAAGATTACCAAGAGCCACCGAAGCTGACCACAGACGAAGCTCGGGAGTTTAAGGTCGAGCCACTTAAAGAAAAACCGGTTAATAAGCAGCCCAGCACTGAGGAGTCGAAAGAATTTCCCGATGTAGTTACTATTGAGGAAAAGCTTGAAGTTGAAGAAACAAGTGGAGCAGAAGTACTTCAGAAACCTGTGGTTGTAGAGGAAAAACAGCTGCCGGAGGACGTTGACAAACCGTTGATTGCTGAAAAAGCAACTGAAAAAGCTGTAACAAAAGAGGCAGACGAGGTCATTAATCAGAAACCAGTCACCATGGAGGAACACAAACCCGTTGACAGCACGAACGAGGTAGTGACCAAGAAGAAGAAACCAAAAAAGAAGCCTGACAAGAAAAAGAACGATATTGATGAATGGGTGGAACCTGAATATGAACGACCTGTTCTGGAGCCGATGCCGGAAAAAATGCAGTGGGAACCCTCGAAGAAGAAAAAAGACGAAAAAACGGAGCCTCTACTTTCAGAACCGGCTAAAGGCGACAATAAAGAAGTTTTTGAATCCGTGACGCTGAGAAAATCCCCCAAGAAGGAGTCTAACGTCGAAGAGGTGACTGAAGAAATTGGTCAAAGGCAGCCTGTTGCAGACAAGAAGACACCAGAGGAAGTTTCAGAAGCTATAACAATTAAGAAGCCTGAGCCTGTAGAGGAAGTGGCTACTGGCGAAGTAACTATCAAGAAACCTGTCGCGATTGGAGAGACGAAGAAAGATGAAGACGTCACTGAAGAAGTGACGCTCAAGAAGAAACCACAGAAGAAGCCTGTGACAGAAGAGGCTGCAGGCGAAGTCACCATCAAGAAACCTGTGCCACTCGAGGAAACAAAGAAAGATGAAGAAGTCTCTGAAGCAGTGACGCTCAAGAAAAAACCGAAAAAGAAGCCTGTGGCAGGAGAGGCTGCCGACGAAGTAACCATCAAGAAACCTGTATTAGTAGAGCAAACGAAGGAGGAAGAAGTCACTGAAGAAGTGACGCTCAGGAAGAAACCGAGAAAGAAACCTGTATCAGAAGAAGCTGCAGATGAAGTCACCATTACGAAACCTGTACCAGTCGAGGAAACGAAAGAGGAAGAAGTGACTGAAGAAGTAACCGTCAAAAAGAAACCGAAGAAGAAACCTGTGACTGAAGAAGCTGCAGACGAAGTTACCATCAAGAAACCAGTCGAGGAAACGAAAAAGGCTGAAGAAGTCGACGAAGAAGTAACGCTGAAGCGAAAACCGAAGAAGCAGCCTGTGGCCGAAGAGGCTGCAGATGAAGTGATCATTAAGAAACCAGTGCCATTGGAAGAAACGAAGAAGGATGAAGAAGTCACTGAAGAAGTGACACTGAAGAAGAAACCAAAGAAGAAACCTGTGACAGAAGAAGCTGCAGACGAAGTTACCATCAAGAAACCAGTACCAGTCGAGGAAACGAAAAAGGATGAAGAAGTCGACGAAGAAGTAACGCTGAAGCGAAAACCGAAGAAGCAGCCTGTGGCCGAAGAGGCTGCAGACGAAGTGATCATTAAGAAACCAATGCCATTGGAAGAAACAAAGAAGGATGAAGAAGTCACTGAAGAAGTGACACTGAAGAAGAAACCAAAGAAGAAACCTGTGACAGAAGAAGCTGCAGACGAAGTTACCATCAAGAAACCGGTACCAGTCGAGGAAACGAAAAAGGCTGAAGAAGTCGACGAAGAAGTAACGCTGAAGCGAAAACCGAAGAAGCAGCCTGTGGCCGAAGAGGCTGCAGACGAAGTGATCATTAAGAAACCAGTGCCACTGGAAGAAACAAAGAAGGATGAAGAAGTCACTGAAGAAGTGACACTGAAGAAGAAACCAAAGAAGAAACCTGTGACAGAAGAAGCTGCAGACGAAGTTACCATCAAGAAACCGGTACCAGTCGAGGAAACGAAAAAGGCTGAAGAAGTCGACGAAGAAGTAACGCTGAAGCGAAAACCGAAGAAGCAGCCTGTGGCCGAAGAGGCTGCAGACGAAGTGATTATTAAGAAACCAGTGCCACTGGAAGAAACAAAAAAGGTTGAAGAAGTCACTGGAGAAGTGACACTGAAGAAGAAACCAAAGAAGAAACCTGTGACAGAAGAAGCTGCAGACGAAGTTACTGTCAAGAAACCTGTACCCGTCGAGGAAGCAAAAAAGACTGAAGAAGTTAATGAAGAAGTAACGCTCAAGAGAAAACCGAAGAAGAAGCCTGTAGCCGTAGAGGCTGCGGATGAAGTAACTATCAAGAAACCAGTGGCATTGGGAGAAACGAAGAAGGATGAAGAATTCACTGAAGAAGTGGCATTTAAAAAGAAACCAAAGAAGAAACCTGTAACAGAAGAGGCTCCGGACGAAGTCACTATTAAGAAACCTGTACTAATCGAGGAAACGAAAAAGGATGAAGAAGTCACTGAAGAAGTGACACTTAAGAAGAAACCGAAGAAGAAGCCTGTGACGGAAGAGGCGACTGACGAAATTACCATCAAGAAACTTTCGCCTGAAGAACCGATAGAAGAGAAAGAAGTTACCCATCAAATAACGCTGAGAAGAAAGCCAAAGAAGGAACCCGTTAAAGAGGATGTCGAGGATGCTGAAGTGACAGTAACGAGAAAACCAAAAGCTGATATAACAGTTACCGAAACGGAGGAAGTATCCACTAATTTTAAACTAAAGAAAGAGACGAAGAAGTTTGTCGCGGATGAAGCTGCAGATGAGTTAGTCATAAAAAAGGTTGAGAAACTGGAGGGCGTCGACGATGTGGAGGAAGATATCGTCGAGGAATTCACAATCAAACGTAAGCCGCCTAAGAAGGCACCAAAGCCGATTGAGGATATTTACGAGGATGTGACTCTCCGTAAGCTCCGTCCGAAGCGTAAGCCTAGGCCAGACATCAAAGAAGTCACGGAAACTGAAACTGTTACATTCCGACCACGCAGCACCAAAACAAAAGAGGACGTCGAGCAGGAATTCAAGATTTCGTTAAACACGTACGAGGAGGAGGATATCTCAATGTCTGGCAAAGTGCGTTTGAAGCCGAAGAGACGGCCACTCACGTACTCCGAGGAAATGGGTGAAGAAACTATCAGAATAATCCAAGAACCGGAAGACGATGGACAACCAATAGTCGAAGAAATCATCGACGATTCTGATCAGGACGCCAAAGACGAGTACAGCCTGGAAGAACTTGATGTTGATGAGTTCAATATACCACTCAGGCGGAAAGTCAAAAAACAACCGCGCGCTTACTCGGTAGAAGATATCGAGGAAGATGACGTAAATATGAAGTTAAAGCGAGACCGTAAATACTCGTACGAGGAGACAGACGAGTCTTTAGCACTCAAATTGAAGTCTAAGAGACGAGTCTCCACGTTTGATGAAGGTTCGAGAACATCTTGACTTCCTTGACAATTGCAAAAGAATATAAATATGCTTGATAGGTTTGCTTCTGCTTCGCTAAAAAAATTGAATTTTCGACTGGTCGTCTACGAAAGAACCGTGAGTACGACAGCGCTTAATGATCCTTCGCTTCGATTCCATTCTTCCTGTCCTTCCCTTCTGCCATCGGTAATGGAACTCACACATCTGTAATTTAAAAGCATATCGGCATAGGCGCCTAACAAACTATCGTGGAGGCTCTAACGAACAATCTCGAGCAGCACGTTGCTCCGATCAACCGTCGATGCACCTGAAATTAACGCCACTACTTCGACTCTTTACAGAGGAAGCAAGTCTGAGCATCACTAGGGAAGGTGATATTGTTGAAGAAGGTGAATTGCATTATCAACTCATATGCAAAATATCTATTGTAATCCATCTGATGTAAGCATAATCGAGAGTAATTATTTTAGATGAGGAATACACTGTCAACGTCGGTGATACCATGTTCTCAATTTGTTCTTACGTGGCTGAAACCGACGAGGCAATCGATCTAGTAGAAGGAGAAAGAGTTTACGTTATAGGTAACGGCCTCCACACATTTAAACTTTAAGCTCATCAAAGATTGTACGTATTAACCCGACTTGTTCTATTCTATTTAAGAACATACGAATGCCGACTGGTGGTTCGTTAAAAAGCACTTGACGGCTGAGAAGGGTTGGGTCCCAGCCCAATATTTACTAGACGAAACTCACTACACCAGCTACCTCCAACGTAAATTGCACGAGAAGATCGACAAGCTGCCGGTTTTCGAAAGTAAGTGGCTTCTCTGGGATTGATGTGGCGAGGTAGATTAGAGAGAGGGAGAGAGGGAGAGAGAGAAAGGAAGATAAACGTTTGGTAACGAATACTTTTTTACAATATTCAGAGCCAGCGCCAGGTGAGAAGGCATCGGCGCCTCGGTTCATTGAGAAGCTTCAGCCAATTCACACTCCTGATGGTTACACGGTGCAATTCGAGTGCCAAGTCGAAGGTGTACCAAGGCCACAGATCACTTGGTTCCGTCAAACTGCAATAATTAAGCCGTCCCCAGACTTCCAGATCTATTACGACGAGGACAACGTTGCGACTCTCATAATTCGCGAAGTATTCCCTGAGGACGCAGGCACGTTTACCTGCGTAGCCAAGAACGCCGCAGGCTTTGCTTCCAGCACTACAGAACTGACGGTCGAAGCTCCGCTTTCGGATCATGGATCTGATATTACGGGGCCGTCGAGAAAAAGTTTATCAAGGTGAGTGCAGTAATGAATACTTTTGCCCATTTACCCGGCTGCAATGTTATTTTATACACATGTTGATCAGCAGAAATAAAAAAATCCGTTGTCTACGCGATAGTAATCCCACAGAGTACTTACATTAGTCAAAATCGCGGGAAAATTACTTCATCTTAAATGTTCGTTTTCATGTCCACTTATGTACACCATGAAACTGTGCAGCCCACTTAGTTAGACCGAGATTTTAATATACGTTGACGTAAGCAGATGAGTTAGCATATGCAAGTTCCTGCTTTGAAAATTAATATTAATTCAGCCCGTACTAATCCATCTACCGATTTCTTTATTCATTATAGAGAGTCATCCCTTGCTGATATCTTAGAGGGAATACCGCCAACTTTCTCACGCAAGCCAAAGGCCAAATGCGTCGATGAAAAAGACGACGTAATATTGGAGTGTCGCTTGGTGGCTGTTCCAGAACCAGAAATCACTTGGTATTACGAGGATACCAAGATCACGACCAAAGAGAACGTTGCCGTGGTCACTGAGAGTGACATGCACATGTATTGCAGTGTTATGAAAATTAATAAAGTACAAAAGAAACAAGAAGGTCGCTACAAAATCATCGCAAAGAACAGAGAAGGTGAAGCTGCAATCGAGATCCCTCTGAAGGTCAAGACCGGCGCTCAAGAACCACCAGAAATTTTGGAACCGTTGAAACCGTACGTTGTGAGAGAAGGCGAGACCGTAGTTTTGTCAACGCAGATTGTCGGCACCCCAACTCCCGGTATTCATTGGTACAAAGATGGCAAGCCACTTAAAAAAGACCTGGTGCCGAAAAAAGATGGAGATACGCATACATTGACACTCATCCAGCCCCAACTCACCGATGCTGGAGACTACTCTTGCGTAGCAACGAACGATTTAGGTTCTGCCGAGACGAAGGCGTCTCTCATCGTCGAAGGTAAGAGAGCGTTCATTATATTTAAAGCTGAGTTTCCGGAGTTGTGCAGAAAAATGTCAGATCAATGGATTCTGTTGCTGTTGTATACTTATTTAGTCACAGCTTTCAACTTTATGTGTTATTTATGATAGCATGCAAGCAAGAGCGCCTCAAATTATGACCGCGGCTCGTAAAGTTGCGATGCATCTAAACAAAATACTCGTACTGATAAATTGCTAATGAAAATACTAACTGATACTTAATATAAAAATTACTAACGATATGGAATCACGATGCACCGCCTTTTTGTTTGATTTAAGAATTGAAACTCTACTGCTCTCGCTATAACACTAACGTTTGTATGACGCTTTGCTAATGTTTATTGCAGTCGATGCAAAGCCTAAGCATTCGCATGGTCACATGGAACCAGTGAAGGAAGAGCCGCTCGCCGGTATGCTATGATTCCCGCGTTGATTGTATTATTGTTGATTTCCAAATAATACCGGAGACTCTATTAAAATTCCAGAAACTCCCAGTGGTGCGCCAGAACCTCCGCTGTTTACACAAAGGTTCCAAGAGCTCACGGTGCCTGAGAATGGCACCTTCAAACTGGTTGCTAAAGTCACTGGTAATCCTGTTCCCGAAGTTGCTTGGTTGAGGTAAGCCACGAAAACATCCCCATTGAATTACACTTGACAGAACACATTAAGGATTTTAAATATATTATCACATCTAAACAGAAATAACAAGCCCTTGGAAAAATCACCTAACATCAACGAAACATACGACGGCGAGAACATAATCCTTGAAATCAAAAACACTGACTCCGAGGTTGACGCCGGAGATTACAAGTGCACGGCGAGTAACCCCGTAGGGAAAGCTTCTCACGGTGCCAAGGTAACCGTTGATGTGCCACGAGTAACATTCACGAAAAAACTGGTAAAGGAACTTGAGGTAGACGAGTGGAAGACTCTCGAATTGACTTGCGAGACTTCCCATACGGTATCGACAACTTGGTGGCATAACGAAAAGGAAATAAGCGGTATGGACCATCGGGAAGTCATTCAGGAAGGTCGTACCCATCGGTTGGTAATTAAAAGGACTACGACCAACGATCAGGGCACATACAAGTGTACCGTTAAAAATCAGATCACGTCTTGCAACGTTACTGTGACACCTGCCAAGCCCGAATTTATCAGAAAACTCCAAGACTTTGAAGTAAAAGAACGCGAAGTTGCTATCCTCGAAGTCGAAATTACATCCGAAACTGCTGAAGTAACGTGGCAGAAAGATGGCGAGCCACTCTTGTCACAGGATGATAGATTGGAGTTCGTCAAGGAAGGGAATGTTAGGAAATTATTTATCCGCATGACGTCAATTCACGACGAGGGAGAGTACACTTGTGCTCTTCCGGGTGAAGAATGCACCGCCGAAGTCACTGTAGTAGGTGAGTAAACAACTAAATGTCGTTTTTGGAAACGGATACTAACATATATGATAACTATATGTGACCACCGATAACTAATCGGTTAATCTATTTCGATTAAATTATCAATTTCCTCCACAGAACTGCCACCAGAAATCATCACGAAGATGAAGGACGTGAGGATAGCAAAGGGCGATAAGGCTAAATTTGACATCGAACTTACCAAGGGTGACGCTCTCGTTCGGTGGTTCAAGAATGGTCAAGAATTGCAATTTTCCGAGCACGTACGTCTCGCTATCGATGGTAAACGTCAAAAATTGAAGATCTACGACGCAGAACCCGAGGACGCGGGTGTCTACTCGTGCCAAGTGGGAGAACAAACTTCCGAGGCGCAGCTGATAGTTGAAGAACCGGGAATCGATTTAATCAGAAGATTGCCGGATGTTACGCTGGTACCGCTAGACGAAGACGCGCTATTTACTATCGAACTATCAAGACCTGACGTTACCGTCAAGTGGTTTAGGTAATAAATTCGGCCTCTGTTTGCCGATAATTTGAGATCATATAATGCAAAGATCAAAATTTTCATGACCCCGTAAATATCTTTTAGAAAAACCACGGAGATTACCGAGTCCCAGAAGTACACGATAATAGACGAAGGTGTAGTGAAGAAACTCATTGTAAGCGGGTGCACCGTGGACGATGCATTGGAATACAGTGCGACGGTTCTTAACGTGAAGACTTCGTCGAGACTAAAAGTTGAGGGTGAGTATCTCATCCGAATGAGAATGGAATGCTTGTTCGACGCCATTAGGTCTTACGTTTTACCATTATGATTTTTAGTGGTTGAGTCGTCGCCGAAAATAGCCGCCGATTCACCAAAGGTGTACAAGGTGAAGAAGGGCACGGACGTAGAGATGACCGTACGATATACAGCATCACCGAAACCAACGGAGGAATGGACCGTGGACGGACGAATAGTGACAGAATCCAGACGAATTTCGAAAACGATAGCCGAGGAATCTGCATCGTTGACCATCAAGAAGGTTCAGGAAGATAACGTTGGCGATTACATCCTCAAGCTCACGAACGTTCACGGTGAAGCCACTACTGAGATGAAGCTGATCGTCGTGCGCGAACCGAGCAGACCCCAAGGACCCATCATTGTCAAAGACATAAGATCGGATCGCGTAACTATAGAATGGAAGCCACCGTCAGACTTCGGTGGCTGCGATCTCACGTCGTACGTTATTGAAAAATGCATAACGACAAAGAAGAACTGGATGAAGGTTAACGAAGTGGAGAGTGAGGTCCTGAGCTATTGCGTGAAAGGTTTGGAAGAAGATGTCGAGTACATCTTCAGAGTCATAGCTACAAACGAGGTTGGAGCTTCGGAACCTCTAGATTCGGATCCTGTTACCGCTAAATCTTCCTTCGGTAAGTGAAATGACAAATCTAAATGATTATATGACCGTAATTTTCAAAGAATAATCACCTATTTCACACTTTCGTGCATTAACGTCTCACAATATACCATCACGTAAGAAATATAAATATGTATATTATATGTATTGACGAAATTTGTTACACTGTTTACCTGTATTTTTCTATATGCCATCTTCTTTCGGACATTGTCATAGTCGTTCCTTTTTTGTGATCTCGCTCACCATTGTTATCCATTTGCTTACATAGACAAACCTGGACCACCTCGAGGACCTCTCGATGTGTCCGGAATGACACAAACGTCGTTCACGATAAAGTGGCATCCTCCGGAGAAAGATGGAGGCACGCCAATTATCGAATACACTGTCGAAATGAAGGAAACGAAAAAGAAGACGTGGCAAAAGGTAAAAGTTTTAGTGACGGAAAAATGTTCATAGTTTGGAAAAACGAATATCATACTTATATTCAAACTTTGATTTATAAATAGATCGGCGCAACCAACGGCCTGACGACCAATATAATCGTATCAGATCTCAAAACCGATGTATCGTACGACTTCAGGATAACAGCAAAGAACAACGCGGGCACAGGACCTCCGTACTTGTCGGAAGAACCTATAACCGCTGGCAAACGTATAAGTGAGTACATCGATATAGAAGCGCATAAAAAAATAAAGATCATTGACATAACGATTCTTGCTTCTGCATATAGAAATAATAAAGCTGACGGAAAACTCCATATACGCTCTGCTTGGCATATTCCCCGCAACTAAGGTGATCAGTCGGTGTCAATCGTGCCGTAAAATAGTGCTGTAAATTCCCCAAACAAACTACAATGTTATCCCTAACATAATATTACATTTTTCAGTTCCGTAACTATATACGTTCTATTGTTCAAAGTTTGTCTGATGAAAATATGAGTATTTAAATTTTCATGTATCACGTATTATTCATAGCACCTCCGTCCTGCCCCCTCAACCTCCAAGTAACGAGCGTGACCAGCAGGAGCGTTACTTTAGTATGGTCTCCACCTGCAAGTACAGGAGGCACGGAACTCACAGGTATCATCAGTTTCAATACTAGAAAAAAATGGTTCAACAAGTATTTCAATTTCGTTCATACCACGAACGTTGCTTTTCAGGCTACGTTATCGAGAAACGACCTGTGTTCGGCGACGATTCACCATGGACCAAAGTAGTAACCCTGGATGCAACGACACTGCAATACTGCATCGAAAACCTCAAGGAGAGCGAATTTCTCTTCAGAGTATTTGCGGAGAATAGCATGGGCCTGAGTACACCGACTGTTTCTGAATCAGTCACACTCAAGACGCACGCAAGTGAGTATTTTGCAGCGAATCAAATGTCGTGGGTTGATATATTGGGAATATTTTTTTCAATTCGACTTTTTATCTTCGCTCGTAGCCGTTCCATCGCCACCTACAGCACCACTAGAGATCCGACAAATCGCCGGCCACACAGTGGTAATCGAATGGGGCAGACCAGAGTACGATGGCGGTGCACCTCTCGAAGGATATAAGATCGCCATCAGAGACGTGAAGAAGACCATGTGGATGGAAGTCGGACGGGTGAACGCGGATATACAGAAGCTAATCGTACGCGATTTGCAGGAGGATCACGAGTATCTCGTGAGGATTTACGCGAAAAACGAGGTTGGATTTAGCGATCCGCTAGAATCTGACGAACCGTTCAAGATCATACCGGCATCGGGTAAGTTACGATTTTGGAATCGTCCGGTAACATTAGATTCACTTCATTTATAATTTTAATAGAGTTTTCTATTTTAAAGAGCGCTAGCATTTATACCTATGAATCAATTAATCTACTTATCCAGGCTTCTGATTCTTTTTCAATCTTCAAAATATTTAATCTATACCTTTTTTTTAAATTTTGGAGAAATGAAAGATTTTACATCGATTTATTCTGGTGAAATGTTTGACCAAATTTTGTCACGATAATCGAAAAAACAATTTTGATTTATCATCACTCATCGAACAAATCTAACGAAAGGCCATGTGAATTTTTCAACAGAACTAACTGTAATCGAGCCAGTGGCTGAGGCAACGGATCGAGGAGAGACGGCTTCAGTGAGTTTCAGCACGGAAAATACAAGTTCGTGGCTACGGGAACACAACATGGACGCGGATATTAGTTCGTACGCACGTGCAAGACTTCTGCGGAAGGACGAATACTTCTTCCGCATCTGGCACTACGCCAAGAAGCTCTTCGAAGAATAAGCATTTCCAAAATTCCACAAAATCAAAATTTGTATTATAATTCTACTTCCTTAATTCCCGTCTCAACTGTATAACGTTGTTGTTCGAGGAGCTTATGTACGCACGCACACACACTGATAATCCTCACACCGATAAGTATGATAGCCCGCCGGTAGATCTGGCTACGAGTCGAAAAATAATTATGAGCGTTTATAAAAAAATAATCTCGCCACGGATTCATTGCTACTAGAATGTACATACAATTATCTGGCCAAGAGAATAACGGACGAGTGTAGTATCCAGTCAGCGTTAAACTGAAACATTTTTCAATTTAAACTTCGTTCCACGTTAAGTTCAGATCCAATTGAAACGAATAAAAATCTCGTGGACTAAATGCACAACCCTTTCAGGTATCAAGAATCTCGAACCTCGTGTAAAAACGAATAGCGTACCGAATCAGATATATCTTCTACAATGATAAAATGATTTCTAATACCCGGAGATACTGCATTATACTTTAGAATCCGATTCATCTCCGTTTTACTATTACACAATAATATTTGATTTTTTTTTCAACTATGAAAATTATTAACAACTATTGATAGAACTGAACGAGTTGAAATGGCGTCGTACTTAACTCAATACGAACATTATGTTGTGATACGACCGTTTGGCGCTTTCACGTTGCCAACATATAAAATGGCGATTTTTTTTATCGATCGATCGAAGAAACGTTACCTTTTTGATCGAATAATGTATAAATGAATTTTGACGCCATACGATATACGTTCGTTGACATACCTCAGTTTGCGAGGATAAATTATTTATTATCACTACTATTAAAACTTATCATTACGGTTAATTTATTATTATATCGAATCCAATCGACGCGTCGATGTATCAAACGCATCGACGTTCTTTATTTACTTCTAAGTTATGAACGAAAGAAAAAAATAATAATATAAAAAAAAATACGAGAGACTTGAGGCGAACGGTGCAATACCACGCGACGTTGGTACCCCGAGACGTAAAAAATATAGGTGCAGAACACGATCACTTGCATTAACCAATGACGCGTCGCATACTCCGCGAACCTCTCATACAAATATGTAAACGATAAATAAAGTTGAGCAATCCAATTATGTGCGTTATTATATGACCTGTAAAATCTTTTACCTGTAAAAATAATTTACCTGTAGAATCAAAAAAAAAAAATTCGTATCAAGCCTAAATTTTAATTTGTGTAACACAGTGCCATTATATGATGTCTCGGCACGACATAATAATCGATAGATCATTCGCAGCGAAGTTAATTCAAATAAGTTTAAATTAATCGGCAAGCGCTGATTCAACAAAAGTATCGCTTACGTCGATGAGCCGATCTGTTATATTTGATTTTATGTGTCATACCGGCTATCTCTAATGTTCACCAGTTCAGTTGTGATCGTTCCATTGTGTACGGATCAAGAGGATTTCGATGGAGACACAAGATGGCGGGCTGAAAGTAAAGTCTTTTATATTATACGTACACCGAAGCAAATCGTGGTCCATCATCAACTGCTCTCCGATAGTCAAAACAATCCGTAGCAACTGCTCGCACTTTCTCTGACGGAGGATCAGGCGTCGTGGAGCGTCGATGGCACGGGTGCAGCGCCGGTTGCGTCAAACAGGGGCCACCGGACTACTTCAACGTATCGGCGCTGAGGGGGTTGCAAAGGTAAACGCAGGAACGTTCGATATTAATTGTTCTGCATTTGCATATAAATTATTTACTTCGTTAAGTTTTCAACGCTCCATCAGACCTCTAAAAAAATTTGATTTTACTTTTTTTATTATCGAATACAACCTATTAATAATAAAGGCTAAGTGTTTTTTTTTTGGAATATTCGAAAATCACGAATATTGTTTTTTTTTATTGCGCATGTCGCACGCTACGGGGCGTTAGCAGAGAAATTGGCCATTGGGTGGCGGCTCTTTGACATTCTTTCGAGTCGTGTATGTCAATTTGCGTTTATTTAATATTATTCAATTTGAGAAAAAAAGTTTATTCAGATAATATGGATAATTGCTCAAACTGGCAAGTTTTTTCTGTAAAGAGTGAATGTATGAGAAAAAAAAATTATTCATACCCAGTGATTTCCAGTAAAATGAATTGAAATGAAAAACTTTCACTGTCAATGCAATAACATAATCCGTCGTTATTATTGAAATAACGAAAGGAGAAAAAAAATCAGACATATCGAGTGATTCGAGAAATGGCGAATTTAAGGACCGCATCTGCGAAGAACGGTGAAGCCACGAAGATAGCAGTCATTCCCAGAAGAGGAGAATAAAAATTTCATGCAGTCCGCAAAGGATTGAGGGCGCTCCGAAAGTATTTTTCTCCAAGATGCAGCCAAAGGCGCTGAATTCTTACGGACGATTACGAGAGAATGAGACGAACCCGATTGCGGTTATGGCTGTGGAGTTTTCGTCGACGGCGGAGGGCCGTCCGGCGAGAAATCGCTCTCGTTGCCATTAGAATTACAAATATCCGGAGCAGCGGTGGAGCAGGAGCGCGGCCGCAGCTTGGCGAGCAGCAGAGAGAGAACGAGAGCGAGAGAGACGACGACGATGACGAAGACGACGAGAGAACGACTGGAGCTGGGCTCTCGCCTCCGCTGTCCTTTACTTTGCCGAGACTTCGGTTCTTTTCTCGGAGCAGCCAAACACCAGCATTTCGTTTCGTTCCATATATTCTTCGTCTTCCTTCCCTTTGCGGGACACGATCGTCGCATCGATGGGACGGCACGCGCCCTGGGCGCAAAACGTCTTCGGCGCCGCGCGACTTCGCGTAATGTCAGACATTTTCGTGAGAAATTTACCGCTCCGGGGAAGATAGGATAGGGGGAACGAAGGCGGATAGACGCCCTCGATTCCTGCAGTCCGGTGTTAGTTGCAAAGCGCACCATGGCAAAAGCAACGTTCTTCCTTTTATTTCGTTCGGATTATTATTTTATTTCCACTTGGAGTCGTCAAACAGCACCCGCAGCGACGATGCTATTTCCACAAGGACGAGACAAAAGCAACGGGGATAAATATACCGCGACACGGTGTTTGTGTGGGTAACAAAGTCTTGGAACTCGGCCACCACAGGTGGAAAATTGTCCAAGTCCTGAGGCCATATGCGCTTTGCGCCCTGTGCCACGTACCAATATGTCCGTCGAATTATTGCCCGAATGACGCAATCAGTTATCCTGATAAACAATCAATCGCAATTGAATTGTTTTTAGTTTGGTTCTATCGGACAGATATCGGTCGATACTTCATTCTGGGTCTCAGCGTTTACCAATCGTTTTGATGTTTTTCTTTGTTCATTCTTATTTCATTCAAAGGCTCGATCCTAGACTTGTACATTTTTATGAGTCACTTCAGTGTACGACTCAACATTGCAACAATCAATGATTATCGAATTTATTTTTACTTTTACTTTCCACGGTAACTTCAATGCAAAGACCATATTATGACGCAATCATCGATTCATCGGATAAAAAGAAAATGTTTAACAATTGAGAAATGAACATTTTCGTGCAGTTTAGTATGATATGTAAGAATGGCTTCTCGAATTGAAATTGCGTTATTAAAATATTTTAACATAAATGAGTTTGACTGACTGTTATCAATTAAAACATACGAAGAGCAATTTTTTATTTCCGATATATCTTAAAAGATTTAATCAGAAAAAATTGTGTATACCTTCGTTCCAATGAACAGCTCTGTCGTAAATAGTACATCAAACTAATATATAAATTACAGTGAGACATAATTTTGCGAAAGCATCTACATTGCGGAACGTGTACCTTCCCGAGTAATCACAAAATGAGGCGAGAGAAGTGTCCAACGCAGTCGACGATTTTCTCTCGGTCTTCTCGTTGTAAATCCCCCGTGAATCCCCGGATCGTCAGTCCGGCACTGTGAATTTACCTGTGGCCGACGCTCACGGGCAGCGTGGCCACATTTTCCACGCGGTAAACCCTTTCCGCAGACTCGGTTGTTGAGTTTGATGACTCGAAGCAATTCGTGGGGTTTGTCGAATTGTTCGCGAACTAATTTCCCGGTGAATCGTGCTGTTGCCACTGTAGCTGAGTGTGCGGTTGAGAGTGTCAAACCGAAGGACTTCACTCCGGCACATCCGCTGTAACAGCGGGAGAGCTTTTCCGATCACGTCGTAACTCTCCGTGTGCCCGCACGGTTACAGCGTCGCGTCCAGAAGCTCTCGTCCACTCTATCTCGGAAATGAGATTAGTTTGGAGGTTCGTTACAAGCTCCGGTGGACGCTACGAACGCATTCGCTCGGTCGCTCTCCCTCGTCGCGTCCTTTGGGAACGACGTCGATGCTTCACCGTGAAGTACGATTCTACGTTTCCCCCCTACTTTTACACATCGAATCCCACTTGAGGGATTTAGAACCACCGCTATAAACTCCAGAATTTTCATTTTACCTGGTTCGATGCGATGGTTTGTTTTTTTTAACTCGTGCGGGAATCCTGTTTTTGAATCGGTAACGAAAAAACTTTTTATATCCGAATTTCCATCCTAGAAGTTTGCGATTTCGATTACCTCAACTTTATCACCTGTATAGTCACCCCACTGTTTTATTTTTGCTTTTACTTTTCACTCGCCATGCTTCACGATATAGTACACTTATTTGTTTCTTCATTACAAATTATTCCATTTGGTTATAGAATATGTTTGTCTTCGTTTTATTCACGCAAAATTATTCTTACGTTTCTTCGAGTCCCGCCTCGCGGTCAGGGTCCATGTGATATTCATGTGCACGAGGTAGGGGATGCGGTGGAGAAAACGAACGTTGAGTGGGGTCGCCGACATCGAGATGAGTCTTTAACGTCCCGTTTGCAAATTGGAACATAAAATCACGGTTGTAACGGGCTCTCCGTTGATTGTTCGTTACCGCGCGCTGCCTACGCTCAGCTTATCCATGCGATACATGACGCAGATACCAAACGTAAACACATGCGCGTTCGCACGTGCGCACACGGAGCGCACATAGCGATGCGAAACTGGCCAACTCGTAACTGTACATTGAATATGAAATATTTCATCGATAGAAAAGCCTTCGGCAAGCCCTTCAGGCATATATCGCATCACGACAAAAAGTCATAATCTTTTAATATTACACAGCATTTATTAACTTGGCTGAAAAATATTCGTTACTTAATTCATGAAGTATACCTCGCGCTATCGCATTTTTTTCCCAAACCGTAGCTTCCCTGCTTCGTAACCATCGAGTAACATGACTTGAGAGTTGCAACTTCTTAGAATGCCCGTAGAAAAGACTAAAATGGCAAAAGAAAGAAGCGCTAATACCGAAATTAATAATTGCATACACATTAGCAAAAAGAAAAAAAAATTCTCAACATGCTATAAATCTTTAATGAATCCAAATCGAGGGTGAAGAATTAAGCTCGCCTGCGCATCAAAAATATTTCGTCATAAGAAATGTACAATTTAAATTTAATAAGTTTAAAAATATGGGGTACAAATTATTAGAAGCACCGTGCATTGCTAAACTTCATTACAAATATGCGAATCATATCTTAAACGTAAGTAAATAACTAAGGCTACTATATATTTTATACGCGGTTCTTTGCATACTCAAACGGTGACATTTTATACCGAGCGAATCTCTCATCTTGACGAGTGGGTTCCCGGTTGACCGGTAGTCGCAGGAGAAACAGCTGATACGCTGTAGCAGGAGCAAAGGCCCAACAAACGTCCATTAGGCCTGTCGGCCTTGGCGTTCTCTTCTGACGTGCAATCGGGGGCGGCATGCGGAGTATTTCACGACTTTTTCCCTCGTGAATCCTTCTGGGAACTCCTCAAGGACTTACCAAGAATTCTCGTTGCCCTCGATGTTTTGCTAATTGCAATCACCGAAGTCCGATTTCATCTGATTTACTTCTGCATATAACAGACGGGGGAAGTTTTCGATCCTCCTCGAATCCCTTTCACGATTATCCGTCTTGCCGACGTTTTTCCGAAATTTCTGCTCCCTCTACAGTCTCGGTGTGCTGCCACTTTCGAGCTCGTCTCTCTCTCCCATGCTTTGCTGAACTAATGGGATTTTGCGATGCACTTATTGGATAGATCGTAAATCTTCGATTACATTCCGGTGTACAAACGATAGGCTTTATTTTGTTCTTACTTGAAACTCGCTCGGTTAGTGCACCGTGTAAATGCAGAGCATGGTTCTCAACATTTTTTTTCCAGACCTCGTGGACAAATTTTAAAAGCAGAACATTTATTTCTCAGGAATAATTGATTTTCAGCTATGTATATTTTCAATTGAAATATACACATGTATATTCAAGTGGTTGTTGTTAAGTCAATGTCCGAATTCTGAGTTTACCGGGATTTCAAACGATTAAAATTTTTTTCTTTTTAAGTTGAGCCTACATTGGACCTTCTAGTCCAATTCTATCCATCCTCCGTAACCAGGTGAAGTTTTCCGTTAAAAATACATGCATTTTTTTCTATTTGTCGGTAATTATTTTAGCAAGATGACTAATCATTTCTGAGAAAATCTAATATTATATGATATTAACAGGTATGGACCCAACTTTCAGGAAAAACAGAAAAATACACATATACGGGCCATACAACACATAAAAAAAAATTGCATGAAATATGATTATAACTAAATATTTCATAAATATTGCATAAATATTGCTTCATGATTTATGCATTTTCTTCTTTTATTCATTGTTCAAACACTCGTTGAAACAATCCAAACGCATACATCTTGAATGCAGAAAAGATTGAGGACCTTCGTAGATCCTGACCGCGCAAAGGCCAAGGTCGGGTCAGGGTCTCCGTCTAGAAATATATACGGGGGTGTATGAGCCGCAACCTTTTTTGTTCGGTAATCTTTTTTTTTTCGTTACCCCTCGCTCGTTCGCATATCCTCGAGCCTCAACTTGCAATTGCTTTATTTTATTTGGAGCGTACACGTGTTACTAGGAGCCGCGAGAGTACGCCGGGAAAAGTGAAGCGAGACGGGTATACAGCGGCTGTACGCTGTTATGACCCTCTCGGTACTTTTGCGAATGCGGCGCGATAACGCGTACCCGATACGCATCTAGCATGAGGCATGGCGCCCCGTTCGAGAATTATGTTCGCCTTGCGTATTTATTGCCATCGTGTCCATGCACCGGGTACTGTAACGCGGGTTGCAGGCGAACGCCGCACCGCAAGCGTGTGGGGCATTACAGCGTGGCAATGTATAGCAAAGCACGCGGGTGAGAGTCACGAAGAAGTAAGAAGCACATATGAAAAAAATACGAAACCCGAAAAAAAAAACAAACAAGTGAATACGCAGTAGTAGTCGCGATAGAAGAGGAACGAGAAAATTTTCTACGCTTCATCGCGACCACGCCTTACCCAGAATCCCGGTCTTCCGGCACGTCTAACTCGTGTATAATGTGACCGTCTGCCAGTTTCTGACGTCATCCAGATGTGCATGAAAATACAATTTTGATGCACGTGTCCGATGTGCATTGAAATACCACTCGGCGGTCAGACATTGAAACAAAATTACGGAAAGCTTTTCCCAAAAAAAAAAATCTTATCTCATCATACAAGTTTCACGCACGAAACATGTATTTGTATATATATATATATATATATATATATATATATATATATATATATATATATATGTTAATAATTAAATAAGATGATAGTGAAGATAGTGGGTACGGAATTATCGTTGAAGCAGATTATATTTCCGACGGGGTCGAGTGTGCGGAGAATCTTCTACGGCCTTGCGGGACACGGAGAACGGCCTCTAGCCATTCTTCGTACCGTAGGTTTGCTGTTTCCGGGCGTGTATAAAAGCACTGGTAACTGGTGTTCGTTTCTCGAGCTCGGGACCGGGCATTCCCGACCCGGCCCACAGCTTCGACTCGTGGCATACGGTTTCTGCGTTGCGCGAGTACCTCGGATCGGAGGTGCCCACGGTGGAGAAGTACACCGCGACAGTGAGTACGCTGTCTCTCGAGCTTCCGAGATAATCGTTCTCTAGGACCTCTGTGACTCGCTGTATATAACAAAGAGAGAGAAAGATAAAAAGAGAAACTGCACAAACGAGATGCCGTCTCTCGACGCTTACGCTTGTTCATGGCATCCTTTTGTTGCACCTACGTTCAACACTGTCACGAGTCTTGACTAAGAATAATCGTTTGTCGTAATCAAGTCGTGTCCGTACACTTTGAACCCCCGCAACTATTATCTATCACGGGATTTTCGCATTTATGGGCATTTCTTACTTTCTGATTATACATTTAAAATCCCGTTACGAAAAATTTTACTTTTTACGAGTTACATTATTGTCCCCATTGCAGAGTGCTAAAACCCGACAGGTTTGTCGTTGTCACTTTCGTATTTGACTTTGTCTTGCAATTTTCAATTCGATCCCACGACGATATTACAACATCCTGATTCGCAATATCGCGTACGACCGAGTTTCACGAGACACACACACACACCAGTTTTATGGTAATTCACGGTTATTTTAGTTGCTTGATGAATGACGATGAGGCAAACTGTCGAGCGTGAAAATAAGGCAAAGGGGACACACAGGTCGAGATCCGAGGAGCGAAGGTACAAAAGTGTGGGACGTTGCAGCAGTCTAACCGACGGGTGATTGCACTCGGAGACGTTTAGCCGAGACTGCGACAGCTTGTGCGGATAACACGATTGGCCGGTTAAACGTAGAAAGACGTATGCGAATATACGTGTGTATGTGTCCAAACGTCAATGGACTTTCTCCGGGAGTCCTCGCGCCAGGCTCTCCCACAATCTCCAGGAAGTGATTAGTGACGAATTATATCCCTCGTTATCTCGACCAACATCTGTTATAATAGACGATATCGTATACAACACGTATTTCGCTATTACGCATAGTTATATGTGCGTGCGTGCATAGAAGTATATATATATATAAATATATATAAATATATATCTGTACCTTCTACCATTATTGCCGAAGCGGGCTATAGCTCTCATTTACAACCACCGCCCGCGCAAGCCTCCGAAGCCGATAACTCTGGTAATTCTCATTCCATATAAATAACCTCGGCAATAAATGCTCGCGGGGGCCTCGCAGTCAGCCCCTTCCGATAATTTCTGCGCTGGCAACCTATTAGCAACGATTATCCGCCACTAATTTTTAATTGCTCTTATCGATAAATCGACGGATACGTTATCCGACTTTGATTTTTTTTTTTAACTATCTCGACTGCTAATCACGGTTATGAAAATAATAAAATTCCGGATTGTTTCGAAATGATCACGTCTGTGGATCGTTAGAAAAATTTGACGCAACGACATATTTTTGTCATATTTATAAATTATTGTCAACTTTGCCAACAAATTGTACCAATATCGTTGGCAGTGTCTGTTTGGAGATTCAATTTTTGGCAAGTCTTGAGTTTTTCAGTAACCAAACTATTAAGTCCACGCGAGTATCGTAATACGCTCGTCCTTCTCGTCCACTACCGTGACTCTCGTGAATACAAAATTTTCACGTAGGCGAACTTACGTACGTTTAGCGATATTCATTACTCGGCTCATTACTATCGCCGCGTTGCACGTACTCCAGTCCCCACTCGTGGTCACAGAGTCCGGTCTTCGGATCTCCATCCCTTCGCCTCCGTGCGCTCGCTATCTCTACATATTTTACGCCACGGGAGCACGCTGCCCTCACGCGTATCCAACATTCACGCGTCCACGTTGAACGTACGTGTATATAATACAAGCCACACCGGTGAGAGGAGTGGAGAAAATGAGAGAAACGAAATGGGGATAAAGCACGGGCGTAGAGAACTTACCTCCCGACGATTTATGCGGGCGTTACGATCGTTACGGAACGTGCCCTCGTGTGCAGTCTCGCGAACGATCGTACGGGAAATCTATGCGTGGCCGAGGACCATGGGGGGAGAAAACTATCAGAAGGAATACGCGATTTATTAATTGCTCGTTAGGTCGCTTCGCCAGGCCACCGACGTTACGTGTGTAAGCCCAGTGCTTAATACCTAGAATTCTGCTGTTGCATCTACCACTCGGAATCTTTTCGTCCTTGCAGCACTTTGCGTTATGATAAATTAATAAATCATTAATTCTTCGAGAAAATAGTTTTGTCACTCGCATCATCATCGCATTACCGAATTGTCGCTATATTGCTTATCAACGTCAGTAAATGCCAATTAGAACTTTATTATTGATTCGTCGTACTGTTATCTCATTATTTATAGATGGTTATCTGATATTTAGAAGAAATGTTTAAGTTGCAACTAAAATTGACCGAAAAAAATGTAATCGAGCCTGTAGGTGAACGCGTGCCGTTGCAACATATGGAGTTGAACGAATGTTATCAACAGAATTGGATGAGGGTACTTGTAAAGTCCGTGGTGGATGTTTCTAATCGTAATTAAATCTCTTGACAGCACAATTAACGTTTCACAAGAATAATATTCACAGAAACACGTGTCGTAAATATGATCAAAACACTCGACCCCACCAAATACAACTCCGGAGCGCAAAAGGAAAAAATTAAACAGCATTCTTAGAATACGAGAGAATATCCATCTGCTTTTATAGCACGTTGCTTCTCGACGGTGTCAAAAAGATCGATCGTGTATCCCTTTGCTCCCGCCCTTTCTAGTCCCATTCGACAGACCCGAATGATTTCTTCGTGGAACTCGCGCGATGGCGGGTTCCGCCGGCTCTCGCGGGTCCCGCGAATATCTTTCTCGCGGGCCTCATCGCAATTAGCGAGTTACGACTTACGTAGACCGTTAATTAAATTGAAACCGATAGCCACGGCTCCGACGGTTCGATATACGAAAGTGCTGACACTGTCTCATTACTCGCCCAAGTCTTCGACTTGCCACTCGAAACTCGATTTTTCTCTCGAGATTCACTTTCGTACTTTACCTTCTGCACACGTTACGCCCTCTCATCCTCCTCATTCACGAGACCTTCTTATCATCCTCGCGAACTACTCGGCCACGATTCGCAAGTTGTAACTTGTGGATATAATGTTTCTGTGTATTATGGATGTGTATGAGATAGACGTGCGTGGTAAACTCTCGTTCTTCGTTCGATGTACTTCTCCGCCTCATATCCAACACGTAATAGCCCATCCTCGGGCTATTAACAGTTGTGTGCAATTGCCCGCTTGTGTGCATGTACGATTGTGAGGCGCAATGGGTATTAGCGCGAAATAGATTCATGGGCAACCGGCTTCGAGCTTCTTCTGGCTTCTGAAACGACCTCTTTGGCATCTTCGAGCCGAGGCGATACATTGTGGAAATTGAAAAAAATTCTTCGAGAGTACATTTTGCTACCATAACTGCCTGCGCTTTGAAATGGAAGTTATAAGTTGTGAATAATGCTTCGCAAAGATACGACCACTCGACGACGCTAACGTAGTACGGTTGTGAATGGTGATTCCCATGCGGATGCTATATTATTTCACTTGTACATGGATTTTCCACAACTGGTGCTTCACTATTAAGCCCTCATTTCTTTCGAGGGTTCTTGTAAGAAAAAATTACAATTTTTTGCAATTTTTTTAACCAACGATTTTCGAACTAAGAAATTTTACCACATAGATGCATTGAAACTATTTTCTGTCCTAAAGTTTTTCTTTTTTTTGGTTGAGACAGAAAATCTCCGAATCCTCAGACATACTTTGAAAGAGCTGCGATAGAAATTTCCAATAGAACTGTTTTATCTCCAGTGAAGCTTTTTTTAAAATTGCATTTCGTATGGAGAAATTCAGTCGAAGTTTTGCATATAATTGTGTCTCTGTCTGTTACAAAAGAAACCCCTATTGTACCATCTCTTCGTAGGTAGTGTCCTATAATGGTAACCCAACATTATTTCCTTCTGAGGTGATTTTGCTGAACTTCACTGGAAGCGACATTTCCTTAATATTCCACTGAGCTTGTACGTCTAGCAGTGCAATGGTTCTTTTTCGGATAAATTTCAGTTGCGGCTTGCAGCAACGGAAAAACTATAGTGCGATTCGTTCGCAAGGAGAGTAAACTCTTCGTGGTCGTGCGGGTCAGCTTAGCGATCGAGCGGTATTTATAGGGTGCGGTTGAATCGCGCGTGCACCGTATACCCCGGTTCGCGGACTCATACCCGCGTGGAGAGAGCACCTGCTGAGTGTATTCGAGAGTACATTGGGAGTACACAGGTCCGAGTATCGATCCCTCTTCCACCTACCGATCGAGATAAGGATCGTTCCGTATGTGCTCATTGCTCCACGGTCCACGGAATCAACGCGTCGCGCGGAAACTGTTGGTTCTATGTCTCTCCCGGACTATGCTACACATATACCAAACTCCTTACACATAGGATGCATTATCGGGGTATACGGCCGAACCCGCGGCCTCGCCCGACTTATATTACGAGCCATTTCCCATCTTCCACCCCTCGTAGCCCTACGTTCGTGTTCCTCTAGCTTTACGACCTTGCTCAAACACGAATATACTCCATGAATGTTTTTTTTTTCACAATAATGTGCACAGAAATACATTTTAAATCGATGTATTTCCTCGTATGGATGTTTCTGGCGAAACAAAAAAAAAGAAGGACGTTCTTATTGCACTCGTACGAAAATAGTTTTCGAGTGCAATCATGGACGTTTTATTTGGGTTCGAGGGTACGTCGTGTATTGTCGCGAGTGTTGGTCGGGGACGAGCCCGAAGCTTAGTTCGCTACTTAGTATCTAGTTTGTATGTTTTTTTTGTCTATGATCGGATTCAACAAAAAACTACTATCCTCTGCAAAATTAGGATTGTTAAGTCATGAAATAACATTTACTATAAATAAAATTGTGGAATGGTAAAATTACGTTGAGAAAATAATGAATGATTACCTACTGAAAATTTGCATTTAAAGATTCAAATGTAATTTTCGAGGTTTTTAATAAAAATCGTCGAGTACGAAAATATACTTCATCTTGCGATGCCGCTTACTTCCGTTCATGGATACTGTTTGCGAGTTGTTTTTCTTTGAGAAGTGGAACTCGTGCCGCTTCTCCTCCAGGCGCCTACTATTCTGTCGCTCCACGGACCAAGCATCGTCCTTATACACGCGTTAGCTTGGCAAGCTTGCGACACTGATAAGTCGCAAATGCGGTCGAGTCGGAATATAAAAACGAGAAACAAAAATGAAAAAAACAAAAAAATTAAGAAGAATGAGAGGAAGAAGTTAGGCGCGGGAGTCAACTCTTCCAGCGATACCGTACAAGGCGACGAGTCGTTAACGCGCCTCGCACCAATGCACAGCCTCACCACCTCTTCTAGTGCCTCCTCGTTGGCGCCTGGCACGACTGCCGCCGGTACTACCATTACCACCGAACCCTCCGTGAATTCCACGATACTTCTCTCGGTCTTCCTCCTGCACACAATTTCCGAGTCCCCGGCTCCGAGCATCTACCGCGCCCTTATTAGGTTCCACGAGGATCAGGAGAGCAGGAAATAGAAGGATATTTCGCGAACACTCCGACACCCCGATCGACTATGTTTCGTGTTACAACAAAGCCTTTATAACGCATTTTTGTTTTCTTTTACAGCCTTGTCCTCGTCATCGCGCAGTGCAAGAAACCCACATACGTTTATTGACATTTGATATTGTAACCGGCTTACGGAATAAATGTTTCCGACATGTAAACGCGATTTGGGTCGTTTACCAGCGTGACCATTCGGTATCAGGGAAGTATGAGAGGCGTCTATGGTTCTGGAGCATCCAGACTCTATATGAATATTTTCGCAATCATGTAGAATTGAATTACATTGTGATTCGCGAGTGGGGATAACTTAATTTTTTTATTTGGTAATTGCAGTATTCTGAATTGATATAAATCATCACTTTATACATCGGATAAATCAGTAATCGGTAAACGGCAAAACCATGCGAAACCATGTGCAAAATCTGCTTATTGAAAAACGGTTCCGATACTGTATCGTGAAATCTTAAAAGAGTTTCGAAAAATCTCTGCTATAAAGAGTACTCTACCAGTTCGACTGTTTACACTTGAAATGAAATCTATATTTCACCATTTCACGCTAGACTGAATGGAAGCATCGGTTCAATTCATTTCAAGGTCTTATGTATGATCCAAAATATTTTGCTGATTATTATCAGCTGTACAATAAATGTCGTTCGATTTATCAATCGAACGACATTTATTGTCTCTCGTACTTCTATCAAACAACAAGACTCCATCGGTTGCTCGGCAACAAGCGCCAGCTTACTGGCAGCCAATCGAGTTTCCCCACAGTCAACCCACTGATTTCATTTGTTTTCCTCATTTTTTTTTCAATTGAAAGATAGACGACGTTTGCGAAACAATGACTCCCCACGAAGACTGAAATTAGTTGACAGTCGCCGCTAAATTAAATGTGCCTACGTACAATACTCGACATAAGTACGTGCCATAAGTACTCGATTCGTTGTGCTCAACGTCACACAGTATCGCCGGACGCTCGTAACAAGATGGCTGAGAAGCAACATCATGAAGTCAAATAAGAAACAAAAAAACAAAATTCAGACAATAATCGCGTACTGCATGAAGTTTGAGTGCTTCATCGACGCCTCGATTTATCACCTATCTAACGAGCTCACGGTGGAGGCTCGCGCAGATTGTCAGTAATTAACCTTCCCTGATTGGCTCCATTGTGACGAGTAAACGAGGGAGCATCGTGTGAGGGGGCTTGAGGGTCGGTAAAGTTGGGGCCCGTGGTGTGCGTGGCGCGTGAATTATCGCGTATGCCTACGAGTCTCTTGTGTAGGTGCGTATATAGCGCACTTCATAACGCTCGAGGACGCCACGAGTTTCGACTTCTCGGAAATCGTAAACGAGCGCCCCGGGTCGACGCACCTCGTGAAACCGCGGGGGGTTAGCCTCGCCCACGCGAAGCGACTGCAGAGGCGCGAATGAAACGGGATGACGATGAAGGCTCGGAGCTTAATCTCCGTTGCGAGAATATATCGAATGGAAGAAATAAAAAAAAAAATTGTGCGACGAAGGTTTCGTAGGCGCGTTGTGAAATCGTGAATAACGTACACCGATCAAGGAATTAAATTCATTAATCGCTATCGCGTCGAGTTTTTTTTTTTATGCCGAGAGCCGGAAATCCGTTCGCAATGCTGCATACAAATGTCGTTATATATATATGGATACATTCGTATTAAGAGCTTTCGGGGTTTCGCAAATTTCTGTTGTATAGCATCGACCAAACGCCTCAGTCCAATTTCGACGGATACGTAAATTTTCATTGATCGCAAAAATATATATCCCATATTCGCCGGGCACACCGGACGTGACCTTTTGATTTCGCGTAATAACTGCAAACTGGCCCCGGCGGCGGACCCGAAAAAAAAAACACACACACACACACATTTCTGTGGACTTTCACATGAAACGGCGTGGCGCAGTTGACGATGAACGACAGCAGGAAATCAGCGAGAATGTTAATTTTCTCACCGCGTTGCGTATGGCATAGGCGGAGGTTTTGGGTTATGCAGATGTACGTGAGGCCGGACGTTCGTGTTCGGGAACACTTATCTCTTCGGTCCGGGTCGTGTGAATCGATTCGTAAAATCTCATGACCTCGAAAGATCGAACCGTTCGAAAATACTTCGCGGTTTGCAATATATTGTGAACTACTGAATTTTTAATTACCCCGGGTATATGTGGATTATGACGGGATCAATTAATTCATCGGGACCGTAATTTCGTGGCCTACTTTCGAGGCCTACTTTCCGACGATCGCGACGTTCGAAATTTTTTTGTTGGTTTGAAAAAATATTATTTCCCATTGGTTTCGATATTTTCGGGGATTCAAATGAAATTTCTTGCGATTATTATTACGGGAATCTAACATTTTTATTTCACTTCCAAGTGTTGGTTACGGAGTGAAAGTTGAGGGCGGAAATGATACCAATCTCGTCAAACTTATAGCATTGCCAGGTGAACACGTGTAACGTTCCTTCTCCGAATCGATTCGATGTTAAACAAATCAAGGAAATAGAAATTATATTGATTATTATATTTTTAATACCCCAATAATTTTTCAGAATTTGAACAGTAGATCTTATGGAATAAATATTGTAATATTAATTTATAAATGGATAAGAGGTTTCGATATAATACTATAATATTTATAAATAATGGAAAAAGTGCGAGTTGGCGCTAGATTTCAATGCGAGCATTACATTCAGGTATATACCTACAAGTAACATTCAATTTTAACGTTGATTTTCAACATTATTCTTGATGCAACTATTCGCATTGACAAATAAATCCGTTTATATCATAATGCGATGAGAAAACGATTTGATACGAAATATATGTCGAATTCCTGATCCAATGGTCGCACGACTATTATGATTTGTCCGAGTCTCCTTCTGTCATATTTCTCAAGAATAACCTTTTTCGTAATCCAAATTTTTCAGACTTCTTTAATGTTCCGTGACACGTATTACGATGAGTCTCATTAGCTGGCTTATTTATTAAACATGGCGACATTTAATTATCATTCGAATTATCATATAGTAGAGCTCATGGTTGAGGGATCTTCCCGAAGCGAAGGAAGCACTAGGTGTGTGCGAGTGAATTGAGAACGGAAAGGGCCAGGCGCAAAGGACCCATAAATCTCAGCGTGGGCTACCTGCTGCACGCAGCTGTGTGCCACGAGCACCTCGGTGCAGCCCCCGTACTCGCTGGCGCTATAAACTGCAGAAGTGTAGTAGAGGTGGTATTAGGTGGACGCGCCACACAGGTCGTGGCTAACCGCGTGATGCCTCTGGTAATTGGCTGAACGTGGTAAACGCCTAATTGTACGGTAATTACCGTGCAACTCGGTAGGCGACATAACTACCCTCGGCATATCCCCAGCTCCGTATAAATTCACGATTTCCTCCGTTAATTTACGAATCCGAATCCATACGGGCGACGAATCGACATATTAATTATATACATCGAAGCGCGTTCCCGATTTCTCAGTCGTCATCCCGCATTTGCAGATTTGTCTTGTTCTTATGTTATTCCCTCCGTCTCTCATTCACCGGGAAAATTTAAATTGAAAGTTTCACGGGCTCGCCCCCATAGCCGGATGGCATAAATCAGAGAAACTTTAAGTGCTCGGTGTATTAATTAAGATAGCGCGAGAGCTCGTCGCTGTCCCTGTCGGACTGATGCGCACTTTCGAGCTCTTCGCGAAAGCAAAGTCCCCATTCGTTCTCTCTTCATCGTGCATTCGATACGTGTGCTTTGTCCGTTTTGGTTTTTTTTTTGTTGTTATTCGTGAATGGTGAAGTCTGATGTTTCATTTAAATCTTACCCTGAACAATCTTGATGGCTCTTTTAGACTAATTACCTGAAAGAGATGCATCATTTACATCCCTATACCTGATAATCCAGCCTGGTTTAGCCGGGCACTACTTAAATTAAGTTCTCTTGACAAAAATATATATACATTGTTCGCCTGAATAATAATAATAATAACAATGATGACAACAAATGATCCCACTTGTGTCTACACTCAGATGAAATTGTTTTGAAACAAAAAATCGACTGATCGAAAGTTGAGCTTGGAGATATCGAAGTACCTTTTAGAAGCCAGACGAAATTTTCCATCGCTGACATTCGACTTTTGAAAAATGAGTCAATACTTGACCAAGACATAAGAATTTCTTTCGTCCTTTCCTCCCGAGATAACACGCATGAGTCTATTCGTCTGAAGGCACATCTACTTCCAGCCCCCGAGGAAAGGCTCGAACACTCAGTCGCTAGCCATAATGGCGTAATTATCCAAGGACGAGACAAATTGCGTACACGGCCGAGCGCGACAAGCCAGCAAGCCAAGCCGTACGGTCCACGCATGTTCTCTACTCCCCAGTCTCTCCCCCCGGGTCGCCATACACCTCTCTATCTTTTCCTCCTCGTTATCTTCGTTTTTTTCTCTCTCACGTTCCCCCGAGTCCGTGATAGCTCGCGTAGGTGGAGATAACTTTGTCAGCGTCGCTCTGGGCTTCCTGAGCTCCGGGGTTTTCGTGTATCTACACTCGACGATGACTTCGTGTCCCTCGGTTCTCAATCTCGAGATCGCTACACGATGCCCGCTATTCCTCGGCTTCTCTTTTTCTCGTCCGACACTCGTTGTTGTCTCCTCGCGACGTTCACGATGCGGCGCCAGCAGGTGTACCGAACAACAACAACCACAACGCCGTCCACGAGGATTCGTGCGGAGGGACTTCTACGACGGGTTATAAAATGTAATGCCAACTGCAGTCAAGACTCTTTTCTCTTTGCTAGCGGAAAGAAAGAAAAAGTTTTCCATCGCGTTTTCCATCAAGTGGCGAACCGCAACCCTCGTAGTCTACTCTACGCAGAACTCTCATGTTCGTAACTGAGTGTCCGCGTACATGGGATTAGGCGAGGAACACGTAAATCGCTTCTACCGAGGAATAACGGGGCTGGTTGGATCAGCAGCTCGGAAGAACGAGTAAACTTTGACATCAATGGCTTATCATTGCCCTTCACTCACTCGACGTCTTAATTTTTCGTACGTCATATGCCGTTATCTCATTTCTGAAAAAAAGGATAGTCAATTTATCTTTTTTTTTATAACAAGTATTGATGAATGAATATTAATCATTTGTAATAATTATCACAGATAATAGCACTTTTCGTAAGCGGATTGAAGATAAATTGGAATACCATAGTTTTCGTCTTAAAGTTATTTCACATTAAACAAAATTGCTAAAGAGATTATTCGAAAGTGGAAACAAAATCGTGATATCATACACGATGCCAACTAGCCCCGGTCACTTTTACAAAAGCTTCCGCGTGACGTCGTCGCCATCACGAACACTCTCGGGCTCTCTTCAGCTTCGAGTTCTCAGACCTGAGACGTCTCAGCCGCACCAGGCTAGCGCGCAGTTGCGGCATGAGATGCGAAGCATTGTAAATTGTATTATACACCGTATGCAGATGGCCGGTTGGGGTATATCCTTCGTCCTCGTCTCGGTCGTCCGGCAAACGCAATTGTCCCCGAGCCTGAGAGACCCGCATAAAATTCTCGGTCGTTGCGGGCACTTGGCGCTGTGCACACGCGTACACACACCTAGACTGGCGAAACTTCACGCAGACGCAAAAGTGCGTATGACGAGCGTAAGCGAATATACCACGAAGCTGATGTCCCATAGTTTGTTTTTTTTTTTCTCCTTCTTCTTCTTCTTTTCATTTATTTTCTTCACGTCGTATAAACGTACGGCATTCGCTGGCTCTTGACCGAGAGGAGGCAATTTACGAGACTACATTTTTCCGTGGAGTCGATGGTGTCGTCGTAAGACGCCACCGGGTTATGACCACGCACAACGTTCTGTACGGTTGTGCCGTCTGTCTGCTCGGGGGTCACTCGCAGAATAATCTTTCGTGTTAGAAAAAATGAATTTTACACGAATTTAAATGTTATTATTAATCGATAATTCAATTTTCATTTATCGACTTTCGGCAACTTATGAAACGAAGAAAAAAGCTTCTTCGATTCTTTAAATAATTTGTGATAAATGTTTCTTTATCTGATCTTGTATTTAATTTTTTTTTTTCGGTTCGATAGATTTTTTTTCAATATTTACAGTTATTCGTAGACGAATTAAATACAATTTCGAACTAGTCTATCTCGAATTAATTTTCCTGTTCGACATATAAAACGAAAGCAGCGAGCGGTCTCGTCCAAAAAAAATCCAAAACTCGTATGTCAGTGTATAGTCGTGTGTGGAAGAGCGAGGCACCTTCTCGTGCGATCGAGTAATCATTCCATATGAATTACCGCTCCCGCACCGACTACGTCCTTACCAGCTAACCACCCACTGCGAGGGCACTCGCGCCAGATTTAAAATCCCTTCACGGAATAAAACCCAATGAAAATGCGCGCGCCTACTCCCCGCTTATTTCTCGAGTACATGTATCTATATATATAAATGCATATATGAATAAACCGTCCCCATCGATTCCAGATGAATTACGAGGACGGACGAAAATACCAAAGGCCTAAGAATTTTTTATTCATTTCCGACTTGGGCCATGAAGTTCCCGCGGTTCGGATAACATTCTTCTCCATTTTCGGAACAGAATTGTTTGTTTTTTTCTTTTTTTACTCTCCTCACTCCCGTTGCATTCGTCTGTGCAGTACAATACATTTGAGGCACTACGCTAACCAAGAAATATATAGTGCAACAAGTACGCGATGCGAAAGCCGCTCTCCGGAAACCGCTTGGTTCGTCCCGCCACGAGTTTATAGATATTCTTCGAAGTATTATATGCACAAGAGTTGGCGGTCCAGACGACGTTGGATATTCACGCGATATAGTGCTCCCGGACAATGGTGCGATAACTCATAATAGGATCGAGGACTTTGTGTATTATGCCATATCGATAGTACGTGGGGGCTGCTACACCGCTTCATGAATGCCAATGAGAGAGCCGGTTAGTGTCTCTCTGTCTCTTTCTCTCCTCGACTGCCAAGTGTGTGTTCGCGCGTACTCTTTTCCACGTGTACTCTCACTCTCGGAGTATCCGTCTGAGTCTGCGCGTTCGGGACAATAGAGAACTCGTTCGCGTAGGTAATACACTCGTAGGTGATCCACAACACACACATTGTCGCCCTACCTCAAGTTTTCTAACTCGCAATCCCAGAACTCCTGGCTCTCGACGTTTTCTTCGTACAACACAAACTGTAACCTATTTATAGATATATATGACTTCCGGGATTTCTGCAAACTGATCCGGGAAAGTTTAACTGTGATACATTTAATTTCTTTTTTTTTACCCCGCTAAATTTCTCATTTAACTTGAAAATCTTGAAAGTTCCATTTCCAATTCACGAGCTGATTAGATTTAATATGAACTTAGAGAATGATAATATGCAATATCTTAAACGGTAGTTGGTAAGCGGGACGAACATTATTTCCAAGAAAATTTATGAAAAAACGTGAAACGTTGACCTGAACTATTTTAATTGAAACCCGGAGATGAAAAAGTTCAATTCTATGGAACGTTATAAGTTTTATTGCGAACGAATGTATCGAATTGAATAGAATAGAAAGTGATAATGTGCCATTAAGCGTGCTAACTATGTGACCGTAGTTTCGTATCAATCGTGTTAATGGACATGTTGTCGTACTTACATTATACCTCGTGTCTTACCGTGACAATTTGTAACGCCACGCATACCATTTCCGGGTTATTTGTTTTTAAAAAAATAAATAAAACGATAATAAAAAAAACTTGAGAATTCAACAATAGAGAAGTGGCTAATGGCCAAGCGAAAGAAGTGGAGAAAGCAGTTAGAGGCTGGCACATTCTCCACGGATCGTCGCATGTACCGGAATACGCACCTGCGCAACTCCCACGCGCGATTCTCCGTCCGTCCGTCGTGTGTGTGTTGTCCGGCAGGACACGGTCGCCGGCAACCGTCCGGTTCTGCGGTAGCAGCAAAACCCCCTCGACGCGACTTGTCTTCTGCTCGCTGATTCTCAAACGTACAGCCAGAAAACCAGAACCCACGGACTTTGACTTACGTTGCGGAGAAAACTTGCTTCTGTACGGGGCGAGAGAACCCCAACAGATTTATGGTCGTATTTACTCGAAGACTTTTGCCATCTTATTCTTTTACTCACGTGGTACAAGTTCTGTCTCTCCCTCTCTCTCTCTTTCTCTCTCTTGCTTTGAGAATCTCGCAAGCTGCACCCTATCTTGTTATTGTCTTGAAGAAACATCGGAAACGTTTTGCAAATCTTTCGATTGTACAAGAGGTTCCACTTCGTGTTTAGAATTTTCGGAAATTTCAGATGAAACATCGGACGATTTTTATGTCCCGAACATTTTTTTATGTATCAGCACAAACGGCTTCTAAAAAAAATTAGTTACAGAATCGGTACGTTCACAATTTTTCTTATGGTTGTAGGAATACAATTCAGCAGTGTCATGTAGGTAACTTAGCATATACGTTTACCAAAATTAAATCGTGGCAGAGATTTTTCTTTGTTTTGTTTTTTCTTGAAAGAGTAATGAATGTGTTTAAACTCCATATACCGTCGTTATCGTGTTAGTGTGTCAGATCGTACGGCATGGGGCCACCCTATATCAAATGATCCGTACGCTTCGAGTAAAAGCATCAATCGAAAAAGAGAAACTCCCCAGCGGGTTACAGAGGCCTCCTCTGAGAGTGCTACACGTCTCAATAAACGATATGCCTATTACATAAGTTCTATATATATATATATATATATATATATATATATATATATATATATAGAATTCTATATATATATATATATATATATATATATTTTTTTATTGTAAGGATAACCCGCGCGGTGATTGATGCGTCCATCATTGATCTACAATCGGTTCGAAATTCTCGCGTGTACAACGCCTCATCAAAATTTTTACCCTCCCCATCACTTCCCCACTCTCGATCGGATTTCCATCAACGATCGATCGACGGGGCCTCCATTCATCTTTCGCCGTCGATAATGCCACGCTTCTCTCAGCCCGCTTACATCGAAACACGTATCTAACAGTACATGATTGAACCACTCAACGCAACGCGATGAATTTGCACGATTGCGCAATCGAAAATTCGCAATCACTAAAAAATAACATTCGCAAACAAAAAAAAAAGGGTTATCGAAAACATTCACAGCATAACGCATGTACATGTATATTTAATTTATGTTCAAAAATTAAAATTGCACGAGGTATGAGCGATTCATAAGCGCGCACGGTACACTGAGTCTCATTGCCGGTGTCGCTGGTTGCGATCGTGAAAAGTAAAAATGATACATCCGCTGGGTCGTGAATGCACGCGCAAGACACTTCGATAACCGGTAGGAAGCACAGATAGATACATTAAGAATATGTTGCTTATCTGGGTGTGGAATCGAGGCACTTTAGTGCCCATTATTCGAGAGATCTCGAGAGTGCTCAAGATCTGCTCTTGCTATCCACGGTGATACACGCGACTATGTATATGTACATATATAAATGCATCTTGGATGCTCTCTGTGTTTCGTTGCATTCACTGCTGTTACCGATGGAATATTTACCGTCGAACTAATAGCGAGCACGGAAGTCCTTGCCTCGCCAGTTCGTACATGTTCTGAGCTACGAGACCACGTGGATTTGCATGAATTACGATTAGCACGCACACACTGGCATCGATAGGGGAAATATACATAGATGGTAGAGTTCAATTCCAGATTAACACCGAGCTATCCTTATCCCATAATTATACAACGAAACTATGTTATTTCGAGAATCCGGTGTTTCAACTGCACTTTTTATTATGCATTCGTCTTCATTTATTTCTATTATTTTTTTTTAAATTTTTGTTTTTAGTTGATAAAAAATAATTACGTCTCATCTGTCTGAGCAATCGCTGGAGATGATTGTACATACGCGAGCTCCCTTGTCGAGTTTATATATATATATATATATATATATATATATTACACGTAGTTATACACAATCGAATACTTCACGTACCTGTGCATCGTTTTACGATGGCTTAACGATTTCCTCATCGGCACGAGTTCGCGTCCATCAATAAGCCCATCGATAGACTCGAACGCGGGGTTACGGTCGGGGTCGCGATTTCACGCGAATTTTCACGATCCCTCGTCGAGCCGGCAACGCTTCTTCCGAATCCCTTCACGGTCGGATCTCGATCTCTTCCATTCTTCGGTCGAATTGGCTTCTCGAGACCTTATCATTTCGTACTACCTATCCCGCCATCTTCGCTTTATCCGACACTCCGTCTCACCCCTCGAGATTCAGGAGAGCGGAGAACGTACGTGACGACATTAACGAACGATTTCGCTCTCGGACATGCTCGCGAGTGTGTGTTGGTGGCTCGTAAATAATCCTCGTAAATTTCATTCTCGATACGTACAATATTCTTGGAAGATGGATATGAGAATAAAATCGATCGGTAACATCTCAACAATCTATATTCCCAAACCATTTATTTTTTCAGCTTTTTTTTTAATAATATTGTTCACTGTCAATTATGAGAAACTATTGCTACTCATTTTAAGTCATTATTCGAAAAATAAACATATTTGTGTATAGATCTTGTGTATAGATATCAAACCTTGTACTGATTGTGACGTTCAGTATTGTTAATACTTATTAATAAGGACACGACATGGTCAACATTTGTAAAGTTTTTCAGCGACATATGTTACGCTGGTCATCGCCGATGCGTCGAAAAACCAGTATGATGATGATGGTAGTGATGATGATGATGATGATGATGCTAAGGAGCACCAACTGCTGCCGTAGCTTCTGGCTTCCGAAGGATACCGATCGGAAGCTAGTTATACAAACCGTACAGTACAAGTATACAGATAGAGCGGTAGGCGATCCTTGATATCCGATAGCAATACGGTAGTGGCGATGCACGAAAGGTGAGAAGAAGCTGGAGGATGTAGGAAAGCTGGAAGAGCGAAGCTGCGCGGAGAGTCTCATCAGAGAAACTACGCCTCAGCTCTATTAGCTCTTGCGGTCCTTGTCTCCTGCTGTTCTCGTCTTTTCATCCTCCATCCTTACTTTCTCACTCGCACAGAGACGAGATATCCTTCCACGCGGAGTCTTCACGCTCGTACATCATCCACCTGTCTCTCCGAATGTCTTATCGCCGCGCATCTCGTCCGTTACAAGGGATATAAAAGCCACAAGAGGTACCATCATATTCCACTATGATAACTTATACCATGCACATACAGCGGTACTGCGTTATTGCTTCTGGCTTGAACACACGGATCTTGACGACATTGGCAAAGGTAATTCGAGTTTACTGAAGGATCATCGATTTATTCCACAGGACATAGAAAAGTCTTACACTGAAATGAACCTCCAAGGAAGATTGTCGAACTGTATATACATTTTTTTTTAACGCTCGGAATATAAAATGAACACCTTATTTTCGTAAATAGTGAAGAGTTGCGATAACTGGAAATAGTTTGAAAGAGTTGTAATTACTTCATAAATGGTTTTGGTCCATAAAGCGAATATCAAGTAGATCACATTATATCAAGTAGATTTGTCCTCGTTGCCGAGCGTTTTGTGCTGCACAAACACTGAGACGTAATGGCTAGATATGACGAGGCAGATAAGTTGATAAACAGAAACAGATGAATGCAAAAGTGGGGATTACGTAGAAACGACTGTTCGACACGGTCAACGACGCGCATGCACAAATGCACGCAGTCAGGCAACGTCATGTGCATTCGTCAGTAACAAATCCACTCGTGAGTTACTCATCCCCAGCGTCGAGGCAAGAGTGCAGGGACTCTGCCAGCGAACCAGCCAGATGAAACACCGTGAATTTATTGTCCTTTAGTGTCTGGACGCACTCGCGCCCCCGATTACTCCTGTAAGTAATGTCTTCAGCAGTACTCGGGGACGGGTCACGCCTCAGCAAGGGCTCCAGTTTCTCGGAGTCACTCGAAGCCTCCGACTAATGTTTTAATTCTACTTGTGTTCCTACTGTAATCAATTAGGCAGCTGCGGCTATCAGACCTTTGTCTCAAGCTTATCAATCGTTCTATTAATTAAACTTATATATAGATTTCTTCGCGTCAACTGCAAAAATTATGGGTTTTGCTTTCTTGAATTGAACATGCAATCCTGGCTATATCTTAATTCACGTGAAAATCGAATACAAACATTCTTCACGTTTAATTGGATCGATAAAACATTTTCGATGGCAAAAATGTTCATCCTGCCCAAACTCCAAAACTCCCAGCTCAGTGGCTACAAAACCGTCCGTCTCTTCCGCGAAGGAATTCCGAACGCATTTTTTTTTCTTTTCCGATGAATATATTCAATCTATACACACGTACGACGTCCTCGGAATAACTCGTGCAGGTAGCATGCGCACTACTCGTTCTTTTTTCACGCTATACACGGCGTCAAAATAACAAAAGAAAAATAAAACCGATGAACGTGAGGAGAGAATATAGAGAGCACGGTGCATGAGGCGCGCGCGCACCCATTACGCAGGCGCTACGCTCGTCGTTGGCGATATTACCGCAAATTGCCACCCTCAAAAGAGGAACACGGAGGAGGGAGAACGCGCACGGTATGAACGAACGATTGCTCGGTGCAGGAGCCCGCGTAGCGGTGGCGGTCTCGAGTCTTCGGCCCGTACGCCGGAGCTTCCACCGCGGAACGCGTCTCGGTTTTACAACTAGGGGGCCCGGGTGTAATACTGTAATCGGGCAATTTCGGGGAGGCCCGAGCGCCTCACGGTCCGAATAAATCCATGGTTAATGCCGCGAACCCGTGGAAGATGAAAACAAAAAAAAACCACAAAACCGAACCGAGAGAACTGCACTCTTTTTCCTCGTATACCACAGAGAGTGCACGGGCACATCGGTACCACAGAGCATCTCGTGTGCCCTCGAGCAATGAATAAGTGAAGCCCTTGGCCAGTAGTAACCTCCTCCGTCTCTCTTTCTCCACGGGTATCGGTATTACATCCATGCAACTCAAAAGTCCCGGGCTCCAAACCCTACCGAGTTTGATGGATTCGAGGTCGTTTGCGGGATCACGAATGATCTTCCGCCCTTTCCACTCGATAATATTCTGCACGGTGCATGAATCGAATCATTCGAACTTGGGCACTAACTGGGCATTAACTTACCGCCATTTCCGGATGAATAAAGACAGATAGCTGTTCAAGGTTTCATTGAAATAGCTTTACAATGTTTTGCATTCTGTTGTCGTACTATGATGACGTAATACGATTTTCCGGTTGTATCCAGACTGAATTGATTCCAAGAACAGCACTTGTTCACCAGACTCGTGTACCTATGCATGATCACTGCAACGAAAAAAAAAAATCATCCATGTAAAAGAGGGATTTGTAAAGTATCGGGTAGATCAGACTCGTCATATAGAGATGCTCTGATTTTCAAACGTCTGTTCAGGGCTTAAGACCCTCACGTGTGAGTGAAGAAAAATAAGGTTAACGTCAACGTTTCGCTATTAGTTTGGTTGTTTTTTCGTTGAAAACCGCGTGCTGGTCGCGCGAGCACACCAGCAGCAGCAGCAGCAGCAACAGAAGGAGCTCGAAGGCTCGCGTGCGGCTAAGTGGAGACTCGAAGTCGTTTTCTTCGCTTTATCTGGCCTTTCTTTGGGGGAGTTGTCGGCCCCCCCCCTCTTCGTCTTTCTCTGCCTCTTCATCATATTCTCCCTCGCGTTCGCCTTCTCCGTCTCGATCTTCGTTCTATCCTTCTCGCGCGCCTCACCCACCTGTCTGCTGGCAATCTTCTAGTAGCCTTGGGCTACCCACTTCGCAGCTACCACAGGGGCTACTCTTTCAGCTACCAGCATTCAAACGTCCGGTCCTCACGCTTACTCGCTTAACTTCTCGCTGCCTCTTCGTGCGTACGTATTTGAACCCAGATATATAAGTGTATTAGGCCACACCATAACCCCAACCAAAGTACGGATCTAAGTAGAGGACTGAAGTACCCTTATTTCCGAAAAAATCAGAGACCCAAACAGTTACGAAATGCAAGCTCTCTCGGTCTCGTACGCGGTTTTCGTTGGTTCCCGCTTCCACGAAATAATACGACGTTTCTTCCCGCTACGGATTATACCGCGGAGAAACGAGAGCGACTTTCTGGCCGCGCGAATTTCTTTGCCCTGCCCTCTTATTTCACGTGCTGATCCTTCCGAGACGCCGCAGTCTCTTCTTCCCTCATCGCTTTTTCGTCTTGCTTCTTTTGTTAAACTTCTTTTGTCTCTCTCTCCGGTTGTGTCCCGGAATCCTTCCTTTCAATTTTAAACCCAACAACACCCAAGCAAGTTCGCAATCGTCGTTGTTTTCTTCATGGCAAATTGGACGTTTAGTTTCGCAACGACGCCAAGCCTCAATCTTCACTCATCTATCTATTATCTCGTTTCATTATTATACCATTTCGTTATCGCTCGGCGCGCTCGTCTTGGCGGTCTGTTTGTATCCTTTTGAAAATTTTCAACGTTCCGTAGTTTGGAGACTTGTTGTGATGTCACTGGTCGCAGGCTGTCACGATTTACGTCGGTTTCTCGTTCGATTTTTACGGGTTTTTTTCCCACACCGGCTTTCTCTTTTCCCTCGGATAAATTATCCTTGGACCATCCGGCTGTGCGATCTCCGTGGCCGATCGAGAAAAATCAATGCGGGAATGAAAAAACTTTGGTATTTGGATTAAACGGAGAGATATCGTGATCGATCTACCGATTTTTTCTTTTATTTTTGACAATAAATTACCATAATTGTTTCCATTTACATCGTCAATCATTGATTTACATTTTATTTTTCGGTTATACAGGATCTTCGATTTTCCGTGTTGTTTTCTTTCTGTTTGATGCTCAATTAATTTCATGAACCCAATTATTCAATCGATCTGTTTGCAAAACTTTGAATTAAAAAAATATGTAATTTATAAATTAAATTTATTTAATCAATTTTGTCTCGATGTTTATTTTTCCAAAATGGAAATCGCCGAAATGATGTTTCAGCTTTGTGTTAGGAATAATCTAATGTAACATCCCTCCCTCATGTCGCAGTCTCTCATCTAGCTCGCAGTTCACTAACTTCTATACGAGAGATAAAAGAAGTTGGCTTCCGCAGCAGCTCCGAGTAGAAGCCGCCACCGCCCGCTCACCGAGAGACCCTGCCCGAGGCAGTTGTTGGGCCCTTATCGTCGAGATTCATCTGCGTATCGGTGCCTTTTGTGGCCTATGCAAATTATTGTTCGTACACCCGGGTCATAAATAACGTTATTGACCGTCTTCAACGTGCGGATACATGCACACTACCCCGGCTTTGTGCATTCGTGTTCATATTACACATAATGGATCGCGAGGGACCAACATTATTGTATTACGCGGTTGTAAGCGGGTCTTGCCGTGGGTGCTTCTCGGTTATTTATTTCTCGCTTCATCGCTGAAGAATAAAAAAAGATTAAAAAAACGTTGTCGCCGGATTTTTTTCCAAGCCGCAATGCCGGCTGGTTTTTTTCGAAAAATGTTGCATAGTCCGAAATCCATGTGCACTGACTTGAAAATAATATTGTAACGTACGTATAAATCTCTGTAATTTAATAACATCCAGATTTCATTGTATTTGTGAAAGAATAATTCATTGTTACATCATTTATTTGGTAGTGTGGAAAAAAAATATAATCAATGGGCCATCAATCAATTTTCTCATACAACCGTTTGATTGCTCAAAAGGATTAACCATTGTGTCGATCGGAGCGCAATCGAAGACATTTGATGAGTTCCAATAATCATTTTTGAGACAAGCCGCTCTTCATAAACAAAAATTAAAAAGCTGTGGCACAATCTTATTTTCGAATATTTGTCGATCTACCGCAATAGCGTTAACCACAAAACACATTTTGTCGACGTTTCATTGTCACTCGCACAATTGCCGAGCTTTTACGTGATCGAAGTTCGCGCCGCACGCGCCTACGACATAACAAAGTTCAAGAAAATCGTTCGGCAATGCATTCGACAGAATTTACGGGGCGCTTAGAGCGTTGCCACTAAATCAATCCGGATTAGCATATACGGCCCCGCGCACACATAAATGTATATACATATATATATATGCGTGCGTTGACCATAACTTACGCATTGCCGCTGTTACACTGACGACGACGACGCTGCTCAAGCTCCAGAGGCTTATGATTATTATATACTTTGCCACATTGGTACATCCGTTCGCGATCCCATGGGCCATCATATGCTTGCGGGGGCATTCGAACAACGTATAATATATCTATACATGTATATAAAATGATTGCATCGAAAAAAAAAAATCGGTTGTCCGATCGCGAAAGAATGTGCGCGAGTATAGTGACAAACGTTTTCGAAAGTGTAGAAATTAGCAGAAGTCGAAATTCAGGACGAAAGGGATGAGAAATGAAAAAAAAAAAAAAAAAAAACAATGAATAAGAGCCCGGAGAAAAAAAATAAGAAGAAGAAAAACAAGAAGAAGAAGATGCAGCAGAATAGAAATAAGATTATGTGCGTGCATGCAGCTCACGTAGCGTGCCTCACCAGCCGCGATGCCTTTACGGCCTTCCTCCTCCTTCTCATTTTCCTCCTTCACCTTCTTCTCATTCTCCTCCCCCCCCTCCTCCTCCTCCTCCTCATGTCTTTCTCATTCACCTCGAGACGAGAATCAAACGGCCAACAGAACCGAAGAGTGGTACATTGGAGAGAGGAAGAGAGAAAGAAGATTCTATCTCCGTCTTTATCAAAGTGCGGAGCTTGGTTCGTTCGCCCAGTGAGCTCGCGGGGACGCGGTGCCCCGAGCTCCCACCCACGGCACCTCTCGCTTATTCTTCCACCTGTAAAACGCCGCCGGCTCGACGCAACAGGTGAGAGACTACCGAGACCGAAGAAACGTTGCAAGAACCCGAACGAGCAAAAAACTAGCATTGGCACGGCAAAAATATATTCCTGGTTTAGTTACCGAGACTCTCGTCCCCGGTTATCGACCGAGGTGTTGAATTTTCGATTTCTCGTTTGTAGTCCGTGTCGGTCTCGTCGTGTTGAACATTCGTGATGGAAAAAAAACAAAACAATGGACAATAAGATCTGTCACTATTTTTCGATTGTCATGGTTGAATATTAAATTCGGCGTCGAAATTGTTCACAATTCCGCGACAATTGAAAAAAGTTGTAAATTATTCCTACTCCAAGGACTACGTGTAACATATGTTTTTTTATGTATACAAAATATGGTCTCTGCCTTTTCTCATTTCATGTAAAAAAAAACTAAAATAAAATTAATGAAAAATTACAAAAACAAAGACAAAAAATTACGAGAAAAAAAAACAAATTGAAACCTGAGTAATGCTTGTGACGTAGACCATTGTTGAAACACTAATTCGTATTCTTAGTACCATAAATTTGTTGCAAGTAAGTTTTTTCACCAAGTCAGCCTGGATAGCTAGGTTGGATTGAATTCTGATCCCGATCATTGGCAACATTGACGACGGTCCAACTTTGTTCGGGTCAGTAAATGGTGCATCGATGTGGAGTCAGAGACCCGTACATTGGGCCGCGAAGTGAATAACAGAACGTGATAGCGAAGGATATGTGAGGAGGTGGATCCTTTACCGGTGAGGATGACCGCGCGCCGGGTTCCGATGTTGCGTGAGCGCAAAGACCAAGTGCGTGCTTGCGTGCACAACCGTGCGTGAGCGAAATATCGAAAAGTTCGAGAGTCCCTTCGCCTTGCACACACCGCCCCTCCCCCGTCCAGGTATCTTCTCGTTGCTCTTGTTACCTTCGTCGTTGCCCTCTTCTTTTCCCTCTTTCCATCCTACTTCATCCCGGCCTTTCTCTCCGTCTTCGTGCGCCACAGTCAACCGTCGAGCAAAGGACAGAGAGAGACCGGCGAGGGTGGGCAGGGGGAGGGGAGGCGAAGGGGTGAGCGAGAGCGCGAACGACTCTGGAGAACGGCACGCCCGGTATATATCCTCGGTCGCTCGCCGGAAGCGAAAGAACCTCTCGCGAGGTGCACGTGGCAAAGGGTGAAGGGAACAGGGAGGCAGAGAGACCGCGTGCCGATTAAACTTCTCGTTGCGATTAATCATGTCACTCTCCGGCGAGAGAACGAGGCGAAGCAAGGTTCGCGGCAAAAGTCGCCGCCGCCGCCGATGCTGCTGCCGCAACCGCGAGAAAAGACCAATCGGTAAATATCTTTGGGGGGGAAACTCGTGAGATGCATTTATTGGTCGCTTATTTATTTTATTAACGGCGAGAAGTCACCTCGATAATGAATATAAAAGAAAATATAAAATAAATGCAATTGCAAATTGCCGCTGAGTACGATGGGACATTCGACTCCTTCGCAACATTGGTAAAAAAAGAAAAAAACAGATCTCTCTTCGATTATTGAGCTGTTTATAAATCTTGAAACGGTGATTGCTTTGAACGGTTGGTACGACGTTCCCAGTATTTTATGAGTATTTAGAATAAACCTAAATTACCTTCAAAACCCAAAAAGAAAAAGTATAGATATAATAAACAGAAGCAAAATATACTAACGATTTTATTTTCCGAGTTTAATATGTTATTGAATCCGTCGAGGGAACATGTCCAGCTGTAGTAGAATCAAAATTAATTAATGCGGAGTATGGAACAACTAGTCAATCCGTGATGCTTGTGTCAATATCCACTTTTCGAAAATCACATACACGAATAACCTTGATGTGCAATTTTTTCAATATTTTTTTTTCTGCCGATTATACTTCACATTTTTTATGTTCTTATTTTTCGACGAGATGCAAGGTCGTTTGGTTTGTGGTAAATAATATCAGAGTAAAAGTTATTGTCGCGTGATCGTAATTTGACAAGAACGGTGACAAGATCGCGATGCCTTTGAGAGAAGGTATATTATAGCCTGTTCGCTATGGTTAAGGAATCTTGTGTGCTCTGCTATACCAGCTGCGAATCCTGTGTACCGCGCGCGGTGTTCTTCCTTCTTTTCAATTAATGTTCTCTCGTCCCCAATTAATCCGTGCAGTCCGTATCAATTATTGGCTCGTTCTTGCGGCTATGCTACTTTCAGCTCGGCACGAGAATAACAAACGGTTGTTCGCGATCTCGGAAGCCGCAGAGCGACCCTCATCGAGCCACCGTGTATTATGTAGTAGACACGCTATATGAAGGTACGCGTCTCGATTTATGCCAATCGATCGTTAACACGAAGTAGTTAACCGATTACGATTGATTACACGTGACGCGGAAGACGAGTTTTCACGTTCGATTGCAAACCACGGACTTCTCTTCATACGATTTTCTCCCACGATCGCGTGTTTCCGTCGTTGAAATGTTTGTTTTTATTTTTAAAATTTTTTTCGTGCTATTGTCCAATGAGATTTCTTCTCATCTGGCTGTTCACATTGTAGGTCTGTCGAATTTTTCTTGTTTTATTATTTTCCAACAACTATCGTCTCATCAACTTATCAGTTAATCGTCGACTGTCGCTTTCAATCAATTATAATTGAAATCATATTTCGAAGAATCAATTCGTTATGCGGAAACTTTACATCGACATCGTTGTCGAAGCGTTTTACAAAAAAAAATCGCAAATAATTTGATCGTATTGCGAAGAGACTCGATTCGCGAGGGGGTCGAAAACGACGGGTTTCGAATCATCGAAGGTTCTCTTCTTATTATTCTTCTCGGTTTTCGAGCGGAGCAGAATGATGGCCAACTGGGCCAGAACCACTCCCACCGTATAATCATCGCATGCGGGTCCAGAGCAGAAGCAACAGCAGCCAAAGGTGGATGGCTCATGGTTGCCCCGTACCGCTGTTTTTTCTCAATCCTTCTCGTGCGTCTTCTTGTTCTTTTGTAGCTTCCTCGCTGCACCGGTTGAATTTTTATCTCCGGACGATTTTTCACCAATGGACGCCGCCGACGCACATTTCTTCTTAAAATTCATTTTTACGTCGGTTTTTTTCGTTCCTCAACTTCTCTTTCGCATCTAAAATAAAGTCTGTACGAATTTAATCGGGTTGAACCACCGAAATGATATTTTTTTTCGGTTATGGACGCATCGTCCTTATTCTGGTTGAATCAATATCAACTCCTCGATAATTTTTGTTTTATTCACCTTATATATATTATTTTCAATGGCTGACAATTTTTTTGGTTCTTAAACTCAGAGTTCGACTTAGCCTGTCCTTGCCTGTTATAAAATGAATAAAATCATCGGTCCAAGGTTCATCGATGATGTACCTACAACAATTTATCGGCTCAATAAATTTGGTAATTTTCGTACGTTCGAATAATAATTTTTTTTTCAATATTTCACCCATAAAGATTACTAAAAAAAACAACGTGAGGGATGCGTGGGAGACGATGGGGGATAAAGAATCCCGGAAGTGCGGGGGCCCTACGTCGTCCTACTTGAAGGTGTACGATGATGCGCGTCTCGAAGCCCAACCTCGGCATATCGATCACGAGAGTAACTCGATCAGCCTTGACTCACGTACGAGTCGCGCATCCCGGAGAAGCGAACGAGGTCGAAACGGCCAGTGGCCCGAGGTCGGGCCGAGACTCTCCCGAGATATGGCTTGGGTCCTCTCTCGTCCCGCCTCCGCAGAGATATCGAATTCTCGATTCACCGGAGCGATGTATCTTGTGCCCTGGGCTCGCGGCTCTCGGGTTACTCTTCTTCGGCTCCGCCCGAGTACCATCCCGAATACCTTCATCGTCCTCCTCGTCGTTCCATGCACCTCTCACGAATACTTCGCTCTTTCGTTATACGTCCACTCCGAAAGAAAGTTGTTCGCGTGGCGACGAACAATCGCCGTGCAAGGCCAAAGCTCAGCTCTCACAATTACCTCCAACGTCCACGATTATTATTTTTCTTCGTTCTCGTCTTCTTCTTCTTCCACACGATCTCGTTTCTTCCGTTCTACCGTTCGTCTTGTGTATGGGTTGAAAAATGTTTGCTCTCGCACCATTGACACGGCATTATGAGCCCATTGCAGTGACATTGGTGTGCCATACGGGGGTCGCAATTTTCCACGACGAGCATTCTTCGTAGTTGAAACTACGTGGACGCAACACGATGATAAGACCCGGCACCAACAATGTCCACAATTTCTCTAATGTCCGGAACAGGCGAGATCACTGACCCGGTATAAAACACGAGAGGTTCTAACCGCGCATATTTCCAGTTTCCGGGAAACCTGCGCGAACTCATACGTGCTTTGTGTTCAAGAGCGCAAAATTGTCTTATTCCGCACGTTTGCATTTTGCCACTCGTTTGTACGAGTAACCATTTTTGTTTTCCGTCATCTGTATTTAAATGCATTACGAGAGATGAATTATTTCTACCTACAACTGTGATATCTTAGGGTCATGAAACGATGATTCGTAAACGATTCGTTTGACTTTCACGTAAGTGAGAGTACATGGAACCCGCGCTTGTTTCACAATGGAATCCCAAACTTTTAACTCTTCAAATCTCAACGATAATAATAATGATAAACACGACGGAGGTTGGAAACTACGGATCTTGAGATTTCATCGGTACGATTAAATCTGGTGACAAGACATTTTTTCGTATTATTAATTGGTGAACGGTGTTAAGTACGAGATTTTGTGTACGGTAACGATGAGAGAAGCCGAAAAAGCTCGGATACTTTATTCGTGATGATGAATAGGTCGCGGAGCGTAGCCGGGAGGAACGTCGTCGAGGAGCGCAAGGGTTTCACGGTTTCTCGTTCGCGAGCACATAAATTCACGCAAACCTCCATAAATTGCCGGGCGCGCGCGCGAAGCAAGTTCGGGAAGCCACGTTTACCTGGTGCACTCCTCTTTCTCTCGCACGAGTATTATAGAAGAAACCGCGGGTTCACGGCGAACACCCACCGCGAGTCACCATGAGAGTTTGTCAGCGAATGCTTCCCCAAAAATGTTGGTTACGATTCATCACGGGCCGAATGCAGCGCGCGGGAAACTAAATGAAAGAAAGAGAGTGTGAGAGAGAGGGAGAGACTCGGTAATTAAATGATGCCACCCAGTAATGCGACGATGCTAAACGATCCAGCGCCGTAAGCACGAATATTTATACTCGCCGTTGCGTAGCTAACTTTGTAAGAATCTGATAATCGTATTCCGGTGACGAAATGAATTGCATCGTCCCGTGGAGACGAAAACGAAGAGAGCGAGAGACACAAGACGGAAAATAAAACTAAAGCTGGGACATTGCTATGCCTAACCGTGCAGTAGGTTAGCAGGAATATAAATTATCATACTCTTAGTCGGGTAGGGGTTAAAATTCAGGACTATCAATGTTCTGAAGGACCAAAATTCAAAACGCCCAGTGCTCTAAACGCCAATGCTTTCAAGGCTTATAAATCAGCCATATAAAAGAAACATTGATGTTCGAAACATTGTGCCTTCTAAATTTCGATCCCTACCCTTCTCCTCAATTCATTGACGAATTCAACAAAACTTTGAAAAAAATACCTTGTTCAATACTTTGATCATTCGCCGATATAGTTATGACCGGACTCCCAGCTTCAACGGTGTAGTCATCTTAACGGCTGTCCTTTGTGACGACTACCGTCTGACGATAACAACGAACAATCAACATTACCCCTTACAACGATACCATTAAACTACAAACAGAAAACACATCGCCTATAAAATCGCGAAGAGCATGGAAGATGAGCTCGAAGTTGTTGAATGGTTTTCCAACTATTGGCCAACTTCGATTCCAAACGTCAGATCCAACGTTCCGTCGCGGCCGATGGCTATTGACCGGCATTCGAACGATCGACGGATCGTCCGAGGGTAGCAAAAACGTAATGAAATAATATCAATGCGAAACGCGTATCGCGGGGGTACAAGTAGCGGGCCGAACGGGTATACTATATAGTCCATATACGTGATCCGTGAAGCAGCAGTGCGTTGACGGTTCGATGTCCTTGTCGGGATCGTGGGTTCGATGTATACGCGTCGCCCAGTGGATATAGCCACTACGGAGTCGGACGACGTGGGCCCACGGTCTCTCATCGTATCAGTGCACGATGCCTTCGTTCGTGAAAAAGGGCCACCGCATTCCACTTGGAATCCCACGAAAACGATCGATCCATTATTAACTTTTTTTTTGGTTTTTTTTTGTGTCTTTCAGTGTTTCTTGAGAAGGACTGAGAGAAAAATGACTAATTAGCGAAACGAATTCAGGTGAAAATCACTGCCGGATGTTGGACTCGAGACGAAAAAGACTTCTGGCATATTATAATTTGTGTCGTGCTCTCATTAATAAACTTTTGTATTGATCGTTACTTGGAACTTTTAGGAGGCGTGGTTGGTCTATATTTTGTTAGTGAATATTCAAACGTGACGAAATACATTTTTAAGGGTGTGTAAGATTCATTGTTATTATTGAAATATTTTTTATAACGTGAATCCAGCGATTGATGGTACGCGTGCGCATTACATCCAAACATTTTCATCGCCTCAAGGGTCGAAGCATCGCACCGAAGACGTCCGTCGTGCTCGGTCAAGGTTATCTCGCACCAAGATTTCATGCATCTCGCATAATCATTATCATACGGGCCGTTCTCAGCTGTGCGGAGCTCGGTGACCCAAAAAGGGTTAACCCACCGTTTTATTCTTATATTATTTTCTTTTCTTAACCCCGAAGCATGAAAAAGAGTAGCCGGGATAAACGAATCTCGGATTTTATTAACGAGGCGTTTCGCAATAAAGCGAGAAGCGTGGGGGCCCCCAAATTATGTGAGTGTGCGTAATAAACTCGCGGAGTGTGTTTCGTTTCACGTGCGGGTGCGCACACGTACGGATCGAGCTTGGACCGAGAAACGAACGGTAAGGAGACCGGGTTATCGAACGATCTTTCGAACGGTGTTCCCCGCTCGTGAGTTCCTCTTCTTCCTCTTTGGCGAAAGAGGCGGTGCAATTGCGTTGCACACAGCGCGCATCATTTTTAATCGTTTCAACTTTTTTTTTTGGTTTTTCATTTTTATTTTTTCTGTACGCTCAATGTTCCGCGCGATGATACCTATATCCGAACTCTCGATACTTGCACACACTTCCTCTCAGTTTTTCGCTCATACTGCGATAATAATAATAATAATCAGGAATAAATTCTGTACCCTCTCCATCATTTCCGACTTTATTTCCCGTCGTTTCAGACGCGTCAAACATTTCGCTAGCTCTCGGAATATTTTTGAATTAAAATAATAAAGTGTAAATATTTTTTTTCAATTAAATTATTTTTATGAACAGTTTGGTTTTAAAAAGATTTCTAAATTTGTTTTTTTTTTTTTTTTGTTGGTGAAAATGAGTCGTCGATGAATGTCGCCATCGAAGGGTAAGTATTTATTTGCAGATATATGTTTCATATATCAGATTTTTATTTTTTTTCATTGTTGATATAAAGATTTTTTCGTGGGAACTTTACGGGTTTCGGGTTCCAAAGGAAGGCGAAACGGAAGAAGGTCGCTCAGTTCGAACGATGAGCCAAGTACCGTTCGACAGCACGGCTGGTAAATCGTTGCGGGCTTTCTGACCACTGCCGGTGCATCACAACTGACGAGCCACGGCTGCGCCGCATGCCACGACTGTCGAAACTTATTCCGTTCAAGAGGGGGAGGGTGAGGCGGAGAAGAGAGAAAAGGAGAGAGCGAGAGAGAAGGAGGAGAGAGAGAGAAATAACCGGTGACGTGCTGGCCCACCAACGTATCATTCTTGATTTTTTTTTTCTCAGTCTATGTACTTTATAAAGGTACATGGTCGGAGCAGACTCATCTCTCGAACGCTATTACTCGTTTTCATTCAATCACTTTTCGTTCCCCCTTCGTCTTCGATGCTCTTGCTCGTCACCCGCGACGTACGTAAGATCGATTACTAATTTGATGGGTCATGAGTGGGAATTCTTCAGGACTTTGCTCGACAACAGATAATCCATGAGCTTTTCAAGTAGAACCATTTTCTCCCCAATAGTGATGAAATATTTTCTTTTTTATGATTCCTTTATTCCAAAGGGGAAAAAACTGTCACAACCAAATTTTGTTATGACAGTTTTTCAAGTGTTGGTTTATAAGAAAATTATAACGAAGCCCCCAGGGCTTATGAATATCTAGAAAATATTTTTACAAACTTATGTTTTTATTTGAGATCGACACCTCACAACTTTTTTCTATTAATGATAGTTCTTAATCGATATTTTGACCAAAACCATGAAGGAATTTTCCCTACCAGGAATATTATCGACAAAGGTCCAGTTTTTCGAAATCTCATCGGTCAACCGAATTTGAGAATTCCTTCTATGGCGTCGGTCATGCAAGTCGCGATGGGCAAGTTTCGACTCGGGCAAACAGAAAAAAAATATACGTTACAGTGGAAATTGACGATTTAGTCAATGAGGTTCGTAGGTGCAATTTTTTTCAACCAGCATCTACCGTGTGGCAGCAAAAAATCGTTGAAACTGTATAACTAGCTCCGAGCTAAGCGAATCGTCGCTGTCTCGATGGTTTTTGAATTAAACATAGACCGAGGAATGCACATGAGATGAGCTTCCCCGCGGGGCTAAGAGACCGCGAGTGTCTCGCAATAACGTACGTTCGATACGCGAACCACCACCGAGAATCCTTGAGTCTGCAAAGTGAACGTGAAGTCCGAGCGTAAAAACCAGTCCCATTTTCTAGCCGTACAACCGATCTGACGCCCGTTTACGGCATCGTCTTCCTCGGCGCGCCAAACTCCGACTCTATCCTTTCCCCCATTTTTAACCACGCGGTGCAACACCATCGTCCGTCTCCTCGCAAACCGAAAAAAAAACGAAAAAAAAAATTGCGGAAACCCTCATTTGAATTTTCTTTTTTTTCCGAGCAAAAGCGTAATAAAAAGACATAAATGAACGTCCGGTGTTGAGCATCGTAGTACTGCTATTCGTATTAGGGGTAAACATCAACGTGTACGATTATCTGGGCCTCGACTAGACTCGCGGAAAACATAGCGACTAGAATCTCGAAACCTCGACTAGAATCGCGGAATTTGAAAAGTTCCCGGATGAAAGACCCGAAACTTAATAAAAGTTTGAAACTTGCTTTGCAATAAAATCAATCAATATTATCGTGAAATATGTCATTCGCATATACTTCTGGCCTTGTTGACCACCGATGAATAATTTCACTTCAACGATCCCTTCAACGATCGCATAAAATGTTGAACTCGATACAAGAAAAATACGATTTGAAGCGATTCGTCTATGCGGCGTCTCCTAGTCACCTAAAAAAATGTCTACTTCACCGGTTTCTTGGGGTTTAATATCACCCGCGTTATGAACAGTCAAGCGGACGTGATAAATCGATCGTCGCTAATTCGCGGCCGCGCCTCAGCAGCCACGTTGTGGCGCGGCACGTAACGGATCCTTCTCCTTCGTTGCTCTTGCATCGGTCGGCACAGGTCGCGAACGACTGCAAAGCCTCTGGTATAGTTTTTCGACAGAGAAAGAAAGAGAGAGAGAGAGAGAGCTTGCTCGACCCATCGACACATAACTCGAGCAAATGCGCGAGCGCGCCCGCGACTTTCGCGAGATCTCCACCCCGCCTATACTGGAATGTCGTCAAAGTTTCGCTCGCATTGCTTCCCTCGTTCCATTATTGATCATTTTCTTCGTACGTCCGCGCACGACGTTTCATCGATCGCCATCGAGATGTTCGACTCTCGGCAAATTACGTGCCGCGGAAAATACGTGTTCGCGAAAAATCGTGTATCTTGTGTCTTAGTCCGCAACACCGATGAAGAATTAATCGAATCTTTGTATATTTCATTTTTCGCGTAATATCCTCGAATTCTTCGGATATCTCGATCTTGTGAGGAAAAGATTTAAAAAAAAAACAAACTAAAAAAAAACAAAAAAAAAAGTTTCATCGTTCCGATCTCAATTATTCCGAGTCTCAGGTTTTATTATGGTATATATGGGACTGTCCGTGGTGGTGCAACGCACGTGCCACCGGAGTTTGTACTTCTTTTTCAGTTTCTTGCGCCCTCGATAATCGTCGATAGTTTATTTTTCGTTTTTATTTGTATTTATTTTTTTTTTTCGTTTTTTCTTTCGTTACGTCCATCTTGGACAATTTCTCGACGTGTACTTAAGGAAAATCGGTATATATATATATCTATGTCCGTAGAATCCGTGATAGTTTACGTTGCGCGTGCGCGACTCAAGTTCCGAACAAACGTGTCCTTTTACGATGGGTTTCGCATCGTGTTCGGTCGCCCTTTCTATTCTAAAGTCGTCGGGCGTTCGGTGCGCCGACTACAAAGCGCTTTGGACTTTTCCACTTTTTTCCGAGTTAAGCGTGCCGCACGAAGGAGACAGAAGCGGCAGCAGTTGCGTCGCGACAAGCGAACTTAAAGACTCGGGTGACGAACGAAAAAATAGTTGCGGAGAGTATCGACATATTCGCGGATGCTCGGATCGTAAGGAACGATCATGCAGGACGAGGACTCGCGCTTGTCGGCGAAACCAGCGAGGATCAAGGTGTCCGGCCAAACACGTCCTAAGCCCCGACGCAGACTCTCTCTTTCTCTCTATCTCTCTCTTTCTCTCTCCCTATCTCCGTCCTTCTCTTTTCGCTTCTTCGGATCATCCGATCCTCGCCACGCTCAACCGTTTCGCCAAAATTCGATTCTAATTACAAGTTTTCTTGTCGCACGTTCCTGTGACACAGCGGGACAATCCATTTTCAGAGGTTCAATCACTCGGTATCCCGCGGTCATTAAACTGTCGTTCACCACGTCTATCGATTTATTTCTCTATCGATTAATGGACCAAGTCGGTGGCGCCCGGTGTTCGCATGTTCATCGATAACAATTTTTCAACCGATCGTTCACCGATAACTCACATTCGTGAATTCAATTTGCCAACGTCGCACTCGATAATTACCTTTGCCACAATGCAATCGTGCCACCTATATCATTACTCATTTGTGATATTGTAAAACCGTCGAGCGTGAAATTTAAAGATATAACTGTAATGTTAACGCATCGGCTGTCCCGAAGGGTTTTCATTTTGATCCGTGACACTTGAATGGGGAACCGGTCGATTGTGAGAGTCTCAAAGAAGAACGTATAACATAAGCACTGTCACCGCTCGGAAGATTCGTCGTGAAAGAGTCCCGGACTGTCCGGTGGGTCCAAGATCTTAGATCTCAGCAACGGGGTTCTCTAATTACGCAGTCATGAGAAGACGATATACAGATATACATATACATATACATATTTCTTTTATATTCGAGCGTGTACAGTGGCACCTGTCTACGGGAGTGAGTTACAAGCTGCCGGTCCATATCTATAGGTTCGATCGTTGATCCTCCCGCTCGACAGTGGCCGGCATTATTATTCCAATGAAAGATACGGTATCGGGCCTGTAGGGTTTAGTTCCTTTCGAGATCTGGTTCGTTCGTGATCGTCACGGAAAAATACGTGTTCAACAAGTTATTTTGCATACTCAAATGTTGTAATCTCTCGATGCGATAATCCCCCATCGATCGATGTACGAAAGATACGTTGGCCATCCACGAGTGTTAATTGGAAAATCTTGAGATACATGGATGAAAGAAATGAAAAAATTGAAAATGCATAGACTACGAGTGTGCGATGTGAAATATGAAATAGACGAAGTACAATCTTGATAGAGCCGACACGACTACCGAACGCGAGACTTGTATTATTTATGTATATAGTATATGTATATTTATAGGAACAAGTGCAGTAGGCGAATAGCGTGTGTTAGAGGTGACGGCTGTGATGGCAACCAACGGGGACGGGGCTGCCCAGCTTTCGATGGCTTCGGGCATATCGGGTCGACTAATAATATAAACATTGATTAATTAACCATTTTGTACACGAGGCCCGGTTCCTCGGCTACGTTTGCAGATTAACGAGACCGGCATTACAACATATATATGTATATAAGGTGTCCAATGTATTGCAATAAAACAAAAATTAGCTTGGATATGTACTATGTAGGATGGAGTACGAATTAAAAAAAAAATATAGGTTGAAAAGAGGAAGCGTATATGAAGCATGTGTGTATCGAAGTAGCAGTCTGTTTGCTAATTCTTCGAAGCATTAATCGTCGAGCTGAACATTCATTATTGTCTGTCTCGGTGCCAATACAGCAGAGCGTGTCTACTATTTCTGAAATTATATTTATTATAATGAAGTACTTCTGATAAGCATCGGTGCTCAGGGTGAAAAATGTTTCGGATTGGAGACATTTTTGTGGTACACATTATTTCGACTATGATTGGCTGGATCCTTTAATATTCACTTTATAAACAATGGTTCTTTTTTTCCGAGTCTTGAGCTTATTTCTCTCGTCACTTTTCACCGAGCTCAAATTGCTTGTTGTGAAAAAAATATAATTATGATAAAAATAAGAATCGGAGATTCCTTTTTGCAACACAAATTTTTCTTCTCACTTCTTCGAACAAACCGTGAAAGCAATATTCAGCCGAGACAGCGGGTACCAGATGAAGATAAAGTGAAATCCCTTTTACCGATTCAATTCGCTAGGCTAATCCACGCTGCTTCGTCGGATCGTGGTTGTATTATAGTCATAGACGAAGCTCACACATATCGCAACCTATACTTACACATAGCAACGCGCAAAACGGGACTCGGGGAGTAATTTTTTGTTGTTTTTTTTCCGTTCGAGCTCTGTTCATTCGTCCTCGTCGTCTTGGTACCTGTGAATACTAATCTCAATGATCCGTTATTACTTATCGATCATTAGTCATCTTACCCGACGATATATACCACTTATTGCCACTTCCTCGCCGAGATTTATCGCCACGTTGCAATTTCGATGCTGGTTATGCTGATTGCATGCGGAAGACTCGCGTACTCCTGCGTCGAAAAATGTTGTATTATCATATCGAAATTACTGAGGGGGGTTCCTAAAATTATTTTGTTCAATCAAATAAAATATATTTGTTCGGAAATGAAAATGGTAATGATGAGTGTCCGTTGATGCCTTTTATTTGACGATGATAACAAAGGCTGTGGGGAAAGCACGATTTGTTGAATCGAGTAATTTCATTTCCCGTTGGTTCGAACACCTACATTTTTTTCGAATATCGGAACTTTTGATGTACAGTGTCTACAACTCCGGAGGATTGTTCGGACTATTCGAAAAATAACTCAGAACTATATTGGAACAAGTAATTGTTTTTAATTTCTTTTTTTGAATATTGCAACTTTGACAGCTTCGAAAATTCTATAAAACATTCTAACGCTTGAAGCTCGTGATACAAACAATTTAAACAAACGGTGGAGGACTGAATCACTCAAAACAATTGGCACTCGATGTACGAATGGAACGTCGAGTTAGCACATCAAATTTCAAAATCTCAACAAAATACGGGTAATCAACAGAACTACTTTGTAAGATATTCAAGAAGTCCAAACTGATGTATGGACAATCGAAAACTCATAAGAAAACCATTGTTTTTTTCTAATAAACATAGTTTTCATAATAAAACTATTGATTTTTTCCCAATAAAAATAGTTTTCCCAAGAAAACTCATTTCTTTCTATTAAAGATAGTTTTGGTGAAGAATTAATTCCTTTTCCAAATCAAAGCCACTGTTTTCACACGTTCGTATACAGAATATAAAAGTGTAATGTATTTGTACATGCGGGCCATCTTCTGTTTAGGTCTGGTAAGTATCTCTTATACTATGTTCCCTCCGCATATTCCCTTATGATTCCATTCACACCACATAAAACCCACGAATGGGTAACCCACACGCATGATCGAGGCCGTGTGTTCAACTCCGTTGAGATAAAAACAAAAAAAATTGAGTAACGAAAGGTGGTAGGCGTATTGGAACGATCTATTGTCACACGTTGAATGGCGTCTAGCGCCAGCGAGCTTCGACCCCCAGAGTTACCAGCCTCGACGATCGCGATGGATCCGACCCGTATTATTCATTCGATTATCTCGCACAATCGTCCGATGGGTTGAACACCATTCGGCCTGTGCGATAAATGTCTATCGTTGTTTCGCGTCTTCTTTTCGTCCGGGGTCGCGTGTATCCGGGACCCTCGTGGCTCTCCGAGCTCGTCCATAGGCATCGTCACCCATCTAATGGCGGATATTAAGTGCAAAAGATAATACAACGATGGGACGACGTGCGTTTCCCCGCGTCTTATTTACCATAAGAAACAATGGAACGACATTAGTCTCGATAGATAGCTTTCTCGATGTCGCTAATGATGGTCGTCCCGTACGACTGGATTTCCAAGGTGTCACCTCTGCAGTCGCCATATCATTCTCGTGGCCACCACCGATTGGACCACAAAACAGCAGCCCACCTCGCATAAATTGTCGAACTGTCGAGACGGGTCAAGTCGTAAAGAACGTCGTAAACAGGCATAAATACAAATTGCGCGACAAAGTCACGACACTTCCGAGCCTCCTCGTACCGCACTATTTTTCTATCCGACAATTAACGTACGCGTAGTCGATAATTTGCTTTTTCTCCACGTGTCGCGGTGTCCGTGGTGTGTCTGTTGCGACATATTGTTGCATGTACGCGATGTGGGATTATGGCAATTAAAAATAATTATCGACCTTCGTAATTGTTTCAGTGAGGGTGTAACGCGTGTGGATTTTTTTATCTTTTTGGATACCATGTTTTTTTTTACCTCATCGATATCAGCGTAGACTATATTCTCGAGGACGTCGTTGACGATATTTGCTACGATATTGGACTTTGTGCATCCGTATGAGTAGGCGAGTATCAGTGAGACTGCATCCAACTGCATTCACCTGAAATCCAAGAAGCAGTTTTAATTCAGGGGGGGGGGAAAAACCAATAATGATTTCATCGACTTCTTCATAATAAATGTCGGAAATCGACGACGTAGGTTTAAGGAGTTCAACTGTATTGCTACTCCAACGTAACACCGTAGTGCCTTCAGCATCTCACAGACTCGGCGCGTTCGTGGCTTACTGCCGTAAAATTATTATCTCCTAACTAAATGATTTTCGCCGCAGGGTATAATACAAGATCGTTCAGAGGCTTCTTTCATGTATATGTACATGAACGATTCGTCTGGTGAAAGATTCACTCTGGTCTTGGAATTACCTCGATATAGGTGTATGTACATTTCTCGGTAGGCTACCACCAAGATCATCATAGATCAACGTGGCCAATGCGCTTCATTCTCAATCCTCCGTTTCCCAACAGCCCCCGAGAAATTGAGCATATTGGAGGTGGAGTAGAAAATAATAATAGTAGAGGAAAAAAATGAAATAATTTTTTTTTGTTCAAGCATAAAAAGAAACTAGAACGGGAATGGTGAGAGGGAGGTCGATGAACAGACAGAGAGAGAGAGAGAGATCACAAGCCAGCGGGCATACGAGAAACAACTGTTGAAGCTGAGTTTGTGCCGGTGCTTCTGGGGTCCCCACACCGTCATTGTCCTGTAATTAGGTGGCCGTTTGAAGATGGAGATCACAGCGAAACGCGGGTGCTACGCGTTAATAGAAGCCCGCCCGGGGTCTATTATTACGCGTAATACGGACGCGTAATGCGCGCCGACGCAACCGCCTTACACACCTTACCTCGCATTCGTTTTTTTTTTTCGCGTTGTTGTGTTTCATGTACGAGCATAAAACCCATAAAGGCGCCCGGTCGTCATAAGTCCGCGCAATCTCACACGAGGAGTCTTTCTTTCACGTTCGTACATTAGGAAAATAAGTTTCAAGACGCGCGGACGAGGATCCAATGCGTCCAGATACCGCGATACAACGCATGAGAAAACAAAAAATAAAAAATAATGAAAAATAAAAAATAAAAAAAATAATATAAAAATATAAGCATAACAGAACGAAATAGTCGACGGGTTCTTACGGTTACGCACGCTCGAGGCGTGCATAACGACGCGCATACGTGGAAATAACATCGCCGGGTCGAATAGCGTTCGACGGAAGGTGCACAACTCGCTCGAGTTATATCGTCATTACTATCGTCATTATCGGTTTCACATAGAGCGAAGCGGAGGAGGAGGATATGGACACTCATCCCGGTGAGGTGTGGCTCGCCGATGAGGATATTGCCCTACGATTGCCACACACACACACACATGCGAGCTCTCCTGTATAGGGTATGAAAAATCGTCGGTATTCGGACTTGTACACTCGGCGTTGAAATGAGATGAAAAGATAGTGACCGATGTGGCTAATGTGGACTTCTGTTGGGCGTTCGTAATAATAACAGTCGGTAGACTCGTGATCCAAGCCGTGCACCGGAAATGGAATTATCGCGGAATCCGCGAGTCGAAACGGGATCACAGTTGTGAGATGTGGATAGTAGGTGGATTATGTATCTCGAAATTTCAACATCCCACCGAGATTGATATTTACGGGCGGCAAAAATTACATGTGATTGTAATTATTCGTTCCACCGTTTTATATCAGCATCATATTTTCCTCTTGCACTTATATACGTATAAAGAAAAAAAACGAAGAGTTGATCTGACGGAAGAGAAGCTAATTTTTTTTTATCACTTGTCATGATTGTTTTAAGCTGATATAATTGTTAAGGGAGGTCGTATTTTCTTTTTGTGAGATTGTTGCGTATATGGTCTGTGCGATGTTGCGTCTTGGACTCGAGATCTGATGTGTCTTCATTCTCATCTCTTGTTCCAAACAATCACCTGATGAACGCTTAGTATAAGGACTCTGTATGGATGCCAGGCATTAAACGTTTCAGCGTCACCGACTACTGTTGCTTATTTTTCTGAAAATCTGCATCCTAGCAAAGTGCGTGTGTTCGGTAGGAGCACTGCTACTACCTGTTCCCCGGATTTCACGACATAACCAAGCAGAACCTGCTGCTGTTTCTGACTTCAGCATATCTTGGTCTATGCCATGCGAATGGCTATGCCGGCACATTATCTGCTGGTGAAGAGCCCTGATGGTCGGATGATAAAACTACGGTCCTGTTTTCCAGTACCTACTGCGGTTTATAGTCTAACTGTATACGCACATACTCATGGGCCACTACATACGTTGCTCCTCAGCAACTTCTCAACCCTTGCAAATGCTTTTTTTTTATTCATACGAGTCTGTAAATGTTTTAATATAAAATGTTAAAAATGAAATTTTAATGATTGTTCATCTTCACTGCATTTCAAGTCGAAGTCAGATATATATTTGTTATAAATTTTGTATACGCATTATGAATTTAAGTCGATTGATAAATCAATAATGGTCCATGCATTTGGGTTCAGTAATTCGAATTACCTGCAATTTTCATAGGGCAAGTATTTCCATGTTTGGAAAATCCGATAATCTCGTGACCCACATTTCGAGTGTGTTGTATAAATATAATATAATAAAATAAGTATATTAAATATTGAATCCCGGAAATTTATTTAAAAAATACAATTTTACTCGAATGAATTCCGAATTTATATAATTCTCTTGAAATTCAAAATAGCAATATATATATATTCACTTTCAATGCCGCCAATTTCAAACGATTTAACAAAATGTATAAAACGCGAGTACGGAATCTCTACTTGTCGTAGTACCTGTTTTGCTATTATTTCAACCTTTGTTTTTCTCTTTCATATTTTTGGTTCTTTTTTCTTTGGTTTTATTTTTTCGTGATCTTTCTTTATTCCTTTCACCCTGTGGTTCGTGTTCAGGTTCTCGATTTCGCGGTCGCGTTGCGTGCACCCCGCCCAAAAAAATAAGAAGCAAACGAAACGGACGTCGGTGGTAGCGGGTGGTTACCACCCACTTCCGGCTGTTCCGAGGCTGCGGCAGCCCGGTTTTTCATATCTCCTCGAGTATATATTGCACGAGCGCGAGTCCCGCGAGTTTGCGCCGCACGATGGTTTCACAGATGCACCACACTCGCCGAGCGGCACGTTCGGCTTTTGGTTTCGTGTCGGCCAGCACCTTGAGTCCGAGAGACCTGCCCCGCTCGCGTGACCATAAGTTTTTCTCATTTCTTTTTCCCTCATCGCATGTATATATCGTGTTGTATACGAATGTGTTCCTGATATTTATACTCGTCGCCCGCGCGAGACACGTATCTTTTCTTGCGGCGGCGTCCTTCCCATCTCCTTTACCTGAAAATGCACCAAACAGTCCACTTACAGTAGGTATTGAAAAAAAAAAAAACCAAAAACAAAATTGCAGTATTAAGAAAAAAAATAACAGACAAAAAAAATATTAAAGAAACAACGAGTTGCAATCGTGAGAGTACTCAAGCGGAGAACCGCTCTGCACCAATCGCACGACCGTGCAATTTATCTCTGAAACGACCTTGAAATTGCAATTCATGAGTTACAAAACCGAAGATAATTTTTTTTTCATTTTTTCCTTCGACATTGATTGAAAATGAAAATTCATGGGCTTTGTGGGGTGTGTCGTGCACATATATATAGGATATTATGCTCTATCGATGAAATAACGCATAGATCACCGTTATCGAAGCGGCTCTAGTTTTGTCGTAACATCGTGAAAAAAAAAAATAAAAAAAAAAAAAAAAATCGTTGCAGCAGACGCCGCTTCAGTTACGAAGCCGTTGAAGCTCAAAGAGAAGCTGCGATCGCGGAGAAGCGATAAACTATCGTTAATGCTCGCGCGCTGCCGATCGAATACATTATCGCCTTAACGACTCGGAATGTAGAACGCCCGGGGTAACGAGGCATTAATTCACCTCGGCAAACTCTGTCGAGCCCGCGCGCACGCCGCGATCGGTACGCGCGGCCCGCAGCTTCGGCGAGACCGTGAGGAAGACGTCTTTCGTTCGAAGTACCCTCTCGTACTCGTGAGTTTCGCATCGAATCCCATTCACGGACGCGATAGCACCCCGCTGATCCCGACGTGAACGATATATACCACTTGCGTCTTATTTGAAAATCTCACGATCCAATTTACACATTTATCGTTGGAACAAAGTTGATTACATTGTTTTCTAACAATTACGGAAATACACGATAACGTTATTTTTATTTTTAACCCTTTATTCATTTTTATTATATTGATTATTATTATACTATTTCATTATAATATTATTTTTAACCCTTTAATTAGGACCCTACACTTCACGTAGGTACCACACAAAAACGCTACTGTGGGGTTATGCCAACCCCAATACCTAACTACAATACAGGTGTAATTATGGCTTTGACACCATTTTAAAATGAAACATAATAATAGAATTATTATACATATTATATTATTATATTATTTACGATAATATAACGGCACGCAAGTCCTAATCAAACTTGTCCGACTATTTTATATTTGTATTTGAATTTAATTTTTTTTCAATTAAAAAAATAATTCTGTCTACCGAGGTACTTGAAGAAGAACCCGAAAGATTCCAACATGAGAAGAATATCCCAGAATAAGTTTTCAAATTATCATCCCAATTTTTGCACTGTCGAAACATAATGTTAATTACACCGTTTAAATTCGAATTTTTTACAATCGTTAATGCTTCGACTTGTGACTCAACTTTCCGTGCCCTCGCGCATCCTTTATGTTCGTTCGACTCGAGCCCAATCATTCGCAGCGCAATATCTCGTCAATTTTCACTGGCTCAGCTCTGCCAAAGTGCTGTATCACAAGCCATCTGTAAAATTTCCAGGAAGCTTGCAGCTCCGCTGCAGCCCCAACACACACACACACACACACAAAACACATATACAAATGTATGTATGCAGGAGGTATATGGTACATGGTACATACACCTGGACGAACGGAGGTTATGCAAGTGTAATTATCATCCGAGGTTGTATATTCGAAATCGTGAGCGCGGCTGTAATCAAACGAGTCTTCGTTGTTGGTTACCTTCGTTGCCTCGGCTCTCACTGATGTTTCAGAGTTCCCGAGTCTTCGCCGAGTGGCGCTGTATCGCGCAGGCGCGCACATACTCCCGCGACTCTCGCGTGGGTCCCAGGGGCCCGAGGGGGGGGGGGGGGGGGTGGTGCCCGGAGCACCTGCGCCCGGGCCGACGGCTATGATCCTTCGGGACCCCGAAGCGTTCTCTTACGTAAAACATTTGTGCTGGCTGATGAGCCGGTCACAACGACGTGCATCAACGGCAGAAGCAGAGTGGGATGATGAGGACCGGAATATGGGCTTGAAGAGGGGACGGGAAAGTGCAGTGACTCGCCACGGGGGCCTCATCTACCTGGCCCCCGAGCGATAATATTCCCACGCCCGCGCTCATTTCAACCTTCTCTCATATCTATTCGCCGATTATTATTATTATTATTATTATTTTTTCATTTTTTCACGTCTTCCTCATTTTGCCGAGTAACGGTTACCGCTCGACTTCGTATATGCAATATTTAAATCATTCGCTCATTACGAATAATCGTAGGTGGACCTGGAAAATTTATTAAAATAGCAATCACGGATATAAGTCGAGAAAATATGTAATGTCATATTTCAAGATGTTTATTTAAACGGTAAAATTATTTCAAGTCGGGCTAATTTTATTTTTTTTAAGTCGAGGGTTGAGTTATGTTATTCTACGTCGATGACTTGTTGATTGCTCGAAGCTCGTTCTCACTTGATTGCACATAAACGTTCATCTTGCGAGTAACGAAAATAATGTTACTATTGTTATTATCGTTGCAACGGTATGTGGAAAAATTGTGATAAAATTGAATTTATTTTTTAATAGCCATAATCCAACGGTTATTCAGTCGCCATTTTTTCTCCAATAATTCATAAATCACAGAATTTATGAAAATGTTTGACATTGAAAATTGTTCAATGACCAATGTACGATCGTCTATATTCCAAGGTGGCTTCGACGCGATTTACTTCATTAGACAACGGAATCGGTAAATATATCAATCACTAGAGCCCAATAATCTTCGAAACCTTGAATGCACCTTACCAAAGATCAATGCTCTGCCTTTTTTTTTATTATCCCACTTTATTTCGTTAATTTCAACTCTTTAGTGTATCCACCATATATACATATATATGCACATAAAATACATACAGATAGAACCCAAGTCATACGCACCGAGAACGGGAAGTTCATATCGCGTAAACTAAACTGCCATTGCTGTTGCAGCACGAGCGGTTGCCAGATACGGTATATCCACGTAGGGTCTCGCGTAGGTTTCATAATTGCTAATCGCTTCCCGAACGCGCGCGCGCGCGCGTGCGCGCACCGGTCAGCGAGCGAGGGAGGCTGCAGCGATTCTGCACAGCGGGCCTCTAGCACTCGCACTGTTTCCTCCTCGTGGGAACTTATCCTTCCCCGCAATGGTTATATATATATGCCGGTACAGCACTATGTGTATACTATATAAACGGGTGTTCTTGGCCTTGAGGTCCCACCGCAGCGTTGCATCGTTCGTGGCTCCGCGGAACGGCCAGGACCGAAGCGAGAATAAGACGCGAATGAGGACTCTCTTCGGGCAAGGACCAACTGACGAGCCTCGTTTTCCCTCTCATCGTGCAAACTTATTCACCGTGATTGTTTCTATTAAAATTCAAACGTGAGCCGTTTTCTTCCTCGCCGCAAAAAAAAAAACGAAACGAAAAAAAAAGAATCACCTGCACCGCACACCGCATGCGCATTACACCATATAGTCATGCAACACACGGGGTTAGCCATGTTCGACTTGTGTATGTGCGACTGTAATATCCTAATACGGAAATCTCCGTACTTATGTTATATTCCTTGTCGTATATATAATATACAATGCTCTGAGGGTTTGTAGTGGAGTTGTGGCTGCTGGATTGACCGACATGAGTTACTCGGCAAGATGACAATCCGTCGGTAATGATGGAATAAGACGTTGAACATATTTGAAAACAAAGATTATCATGTTGAATTGCAAAAAAAAAATTATTTACGCTCAGAACAAGTCTCGATAATATATATATATATTATAAGGTCAATCTCGAAGAAAACTGTGAGCTTTGGAAATTATTGGTTCCAACATCCGATACCGTTTCCAATTCGCAGATATATAATTTTCATAGGCGAAAGACATATTTGCAATTTACGTTATTTATCAAACCGTATTATATTTTGCTAATTTTTTAGACAAGAATGAACTGTGATTTTTTAATTTTTTCATCATCACATGGATTGTCTGCGTCTTCATCATATTTTCCGATGGTCCAGAGCCTGACGTGGTCCAAGTACAAGGCCACGCACCTTCTTTCCCACACTTTGCTCGCAACGAACTTTGCATTTGGCTGTAGTTTTGAACACACGAGGTCCAAAATAAAAAAAAACAGATCCAAGCGTCGGTGAATCTCGTTCAAAATGCTCGTGCGCATTTTAAAACCCAAAACCTCATTCTTCCTCGTCTCTCGCTCGCTCGCTTACTCGGCCCACGACCCACCGAAATCACCGCAGGTGGCAACGTTTACCCTTTAATTGCCCCCGAACGGATATTAAGATTCGCACCGTACACCGTTGTAATGGCCGTATGCATATATACTGTTACACCTTATATACATACCGGGCACGCATCTCAACAACCGATTCCCTCGGCTTCGTGAGATAAGTGCGTGCGTGACTCAATACAGTCACGTGCGTGAGCGCACCTTCCCATCCGCGATCTGCCTGCCGGGCTCTCTGGTCTCTGTGTATCAATCGCGCACTTGCAGTCGATAACAAAAGCGAAAAATAATTCAAGAAAAATTCTCAACGTTTAAAACTCGGTGTCTCATGCGATTTAAAAGGAAAAAGAAATACACAAAGTTTTTGCAAATCGTAGTGCGACTGGTAAGAATCAGACTGAAGGTCAATTGATACTAGGCTTACAATTATTCCTCCGAGTTAATTTCGTGACTCGTGCCTTACGGAACTCGATTGTCATAAGGTCCGATGTTAAAGGTCACGCTTGAAGCGTCCGTGCTACCCACAATTTTCATGTACACTTTTTAGAAAGTGCTTTAGGGTAGCTCAAGATGCGTACTTGAAAAAACGTATTGAAAACTTCCTGTTACCTTCGAAAACCTATAAGCAAAGTTGTTGAAACCAAATAAAACCGAAAAGGTACGTAAATTCGACTTTTTTTAAAACGTACCGTTGTTTTTTAACAATTCGACCATTTTTTTAAATTCCAATAGGATTGAAGAGTAATAACAGTCACACTTTAAAAGTAAACCAGCAACTTTTTCTTTTTTTGGTGAAAAATAAAAACATAATCATTCATTCATCAACGATACCTCAGCCGATCTTCTTTGTCGTACACAGTATGCACCGAAGGGACTAGTTCCGTCGCTCGCCGACCGAGGGCGACAGCCGAACACTCGAAGCGAATTATGGTTAGAGTCCCGGACTGGGAAGGAATCTTGCTGAGCTAGGGGTACTTCTAATCTCGACTGGGATTACGTATAACCCCAGTTACCCGTCCCAGAGTTAATTGTTAGATGATAGTTGATCAAAGTTATTGATTTGAAAAAGTATTCCAAATAAGATTTCCATTTGACGAATACCCGTCTCTGTCTACAACAAAAAATATTCGCAGAAACCTAAAAGTGGACAATATTAAAAACGATGAAAAAAATCAAAAAGCAAATACGTGTTTTAATTCCATTCCAAATTGCGCATTGAACCATCACGAATAATCAACGTGCTGTTGAATCTCGCTGGAAGTTAAAGACACAGACATATATATATACATCACTCGTGTATCGTCGTTTGTTGTACGCATCTTGTACGACATTCGTTGTTCCCGTCCGTTTCGCTTCCGCGCAGCTACCTCGAAGCTGTTTCGTGATTCATACCGCATCAGCGTGAGAGTCAAGTGCACCTGCCTCCTGGCGAACGCGAGTACCCGCGTGTCGTCCGTTGGATTGATGATCCTGTCTGGAGTAGCTTCGGCTGCTCTCGGTTCTCTCGCGGTACGTGTGTCCTGGAGCGTCCAGGGTGACGCGACAGCGTGCTCCGCTTGCTTACTTCTCGCCCATGAGTCTCGCGAGTCCCTTGCAGCGCTTCGAGGCGGTGCACGCAGCACACACGCACACACACAGGGCCAAGACGAAACGAGCCTGGCCAAAGGGGCCTGTACACGTTCCAACACCACCACCGTCGACTCCCTCAAGCTCATTCTCTTCGTTGCTGATGCTCGGATGCTGCTCGGACCAGGATGCTGTGACAACGGTATACCGACATCCTTCGCTTTTAATTCGAACCGACAAACGAGAAGAATGGCTAAGAGCCACGTACGTTCTCCCCGGAGTCAAACCTCGTCGACTTCCATTTGTTTTCTCCCCCATCCCCCACCTCTTCTTTTCACATACCTCCCACCAAAATTGCTCCCAATCTCACAACGGTTTCCGACCCACTTTCCTCCGGCTAAACCGCTTAACTACCGGACAACCGATCGAAAAATCATGTTCTCCGACCAACGCGTTAACAATGTGAAAAATAATATCGGATAATCGTGACAACGATTATAATAACGGTATAACTATGGAACTGTATTTTTGGTTTTTTTTTTTTTGCGATTTATCGTTGACGTTGGGTTGGTGATTTCGTTGTGGTGCTTCGAGCTATGTGTGTGTATGTGTTGTACGTTTGAATTTCTGCTAGACATATTTTATTTATGGAAGTGATATTGTACATTGATTAAATGTTTTGTGACATGCGTGCTTGAGCTTTCCTGGCTCCGGGGGACTTGTCAGTCTGTTCCTGGTCCTGTGGTGCATTCTACCAACAGGCGTGGGTGCATGCTCGACAATCTGTAATGATAAATGTTGGTTCGCTCAACCACGAAGCCGCCGCCGACGCCGCCGCCACGCTGCCAATCGAAAAGAACTCGTGAAACGGCTTCCGTGCGACGTGCGGTCGCAAAGCGGTACAAGCTAGCTTCTACGAGTACACCGGTAGCGACTAGCTATGCACCCGGTTAACGTATACAACACGTGCACTTATCTCGCATGATTATTGACGAAGAGTCGATATTCGTGTTAGAATTAATTTTCTTTCTTCGATGAAAATTCGCCCCACGCGTTTGATCGATCGAACGGCAGATTGATTTTCAATGCAGTGCTGATGACATTGAATAGCAGGGTTAGGTTGTCCCCATAACGACAATTGTAGCAAGAAGAATACGAAAAAAAATCCGTTGGTGAGAAAGTTGAAGCGAGTGGAACGTGAAAAGATTTTTTTTTCTTTGAAGTTTTTAGTACTCCATATCCTGTATAGCCTCTTCTGTGATACGTATACGCTCGTAGACCAGATACCGGGAGGATATCGTGGGCGTAACACGTCTTCTCGTTATAGACTTGCATATATGTATGTATTATGTTGCCTCCCTCACAGAGATCAGTAAGCAGATATATAATACTTAATACTATATCTATATTATATGTCCGTATACACTTTCTACATGAATAAATTGTATACTCCCGTGTTTTATTCTTCTATTGATACTTATACGTACCTACTTCTCATGCGATGAGGCGATGAGGCTTCTATCCCATTTGGCACATGAATCTTTTTCTTTTTTCTTCTCTTTCTGTTATAATACCACAGTTCTGGGTGAACAACATAGATGTCAGCATGGACACACAAGTAAAGTCGAGCCCAGGATATAATTTCATGGCTAAGCGTAAAATCAGTCATCACTACCAAATGCGTTCATATTAGACTGTGTCAAAAAAAGGCGAATCAAATGAAGAATCGAATTCATGAAAGCGGAACCTCTTAAAGTAGATCCAATTAGGTTGAAAATTTGTCAGATATCTTCTTACAGTATACACTTCAAATGTAGGAAATGCCAAAACAATCGAAAAACTTTGTGTTTTTTAACGGACCCTAGTGAAAATATAACTATTGTTACTGAATAATGAGATTTTCAACTTTTCAATGGGACTTACAAAGTGATTGAGAATCAACTCCATAAGCATACAGCTCGCCGAACCCCTTTCGCCGATATCTCGTTTCTCGACGATGCGGTATAGATATCGCGATAGACGGCGGTGAGCTCCTGCTCGTGCTCGCCCACCTACGTGGCTCACTCGGTGCAATAATATTATTTTCATTTCTCTTTCACTCGGTCGAAAATAATACTCGCGAGAATCGGACTCGAAATGTACATTCGTCTTGAACGTCGAACGTACGGACGATATAGACGTGATAATTAACGCTGCCTCGAGCGTGATTGGCCATCGATCTTCATCGTGTTGATTCATCGAAAGATAGGATTCAACTTTCGTAGGAGGCATGAGGTTGGACGAATAATGAATTAACAAGCCGGAAAAGTTTTTGAGATCGGAGACGTTAAATCTATATTATCGAACAAGCCCGGATTGTGTATATACGGAGCATTCCATGTCAAATTAGACGATCAAAACACTGACCTCTACCTTCATGATTTCTTTTCCCACTTTCCCTTGAAATTTGATCCCAAAAAGACTTTCCTTTTTAGAACTTTTCGACCCCTCTTTAACCCTTAAGAAAATTAAAAACTATACCCAAATAAGGGAAAGCATAAGTTGTTTCGTGAAAGTAATATAACAAAACTATTATAAACAATTTGTCCGTTTTTAATTAACAATAGAGTATTGTGCAAAATTACTTGAAAATAATTAATTAAAATTTTTAACAGCTCTATCATATTACATTTACGAATCAACTCAAGCTGTAAGACTATTTCCCGGCGACATGAAAAAAAAAAAAATAAACATAAGTCAGGTTGCAACGTTAATTTTGTTTTCAAAACGACAAGGGTGAGAGTAACAAGTAGGTCGATTTACCGTCGTCGGGTGAAGTACGTACAAAACGTCTGACGTTTGTTAACGCTCCGTCGATTACGAACGAACCCTATCGAAAATTGGATCAATCGGGGGCACCGCACTCTTCGCGGTGGTCCGCGCGGCATTGTCTCAATGCCGGAGCCGCCGCAACCGTTCTTCGCCGTTTGTTCGAGCGTAACAACGACCAAAGATGATCATGCACAAGTGTCCGCGTACGTAACGGTATCACCACAATGATTACGGACGAGCACTTGCTACGCCAATGTGCTACATCAAATGTAATGAGAAAACAAAAAATATATATATATATTTATATATATATATATATATATATATATATATATATATATAATCAAATTCACCGTTCGAACATTTCCGACCACAATGCAACATTGTGAATAACTCGATGGATACGTTTGATCAGGACGATGCTTCCGGAAGTCGGTTGTTTGTATGAAAAAAAAAAAATGAAAAAGAAAAAAATATTAGAAATATTATTGTAATAATACTTAACGTCGTTTTATCGAGTGTTGTTGAATGATTGTAAAAAATGTAAAATTATCGAGAATTTCCGAACATGAGATGCGAACATCAAAGACTCGTTTTCCGAAAGTGTTCAGCTGCGAAGGTTGAAGAGGATTTTCGCGCGCGCGCGCGCTTCTTATTTCTCCGTCTTTGTCTATCCCGTCCCTTGGAGCAGGTGCATCACACGCGCGACCCCTTCAGCCACGTGATTACAACAGTCGAGAGTCGAGTATAGAATATCGTGTGATGTATATATATATATACATATATACAGCAGTGTACACACGACGATGCCGGTGGTATCGGTGGTGGGAGCGGGTAATCGTCAAGCGGTCCCCGAGGGTAATGACTCTTAATATAGCCCTGCCAACCAAGTTAAATGATTCCCATCCATGAATCACCTCGACGCACGCGCGCGCGCGCAACCGTCCGCTTCCTTGCCGTACACGACTTTTCGCCGACACCAGTGCCTATATACACGGTGCTTCTCGCACCTATGCTAGCGCGCGTCTAAACTGCTTGCAACGTCTTCGCTGAAATCTTCTCGAGGTTTCGCAATGCTCAAGCAGTGGCCCGACAATGACGGGATCTTCGAAAAATCTTAAAACCTACGCCAATTTTAACAATATTTAGTTTTTATTTCTGTGATAATCGGTTCTCATTAAGAATACGCATTTTAACCAAAAAATATTCTGAAATTCTTCGTGAAATTTCAGGATGATTGCTTTTTTTTCATTTTTGTTATTATCGTAAAAAACTTGTGAGTTAACTTTAACTTGTCGTCGTTCCGACTTGTATTCTTTATTTTCATTCTTTGTAATATTAGTTTAATTTTGTTTGTATTTTAAGATGCAAGCTTTGTGCTAATTTTTTGTACTCGCTCAATTTTATAATTATCTGATTGAAATCAAAAATACGTTTTATACTTTTTCTATAACCTAGACTCACATGCCCCCTTAAACAATCGTGTGCTGCACTAGCGAAGGGTTCGAAAAATCCTTCTGATTTACCAATCTTCGCGCAAAGCTGCATTCCTCAAGAAAAACATCGCAGAACAAAAAAAAAACAAAAAATAAACGCTAAAGTAACAAATTAAATCGACCGTAGCGCACGAGCTGAGCATTCGAAATTTCTAGGTCATTCGCATCCGAATTACACGGATCATGTATGAAGTCCCCCGGATCGTGTTGATTAACCATCGATTTCCCGGGACAAATTATGAAAAAGTGTGTAGGTACATCTTCATCGATTAGCAATGCTGAACGACCGGTCGAAAGAATGAGGTGAAACAAGTTCGGATGTCGCGTGTACATAGGCCGATTACCGTTGAGTGTGTACAGTCATTGGCTTTGGTTACCGGGAAATAAACGACGCGACAGAGGCGGCACAAACCCGCGGCCCGGTCTTCGATACCGCCGCGTTGGGTTTGTGCCGCGAAGCACACCGAAGCCTCGAGGGAGCATCAGCGTTGGAACAACGTTCGAGGGCACAAAGCAGGGAGAAAAGTACGCGATGAAGGAGCGAAGACCGATGAAGAAGGAAGAAAGAGAGAGACCGAGAGAGCATCGAAGTCTCTCAGCACTCGACGACATCGGGGAATGCGATTTGATTCCTTTTCTATCTATCAGTCGGCTCTTCTGTCCCACACGAAAGACCGCAGCAGTTACCATCTATCGAGCTTTCCGCCTATAGCCTTTGTAAGCGACATTTTATTTTTTTAGCGAGAAAACTTCGCTCGGAAATGACATTTGTGTGACCACGGAGAAAGTTGAGCTCGTCTTTAAAAGAAGCGAGATATCAAGGGATGATTTGAAAAAATAGAGAAAAATAACGAATGGGAAGGGACCGATTACAAGGACCCTATGTCTCATGGCGCAATCGGTTAATTTATTCTTGAAATATCTTCGTGGCTTCGATGATTCGCCGAGCGAGTTAATGAGTTACACATACCGAATGAGAGTATATTAAATTGCGAACCATCGTTGTAATCCGTACTTGTAATTTTTATCGTAATGAGTGATGGTCGGACCGTACGTCAAATCCCGTCCAGTTGCATATACATATAAATATATATGTCTGGATGTATATAAGCGTGTGTAAACGTAAATTTATTATGCCGGAGGGTGAACACCGAGCCGTGCAAGTTGCTGACAAATCAAACAGAAACTTGAATGTAACCCTCGAGATTGTTATAAATATTCGTTAAATCGAGGAATATATTGTAAGTGGGGTTTAATTTACTTAATTTTCAGATAAATCATAGAACGAGAGAAAGAAAGCTGGGGAAATAAATGTATTTGGTCAATGACTGCCGGATAGACATTGTAATCCGTCGGGCAGTTAGCGAAGGACTCGCTGACAAGTCTCGGGACAAGACGAGGAGTCGTCTTCGAATGTTACCTGGTATACGTAAATAGTTTAGGAATATCTCGAGGGCAGACGTGCGTTTCACTTTATACCGGATAATCGTAAGAATCGTGTACAAAGATATCTATATAGATATATATATATATATATATATATATATATATATATGTTTGAAGTGCTCGTTCGCGTGATCGTTTGCCATTGAGCAAAGAGATCTGGACTTTCACGATCGTCTCTCGTCTTATATACGCTTGTCTGTATAACGTCTCGTCTCGTCCTCCCGGCTCGTCCGGCTTGTCCGGCATCGACAATAAATTCGCGAGATGGAAGACATCCGTCAGTCGCGAGTGGTGAACGCGCGATGGCTAACCAACCGATCTTTCCTCGAGGTACAACCAACGTCGCGTGGTTATCGTTAGGACGGATTCTGGGCGATTAAGGACTTTGGATTTTTCCACATTGGTAGAGCGCATCGGAAAAATCGGTAGCCCGATGTACAAAGACGTTCGATGAATGAACTTGATCGTGGTGTAGGTACGTACGGCTTGAGACGATGTCGTTTGACCGTTAATGCGAAGATGGCCAATGCGCAGGAGCATCGCCAATGACTATATGACGTCGCAGCGTCGTCTACGACTTGGAGCAAGGTGGTTGCACGTGCCATCTACCTACTGTGAACGTCAAATTAATTCTGGATGCCACCGAACAATTTTCAATGACACAAACAAAGCTTATCATTTTTATGAATTCTACATTTGCCATTTGTTAGGGATTTTAACGGTATCAACAATTTATCAGAATTGATTTTAACGAATTATTTTAATTGAACTTCATGCATCCTGGTAGCTGTGACGATTTTCAATGCAAATGTTTAGCAATGAGAATTTACGGACATATATATATTTACTACGGGAACGACCATATCGCACATCTATAAAAATGATGCATTGATAAAATCGGTAATTTAAAGCATCTCTCACTCACTTAGACCGAGACAAGACTTGACTAAGAAGCGTAACAGAGAAAAAAAAACTCAAAAAAGCGTCATCGAAAAAGCTACTTAAGGGGTGGTTGTCCAGTTTTCGAATAGTTTTACTGCAATAAACTAAACATTTTTCTTTAAAATAATTCCTGAAAATCCCCGAACAACAGAAAACTTTCTCCTTGACCAAAAAATATCATCATTGACTGCGGATTAAATTTGTCCACTATCGAATATATATTAATATCTTGCGTATATTAACAATATTCAAGAAGATAATTCAATTGAATAGAATCAGTTGTAAATCACAAAGTTCCACCGAGAGTAGTCGGTGGAACTCGCCACGAGAGACATAACTCCGCGACGACCACATATGGAATAGACCAAAGCCGATCTTCAACTCGTGTTGTAGGCGATTTCGAAACCGGTAACCGTGGTTTGTGCCGAGTGGAAAACATTAAATTCCAACAGGTGCTTCCAAGTTGGAATGATTTAGCGATGATTCGGGTAATTTCCGGAGCCGGTTAAAGCGTTCGAAATTGCAATGCAAACCGTGGATTAAACCCCGCCGGGGCGTTACCCACGATGGCTACATCAAACCCGGGCTTTCGCTGTAAGTTCGAAAATCGCTATGCATAAAATGGTTGCGAGTCGTCTAGCACACACGAACTTCTCGCACGGATTAATTTCCGTGGAATTAAGTGCCACCGCGAATCGAATAAATCTGCGGAAAATTGATGGCGGATCGTAAAGCGGGGGAAAGCCCCGGGTGAACGAGGCCCATGGATGACGACGTGATTACTTTTATTTGTCGTCGGAATTCACGATGAACGCACCCTACGCGTTGCTTTTCGTTTCTAGCTGCGTCGTCCAACCAGTTCCTCTTCAAAGCCGTGGGCTCGCAGGCGCAACGCACGATAGATGCGCACAGGATGAGACGCGCAGGACTCTCTGATTTACCGACCTGGCCGCGCGGGCGCGCGCGTCTCGTTCGTCATATTTATTTGTTCGCCCGGTACATTGTGACGCCCGAAGCGCCCGCACCCCAACATGCGGGGCACGAACTAACGCGGTACACGTTAACGTGTAATTCCACACACACAGACTGGACGCGCAACGCAGGTCTGCTCCACTCGTGCGGCTCGGCAAGGAGGCGATAACTCGTTCGAGACACTTCGTCCAACACGACCTCACACTTTGATATTCGCTTCCGCTTGTTATCCAAATCCTTTGAGGTGTTTTCGTATTCCTTCACGGTTCGATATTCACCCTTCGATGTAGTCTCAGTCTGAAGTACAGCAAACTCTAAGGATGGTACTTAGAATTTTTATTTCTCGTTTTCATAGGTTTTTTGGTAGTCTAATGAATATTCATTCGGCTACTTCACTTTATTTTACTAATTACATCTTAAATATATTGAATTAGAAATTAAAAATTAAATAAAAATTAGAAACTGATATCACTCGAATTTACTTTACTACTTGAATCTTCAGAAAATATTTTACCTGTAATTTTCAGTAATTCCGAATAAGGTTGAGTGTACAGAAAAAGGGTTAAATAAGCGTTATTGAGCTTTTTGATTCTACCTACGCTTTTATTCGTAGTAACAAATTATTTTTTTCGTCATTCTTTTTTTTTCTACCCGATTTTTTATTGCAAAAAAATAATCATTGCATTCTGAAAATTTTCATTCGATATTTCACTAGTCCTCTGCCAGTAGATACTCAAGAACAAAATCATGGCCGATGCCACCTCCCATTTGCCCCACAGACCCGTGCCCGTTGTGTCTCGTTGCAATGGACGTACTTTGTCGGTTTCCACGAAGATAACGTTTTCTCGCGATTCTGCGGACGTGAAGAAATGCACGGCGATCGATGAACCGCGATGGCATCGGCGGTGAATAGCCGCGGAGAAACACGGCCGCGAACGTTCGAGGGGGAGTCAGCGAGAACTGGTGCAGCGAGAAGTGATGCGGTGCCGGGGACAGAGACCGGGGCTGCGTGTATCGTTTAATTACCGCTACCGCTAATTATCGTTTTTCTTACTCTTCCACGCGAACCACCACCACCACCACCAGCACCAGCAGCATCGGTAAGATCGGTAGCATCGAGCCATTCGTGACGATGAACACAGGTCTGCATCTCGGTTATGTTTCCACATATATCTGTCCTCCCGTGTCTCTCGCCCTCTTCCCCACCCTCTTCGCCGACTCCACCGCCTCCTCCACTTCGCGATTCTCCGTCGTCTTTCGTCCACGCGCGTCCATCCTCTCACAAACGATCCGTGAGTTTTCTCCCGCGAGACGAACGAGAATACAACCGTCAAGCCCGGCAGCGTGAGCATTCTATATACACACGCGTTTAATTTCTTCCCTTTTGCTCCTACGCTCGGTCACTCGGGTTTGCGGCTTCCTCCGCTGTCTCCGCTGGTTAGCGCAAGAACTCCCGCCGTACACTGGCCTACCACTCGTCACAAATCCATTAGAGTAATTAGCGAGAAAAAAATGAGAAACTCGTTATCGAACCTCGGTGATTAACCGCTAGAGGCCTTTACGAGCGCGCGGTGCGAGCACCGGCCAACTACGAAGGGCCGCGTTTCTCCGACCGAAACGTTGGTTATATTCCACAGGCTTTAAACTCGAGCGTGTGGATCCTGCGAATATCCGGAGTTGCTCTCGAGATCATTGACTCAAGTCGATGGAACGATCGTTTTCCCATTTAACGAGGTATCGATAAAACGCAACTCACAAATAACTTAACTATTCTCGTAAACTTTATTGATGCTCTGGCCGTTAAGTAGCCTCGCGTGATTAGAATAAAAATTGAAGAAAAAAAACAAACAACAAGCTATTATGATATCCAATGATTGTCAATCTTCATTTTAATGTTCACGATCGGATCGTTTGCAACGAAATTTACGTGTCGGATAATTTTCGTCGATGGGCGATTGATATAAAGTTTTGGTATTAACATTTATCGACATCAAACCCATTTCACTTCTAAACTATTTTTTCTATTAGTTTCTATGGATAGATAGCACATCGATCACTCGACAATATTTTTTTTACCGAAATGCAAGCGTGATGTTGATTTGTTTTCGAATAACTTTTTCTAGCGTTTTTTTTATGTCCATATCTGGATTACATATGAAGCCGATAAGTGGCAGTGTCCCTTTAAGAAACGATCGAGGAACGATTGAAACGTTGGTTCACAGACACGTTGCAGCGAGCCGAGGTACAAGAAGTCGTGGAAAAAAAGCATCGAAAGAAAATTATAAGAAGAAAATAAGAAAGAAAAAAAATCATGAAAGATACGATAGACGGAAAAGCCGCCAACTCTTCGTCCAAGATTTTTACAAGACGGAGGTATATATACACATCCACGACAACCACAGAGATTGCGCCATACTCAACCGGATAAACGCCATCTGGCCGTTGAGTTACCCGTTCGACGATTATCTTAATAGCGCGAGTGACTCTAATGAATAGCAAAGTTTTTGCGATGTTGTGAAAGAAGAGCCGGAGAAGTAAAAGGAACCAGAGATCCTTTCTCGCCTTCGCAGCCCTTTTCGATCGTACAACCGGGGGCCCCACGTCCCCCATGCAGCGACGAACGAAAGAAGAAAACAAACCAAAAAAACAAACAACCTGCAAAAGCGACGGAAACTTTTTCAACGTTTTCTTCGACACTTCTTTCATCCTTCTTGAATCGTATTTTTCGCACGGTTCGCCGGTCACATCGGGAACCAAGACTCACGACTTCTCTTTCTTCCGTTCGTGTTCCATCCTTCTCGCGTGTACCCGTGTGGAAATTGCGCCCAGGAATCTACCAGGCCCTGACTAGTTTCCCTGGGTTCTGGCCAGCATTCTGCATGGTAAGCTAGATAGCCCCCGACGCCATGTGTAATTTCTGGCTGCCCAGTTTTTGCCCAGTATACCTGATCGAGGCCTAACCAGCGTTCCGATTTTGAATCCCGGAAAACTGCGTAGAGGCTGGACATTGCCAGCACAATCGGCACTGATAAAGGAGGGATGGGGTGGATTATTCTCTAATGGTATTAAATAAATGGAAACCTCGGTAATATAATAATATAAAACTCGATAATTTATTTTTCATAAAATATATAAAAATATAAATATATCCATCAGGCTGTCCCTCAAAATGGTCATTTTGGATTTTTTGCACTCATCCTCTAGAAACATTCAAGGTATATAAAAAACATGTGGACAGTTCTCCATACCACTCGTCGCAGTCATTGTCGTCTACGGTCACTTATTGTAATTCATCACTGTCACTCATCGCGTTTTCATTTTTGATAGCCGTATCCAACCCACATATTATATCGCGCACGTCTTCTTGATACTTCTACGACACTTTTTTCTAAAGCGCGGTGTTTTCGGACCCGTTCTACATTAACCTCTTTTTTCTTAGCGTCATTCCGTGTTGTTATCAAACTGTCACTCTCTACAGAGCTAGGTTATGGAAGTTCAGTTCAGTCGAGGAACGCCAGCGCCATACAGCGGTGACACGTGTTAACAGTCCGAAGCCGTGTACAGCATGATCGCCGCTCTTGTCCGAAAAAGACGAGAGATGGCGTCATCATCTATCGATGTATGCTAACTAGATACCACATAGCCTCCCTACGGTTGGCATAGAATAAAATGACTGGCCAGCGCGCACATAGACAGGCACGTATACATGCACCGTGGCTAGCTTCTATTCAGCTGCTTCACAGAGAAACCTATCGCGGAAAACTAGCCAGGTGCTGTATTCAAACTAGGGAATCAGTACCGAATTTCTACACGGGTATACGTCTCGGCTTTGCTCACCTTTTGCGTACCTTTTGCGGTATATTTCTCCGTGGTACGGTGAGTCGCGGTACGTGAGGCTAGTTACCGATCACCCAGCGAGGCGAGAAAAAGAGAGAGAGCGAGAGAGAGAGGAGGAGAGAGAACGAATCGCCGACGTGAAAAAAATGACGAAAGGAGTAAGAGACGGTGATATGACGATGCTGTGATGAGAATGAGAAGGAAAATTCATCCACGATGAAAAAGATGATGCGATGAAGAACGTGCGAGAGAGTCGGAAGAACGGCAACGAAGAAGAATCGAGAGTGATTTTCGATGATGGGGGAATAGTCTCGTGATACTCTGACCCGTTGCTGTACGTAAAGCTCAACAGGATGCTGAAGGATATAGCCGAGGATTATGTGAAAAAGACCGGAAATGGCGGCCATGGGGCAGAATATTAAATAGCTTATTCGTATTCGAATAATTTTGAGGAATATATTCGATAAACATTAATGGGTTTATATGCTGAAGTACGCTTGGATGGAAATTTTATTTATAAGTAAAAGATGCTGATGATCTTAATGGTTATGATGAACCTATGATTTAGAGTTAAAATTATTTAGAATGAATAACAGGTTCACGAATTCATTGATATAAAATTCCATTCGTTTTATACAACTAAATCTGGGCTGACTGTGACTGAATGGAAAACTTTTCCAAAAGAAGTCGTCTACCGATAATTTCCTTTGCAATGATATAATCATCACGATGATCGCGATGACAGAACGTCCAGCCCGGATTGAATGTTCGCGAAATAAAGGACAAAGAGATGCCTGAGTTTTGCGAATGAAAATAAAAAAATATAAAAGAGATCTTGAACGGAAGAGAGCAGGGTCGGGTCGCGTTGAAAGATGTGACGTTGATTGCTCGTCGAAGGGACGACCCCGTTGAACCTGCACGCTACCCATATCTCCTCGACGGGCATCCAGAGGGGCAAGGGCAGAAGGCTCCGTGATGTCGATGCCCCTTGGGACTTCGGTTCTGAAACCGCAAAAATAGTGCTTTCGCACAGTAGTATTGGATTGGCTCGAGAACCAAACAAAAGAAAATGATCGACAAGCTCCGTGAGTAAAAAAAAAATCTGAGATCGTGATGTCCATCGAAAAGATTCACTGCTAAATCTACAATGTTACCACAACATTATATTCTTCACGGTTTTTATCGTGATCCCTGCCGGATGAGTATAACCAGATGGATTTTTCTGTAAAGTCCTTGTACGGCGGTTTGCAGGATGACGCTGCAGAGGGGATGGGGCGCGCGTGTGATTCCAACATTGAGATGTTTCTTCTGGGTGGGTGAAGAGATCAGCTAACCGAGCCTCGTTTTGTTTCTGGCTGGAACGCTTGGATGCTACCTCGCCATATGCCTTTCTTCAAGACGTGTCATTAATACGTTCCGCGAAACACTCTCGCGTGTCCTATCGAGTGTGAGTCTCCTCGAGTCTCTTACGCGGGTACACGCACTGTACGGCGAGAGACTGCGAGAGCCGAAGCTGGAACGAAGGATCCCAGGTGTCCGGGTCGCGCGAGCTGAACGCCGTCTCTGCGTGAGCGCCTTCTTCTTCCTTCTCCTCCTCCTTCTTATTCTGCCCCCACCGTCTCTTCGTCTTCCTCGCCACGCGGGAGTGACGGTAATGAGGAGAGTCCCTCATGACTTATGTATGTGCGGACCGGCGCACGGATTTACAATGTTCTTCGGTTCACTCCTGTGTGCCCGATGCATCCCTTCGTCGCAAATCCTTAAGCGCAAAACTGGCGCGAGATTCTCTACTAGCGCCTATTACTTTTGTCTTCTCGGATCTTACTGTGCGAGAATGTCTCTATTTTCCCACAGAATAGTTTTGTGAGAGAACTATTGTAAGGTTTTTCTGTTATCGATGTTACAGATTCATGTGCGATTTTCTTTTTTTTTTTAATATTGGTTTCTACCATTTTTACTCTCTTTCGTCTTGATATCTCATGGGACTTCGTGAAGGTCTGATACTCGACACGTATCGTTATTGTTTTACAGAGGGAGAGAGTGGAAATAAACATTTTCAATGATGACGCAGGCTCTTATGTTTTTTTTCGAAAAAAATGTTAGAACTGATTTTTTTTAACAACTAATTTTAATTGTTGCCTATCGAAATTCAATCGATTGGAAAATTGGGAATTTTTTTGTTCCACGTAATTGTACTTATCACGTTGGGCTTTAACAGTGACAAGATTTATTGGTTTTTTTGTTGGCCTTTTTAATCGGTTATTTTACCATAATTCACCTGTAACGTCTTTATTTTCTCACAATGAATTTTCCTACGGACAATATTTTTTTTTCTTCTTTAGACTGCACGTTTCCAACTCCCAATTTCGATAATAGTAAAAACTCATGGCGTTAAGGTGTCGAGATAAATTCCCAGGTCGAGTGCCGAAGGGTATAGTTTACTTCTCTCACTTTACATCACAACCGTTTTTCACGGTTATCGTAACTACTCGAAAAGATCCGTGGAGGCGAGCAATTGATGTGAGGGGAAACATCGTTCCGACCGTAACCGTCTGGAAAGTTTTCTCGACTCCTCGCCGTCCGAAATCTCGTCCGTCCTACCTCAGTAGGCAACTGTTCCGTCGCTGCCGTTCTTCTCACAGAAATACCGAAATACCGGTCGATAAAGCGTGTGCCAGAACGGTTCTCATTCTCGCTATCCGAACTTGTCGCCTTGTCGCGACGGATGAGATAAATAAGAATAAGAGAGGAGAAAAAAATCGTTGGAAAAAAAACACACACACAAATAAGAATAAATAGGTGTCTCGTGACACGTAGAAATTAGGAAGACGCGACGAGTATAAAGGAGTTTGCCGCTTCGACAGCGTCCGATCACCATATTGAATATCAATTTGAGATACAAGAAGGTGTCCCAGCTTCTTCGACGTCGATTCAACGAGTTTTACGAAAGATAACAACAAAGTAGACGCACTTTCCTGTATTCACATCAACGGGACTTATATACACGCACGAGCAGCGTGGGTCGATATCGTCTCCGATCGTTTCTACAGCTTCGAATTTAACCGGCACGACTGCGTTATCGAGTCTGCCGTAAATAACGAATCGACCTTCAGGGTCGATGAAATAGTGACTCGCCATTAGCAGCGTTGGTCTGAAATCATTTCGATTTCCAGTAAGCGAAATTTCCTGACACTCGAACATTCATGCCAAAACTCACTTTCGACACCGTTATGTCTATTTTTTCACGCGCACGTTTTGTAACAGCTTTGTACAACCATTTAATACTCATTTCTCGATTTATCCGAAAATTTAGGACCGAAAATGATTTATGATCGATTTGTTTAGTTTTCGTAAAATCGAATCTTATCATTTTTCAAGACTTGAGTTAATTATTGAATAAATAAATTATTTGTATCGTAACTAACGAGAGACTGAGACAGGCAAACTGATTGGCAGTGATTGCAGAAACCCAGCGAATCATTATAGATTAAATAAATCGTCGTCGCGTCTCTCAAAATTCGACGCGTAATAATTTTTTTCATTCTTATCGATAAAAAAATCTTTCTTCGCTCGAAGTATTATTATAGTATATTTCATGGGAAGAATTTTCAGTGAGGCTCTCAAGATGTTGTGGCGACGTAGCGAGGAGGGGACGGGGGGAAGGGGGGGTCCTCAGGATGAGATTTCTCCGGTGATTCTTTGCGGTCGTCCGGGGGCCCCCCTTTACACTTCGCGGTGTCGTACACCTCCACAGTCAACTTTTCCATCGCCCGTGTCCTGACGGTCTCTGACTTTTATCCAAAAATAAAAGTAAACGACACGGAGTCGCGGGAAGAAGCGCACCGGTGACGGTGGGTAACCCGATATCGCCGAATTTACCAAGAAATTTTTTTATGGTAATGGGGTTTTAATTGCGTTGCTGCGCGGCAGCGACGCTGATTAAGCAGTAAATTCACGTATTCATAAAACACCGTGGTTTACGATGAACGTGATCTGTGTGCGATGCCACACTATAGCTCACACTCCATACGCGGCTTTTGCCCGCTGCTGCTTTTGCTGCTGGCAAAGTTTTCTCGATGTCGTGGCCGTGTGCAAGCCCTCTGTGCCGAGGTGAGATGTCCCACCGAGGGCGAGAAACTGAGACGGGCAGAAAAATCACGTAGCAAATTTGCTTGCGTATATTACGGTGGGTGGCCAAATTATTGGGGACGGTACACCATTTTTTTTTTTTTGTTGTAATTTTCAAACTTAAATTAATTTTTATAGTATTTTTGTTATACGATGTTTTTAACGTGCTTTGACGCAGGGCGGCCGTGTTACAGATGTGATTTCGAAAGATTATTATTATTCAATTTTTTTTCCTCTCCTGGTTTGAGAGCGAGAAATTAATTCAATTCAATTGATTTTGTGAGCAAATAAATGAATTTTAATTAATTTTTCCTCTGTAGTTTTGTTCCTGGTATCATTATTATCTTTTCTAAATAGTTGCATTAATGGCGGTCAACCTTAACCTTAAATAAAGTGAGATTGTAAACTTTGAATTTACCGGAAATTCGGACTGCGTCTAATAATTTAGCCACCGACTGTATAATCAAGCAATAAAACTATAAAAAAGAAATTCATAATTGAACTAAGATTGACAATGCGTTTATCATTAATATTCTCATTACAATTCGGAATCCTATCTCTGTAGATACAATCCCAAAAATCTTATACCGAACTATCGACGAGGATTTTTTTCGTTCATCAACCTTAGAATAATTTATTTTTCAATTTAGCGTTTCTCACGCGAAGAAAACGGGAATTCAAAAAAAAAATGTACACGCGCGTGAAGCGTTGGGAATATCGGGGGGAACGAAGCTTGGCCGACCTGTACCACGATCAAAATTTGTTTTTTTTCTTCTCCGGTGTCTCGACAATCACCAACAGAGACGAAAGAAGCCGGCCGCCCGATCGGGGAGGCGTGTGCAAACGTTCTGCGCTGCCGGCACGCCTGAGATTGATCGATCGATCGGTGAATCGGTTGATTGATCAACATTATAAGAGCTCGCTGGTGCGGTTGCGCGAGGAAGGGAGAGATGGGGGGGGGGCCTGCCCGACGAAGAACGTCGCGCGACATCGAATATAAATCAAGCCAATGGGCTTCCCGAATCCCGATGCATCATTAATACATCTATCACTCTCATCCACATCTATCCGTTCACTCTCCAGTAAATATTTATCACTCACAACCACTATATTGCCACACCAAATCGATACAAAATAATATTCAAACCCAAAACTTCCGGAAAAAATAACTATTTTCATTTTTTATTTTTCGATCACATATATCTTCGACGTTCTCGTTGCCGAAGAACACAGCGTACGAAAAACCACCAAAAGTGTTATACAGTTTCGCCCTTTCGGATCTTATCGGACAAAAGCGAGGCGCGCGCGCGCGCGCGGGCAACAAACACCGAGTCTTATATTATTATCGTGTATAATTCGAAGGGACGTCTCGCTGACCCAAAATTCGCGAGTTGTGCGTGAAGAGGTGGAGATTCGGGAGACGAGCAGGACGTGGAACAGTGGAACGTACACGGGGAATGAGACGGAGCGAGGTAGGTAGAGGAAAAGGCGCTGCGAGCGAGCGGTTCGTGCTCGATATAAATCGAGATATGTCGATCGTTCGTTATCCGGTCTCGCTCTGTGGCCGCGGCGTACACGTTCGGTAAGGCGGCTGCAGCGACGCGGCGGTCTACCCTCCGCTCGGACGCCACGTCGTTAATTAGAGACGCGCGCGCATACACACACACACACACAAACACTCACACATACAACACCGACAAGGAACGCGTATGAACGAGTGAAAGGCCCAGAAAGAGAAAGAGAGAGAGATAAATGTGGAAAGAGGAACAACTCCAGAGAATTCATTTGGCTCGGGTAATGAAACTCGGGCGACACGCAATCCGCCCGGGCGCACAGCCGGTGAGGAGCGCACCAAGCAAAGAGCTCATCTTCCTGGCAGGTGGTATGCCCCCAAAGCGTAATCCTTTCGGGGCTTCTTCGTACTTGCTTTTATTCCCCACATCTCCTCCCAACTGCCCCCCCCCCCCCCTCATGACCCTTGACCTCGTAACGAGTTACGAAAGAATAAGAAGAAGAAAGAAAGTATAAAAAAAACGTTTTACATTCGGTATATCCTGCACGCCAACGCAATCGTCCTTGGAATATATATTTATTGTGAATTACAATTTATCTCCATGCGTGTGTAACAAATTTTACGGGGCGGAAGCGAGATTATGAGAAAGGATTTACGTACGTGAGATCGAGGGCTCGTTTTTGAATGAGGATCACGGGATTCACGAATTATCCGTGGCGGAAGATTGTTGAATGAGAGAAGTGGGGGGTTTGAAACGGTAGGAGCGTCCGGGGTTGGTTGAATCGAATCGGGGTTGAAATGTATCGATGGAATATTGTGGATAACGAGATCTATGGTTTTTTGAATAATGATTTATATCATTTTTTCGGAAGAGTTTGCTCAGGCGTTAAAATTACATTTTTCAGCTTTTCGAACTTTCGAAAAGTAGAGTCAATTCCGCCTAAACTCTCTTTTGCTATTCATTCGAGTGAAAATATTGTCACTCGACTGATATGACATTTAAACAATTCGAACACATGTTTGACTAGTCTCCAACAAAATTCGACACGATTCATTGCCACGTGAACATTAGCGAAAAGAAACAACAAAAAGAATAGCTAAAAATTGGAATATTGATGCAACTGGCCCCGGTCGACCTTTCGCGAGTAAGCAAAACTCGTTTTCATCCGTTGGGCTCGTTGCACATGCAACGTTGGCGTAGGCGAGATCGTGCACCCTACGATATACCTACTCGTGTGTTGTGGCAATGCTATTATGTATTGGACGTTGAAGCTGACGCACATTGAAGATCGGGAGCAGAAACGTAAGTTGCGAGAAACGTAATTCGAGACGATCGAGTCGAATGAACGATCCGGGGGTTTGAGTAGGGTGTGTTTGTGTGCATAGGCGATGGACGAGAGAGCACGGTAGTGTGCTTCGGATAATGAGCTCGGATGCCCCGGACGGTTGAGTGGGTGGAGCCGATGGTCTGATGTACAGCGCACCGGCTTCCACTTGCCACCGGCACGATCTATCTCTCGCGGTTTGTGCGATCGGTGCAACGCGTTTGTTGTAATACACGATGCACCGGTTATACTACACCTCACGTACCTACATAGTTCCAGGTATATATACCCGGGATACAGTGCGATCTCTCATAGCGATCTTTTTCATACAATCTTATACGTTCGCTTTCACTATATTGTCAATCATCGAAACTTACTCCTTGAAAACTTTGCAATCACTGTGAGGCAATTATTTATTAATTGTTTTATTGAAATTAGCGCTGAATATTTTTTTTACGCTCACAATCATCATTCTTTTTTTTCAATAAAAAATCTTTATTCATCATTACGCTTCGAATGAAAGTAGAATGAATTCTTTAATATGCAGAATGAGACGATATAAAAATTATCGTCCGACTGCAATTAATGTGTTTGCTAAAAAATATAATTAAATATATGAAATATAAATAATTAATTCATTGAAATTATCGTTCCATATTTATTTTGTTTGTTCTGTTTTTTTTTTTAATAAAAAAACTTGATTCACCTTCGTGCTTCAAATGTAAGATACTCGTCAATAGAATAAATTCTTTGATATGCAGAATGAGAAGATATGAAAATTTTCGTCTCACTCCAATGAATCTGTTCGCAGCCTCGTTTTAACCGATGTACGACTGTACCATAGAATATATATATACATACCTTCTTCATTACTCGATCGAGCTTTCTCCTACTAAACAAGATAGCACGCAAGATCACTACGTATGCTACATCAGTTCAATGATCGATCTAACCAGCCTATAACTATCATACATAAACATCTACACATATATATATATACAATCAAAGCTGTATCATAATGCACACACAGTGTATAGTTACAAAGATAGCGTACGCGCCACTCGTCCGTCCGGTCGATGTTAACTCGTAATGAATCGATGAGTAATGATAACTCATCGTTCTATATAAGATAACGTTTATTATTCCATACTCGCCTTATCGACAAGTAGAATCGAATCGATACAAGCATCGCTCGTTCTTCTTCGTTTATTCTCATATACCTCGATCATCTAGTCTCAAGGTAGCGCACACGAGTCGACAACGAAGCCGATCGTCCGGGGCAGCGAGGGGCGGGGGGGGGGGGGTGCAACTCATGGTGCAACGAGTCGAAGCGTTGTTCCTGGTCCCCGGGTTCGGTTAGCTGCTTGTTGAAACTTTAGTTAATCACCGTAAGGACATCGGTCACACAGCTTGTCCTCCGCTTAATTCGCATTCGGCGTCACAGCATCAACCATACAGAAGCTTGTATCTCCTCTGTCGTTATTTCCTCTCTACTTTTATTTTCCATTTCATTTTATTTTCTTTTTTATTTTTGTTTGTTTTTTTCTTTTTTGTTCGTAATTTATTTTTGTTTCTCCGTTGGTTGTCTCGTTATTAGCCTCGTGTTCTCGTGTTTCGTCTCACTCGCACTTTCACGTGTTTTTCGCTTATTGTCTCGCTCGCGCGCATGCGCGAGGCTCGGCGCCCTTAGGCGCCCTCTGCCGTTCGGACTCGAGACCCGAGTCTTATTTCTCACCGGTCTCTCACACAACCACCGGCGAGAGGCCACGACGCGACCCCTCTCTCACTCCGAACTATGGTATATCTCGGTCTCTGTATCGCCGAGCTGAAAACTCAATTACAGCTTAATGAATTGGCAGCGACGTCGGCGGCGGCGGCGGCGGCGGTAGCTGCCGGTTTGGTGCCCGATGCGCCGGTGTGTCGACCGTGGCCTCCGGGACTATATCCCCTCCCCCCCGCCTCGCCTCTCTTCGTCTTCTTCTTCTTCATCGTCTTCATCTTCGCCCCGTAGCTCGCCCGATGCTGCTAACTCCTCGTTCGATCGAGGGGCACGCGGGGGGGGGGGGGGGGACTGTGCAGCGACCCGCGGGGGCCCCCGATCGTAACGAGCCGTACACGCCGCGCGCACACGTAGTATAATGCCGTTTCCATTTCTTTTCTCTCGTCTCAACCCCTACACCATCGATTCGCGTCCCCATATTAATTCACAGATCTCGGGAACGTGTACGTGACTGTACAACCCGACACAACCGCGTGATAACGCCAACGAATCAATGATACAACGAATATCCCACGAGATCCTTTATCGAATCTACTGCGAGATGTTTATTTAAATAGAGAAAAAAGTTCTTATCGATTTGCTTCAAACATCGTCTCTGATTCCATGATGTTTTTTTTTTCGTCGTGTTAATGCTTCGTTGGGATTCTTGTGTGGGATTGTGTTGATAGATTTTTTTTCAGGGTGATGCGTCCATGGTGCATTCGGGTTTTTTGAGGTTGACAGAGATGTTTGAAAATAGACGAAATTATGTACCAACGGACTATTGACAATTTAAAAAAATCAAAAGATATTCTTAGTACGAAATATTCAGGGCTTTCGAAAAAATGAATAATTAAATTTGTATATATATACAACATTTGAATGATGATCATCATCACGTTTTATGCAAAGACTTTTCACACGAGATAAATGTATCTATATCAGAATGAGAAATAAACAAAATTAATACAAACGAAAAATAAAAAACAATAATTATTTTTTTTTCAAAACGTACCTTGCCACCAAGGATAGGACGTTGAATAGGCCCGTATGTCTCTGATTGTAATATTCGTTGGTGTGATTCAGAGTTTCGACTCTCTCATTCTCATTAAACGGTTTCTTCCTTACCTTTATCGTATAATTCGTTGTGCGGGAACTGTGCAATGTGTGCGTGGGGCAACGCATTTACGTCAAGTCATGCACACTCCCCGTAGTTATAACACATACATACACACACACACACAAGTAATAATATCTCGCATACGCGGCAATGCCGCAAAACTGTGAGCACCTTGGCGCGAGAGAGCAACAGGCGAAACGGCGTATCGCGTTTAATGGCCGAGATAAATCTGCGAAGCCCCGGACGACCTTTGAACCGCTTCGCGGCCGCCGGGAGTCTTATTCCTCCGAGTCCTTCGCGTTGTGAGGATAACGCTGGACGGGTCTCTTCGTAAAAGCCGGGAGGTGCGTATAGCCCTCGCGGTCCCCGACGCAGTGTCCACGGTTATTATCAAACGACGGGCCCTTCTCGAGTTCCCCGTCAGGACTCAAGGAATGCTCTGCGCTTCTTAATTTTTTCTTTTTTCACAAATGTGTTAATTAAGAAAAAAATCAAAGTAAATAGGAAGATGGGGATAGTGCGTATGAATTATTTCCTGGATTTAATGGCTATGAGCCAAGCTTTCTCGTTCGCAGATTATAATAACCCGAACATTATTATTATTATTATTTTATTTTTTTGTTTCATCGAAAAAACGTCTCATTAAGCCAGTATTATTCTCGTACAACAAACCCCACGGAAATGAAAGAGTGTTTGTTGTGTGTGGTTGGGCTTTATGCCGAGTTATCACTTTGCTGTTTTCAACGAGGTTTTACGCGCGAATCATTATGGGGTTCGCGACCGTGCAGCAGAATGGAAGAAGAGAAACGAAAAAAAATAACATCTGGAAAATAATTATTATGAGATGAGTTTTATAATAAAACATAAATATTTTTTTATTCATAAATTTTGAGGTAACTAATTTGAAAATGATTTTTTTTTTTTTAATAAAACGGATTCATTAATGTGGTTACAATGTATGGTTATCTTTCGTCGATAAAATGTTTAACTGCTTTTGATACAAACACATATATTTATATATATACATTGCACGAGATCCAATCCTCAAGGGTGATTCGTACGAGCGCACAAGGGCGACGTTTTCCACGGTCTCTCTATCCGGAAACTTCAACGCCCGAACGAACGCGATCTTCCCATGCACTCTGCGTGTTTTTATTTTTTTATTTTTAGAGGATTTTTTTTTCGTCGCTCCTGGTAAGACCCGATGAAATTAAAAAGTCATAACTCGGTTGCAACAATTGGCTAACGAAAATGATATAATTGCGCTTCTGGCGCAACCCTACGGAACCGTCGGTTCAAAGTTTCGCGAGCAATTTCTCGCGGGGGATTTAAAGTTCCCGATTACCGAACATCTTTTCCCAGGTGTGCCGAACCTCGGTAAAATCTTCGGCTCCAGATGGCGGGCAAAACCCCCATCGGCCGAATAATCGCCCTCGGGCTTTCTCTCATCAAGTGCGAATTTTTTTGAAGCGTAATTTGTACTGAAGACAGCGGGTAAAAAGTATATTCCCATGCAGTGGGATTACACTTTTTGGGGATAACTTGCACTGGTGTAATTTTTTATTAAAAAATTTGGATTCTGGATAAACAAAAACATAAACTGAAGGTTTTTTTAAAATAGTCACTGCATCATGCTATTTGTGCTATTTTCGTGATAAATTCATGATAACCGATGATTATATATTTTTGACTCACAAGTCGAGCGATACACAAAATGGCGCCACGCTTTTTCTGCGATCGGTGATCAAAAAATGGTTCACAGTCGGATTTTTTTCACACCGCAGAAGACATTTCAACGGTGTCTCTGGCGAAATCTCGCTATCGTCTGCTTCACGGACGTGCAAAGTTTTCGACGTGGGCGCTCGCCGATAGAGTTAACATGGTCTTCGGGCACCGGGTTTCACCGATTGCCAGACACGTAGCCGGCGAGAGAATTGCTCGACTTATTCGACCTTTTCTTCGGCTGAATCGGATCGAACTAACGTGGGAGGCGTGGGAGGCGAAAGAGAGTATCCGTGCGTGGTGTTTGTATGTACGAACGTGCTTAACCAATGTCGTGTGCAAGAGTGCCATACGCACCCAATTTGACTGCGGAAACATCGAGTTCTGTGTGTGTGTGTGTTTGTGTTTGTGTTTGTGTGTACACCTTCTCGCTTTCTGGGTTCGTCACGAAGGCGAGGAGAGATTTTGTTCGTCTCGTATTAGGCGCGGCGTGATGTGAGGTCAAAGCGTCAAGAGTCGACGTACGGGATATACACAGACTCGATGCCGAGAGATATTATGCACGCCTGTCCACCTACACCTCGTCGAGCGATGCTCCACTTCCCTCTAAGCACGGGACATATAAGCTTCGGAGCTATGTCACGCGGGCTATGAATATGCAAAATATGAATATAGGCATCCATAACGCAACGACCAGGAATACAATGCACGTATCAAGTCGCCTGTGTGGAACTAAAGAAAAAAGAAAAAAAAAGAAAAACTAAAACTCGAAGTATCGTAGTGTAGAACTATTGTGTCCTGTGCGTGTTGAAAATGAACTCGAGAGCAAGTTGTAGAATTGTATCTATTTTTTAAATCTGTCATTTCTATTTCTTAAGCAGCTTTAGTGAGAACTGTCAGTTGAATTGAAGTTTTCAAATTATCGAACTTGGGCAGTATACAAAAATCGTGGACTCACGACTCGAGTTAATAGCGTCTTATGTGCATGAGGGTGGACCAAGATGAGTGTGTGTGTGTTCTTTTCTAAGTTTTTATAGGTCCGATTGACAACGGTGGACAGTTAAAAAATTCAAACACTCTTTGCCACCTCATGGAAATTGCTTAGACTCTAAAGTCCGAACGATGCTCAATTTTCCTATTCAAATTGGTAGTAGGATTTTATAGACAAGACATTGGATGACGTTTTAAATTTCTTTTTTTACTAAGCCTTCAGGTTATAGTTTCGCAGAATATTGCCAATGAACCATCGACTTAAGTCCTTCATCCCTATTCAAATGATTTTGTGTTGAATTTATAAAATATGAAAGAATGGTGAACAAGTTAAATATCATTATCCTTAAAAGTTTGGATTGATGATATTCGACCGCACCGAAGTGCGTATGTATGGTATACGTGCGACTGTGCGTTAAAGCTCGTGCGTACACGCTATATACACTACGTACGGCATACCGTATGGTAAAACGTATATACAGCATTCGATTTATGCACGTACGTGCGACCGGCTATCTACCTAAACGTTATGTAAAGCGTGCGTGCTTCGCACGTCTGTCCCTTTCTTCGTCACCGCGGTGTCTCGATGCTGTGCCCACGAAGGGTGGGGCACGTGGGTGACTCCGGATTCCACCCACGTCGCATTGCTGATCGCCTCTCGTCGGCGTTCTTCCCTCGACTTCGGGGCTTCCTCGTCGACGCCATTGTTTAAATTCGAGCGCCCTTGTCGTACTCTCTCGATATATACATATATTTTCGAAGAAAGCCGAAGGAGGTTCGAACCACGAATTTTCGACAATGGAAAAAAAATGTCATTCGTCGAATGACTATTCACTTGCAGGCGGCTGAAGCCAAGTATTGTCACTTTAACCCTAATTCTAGCGATAGGATAAAATAATTCCTGGAAATGCGTGTGTCTTCGAATATTTAGAAAAAAATGTGCATCTAACTGTAAGATGGAATTGCGAGAATTAAGTGTGGGCTTTAGACGGTAAAACATATTTTCGAAACCTTTTTTTTTTTAAGAAATATTTCGAAGTCACAATTATATCAATAACTCTATTAATAATATATGATCAATTAATCAGTATTATATTTTGATAAACACTTGTTATATTTCTATTAATAATTTATTATAACTATATTATTGTCTTTTAGTGGACCAATGACCAAATCTGACAAAATAACAAATTATTTGTTCCCACTTTTCATTGATTCCTTATTGGATGTTTTTTCAATTTTTCTTATTTAATTTTATTTTTATTTCAGACAACTCGGTAAAAGAATCTGTGTTCAAGCTCAGCTGAACGATTGAAATATTCATCAAGATTATTTCGTGACAAATACATGGACTTTGGGTTACAAGAGTGCGCACGCGAGGGTAGAAGGAAGACACTCGAAGGAAGATGTACTGCGTCCAGCTATTCGTACTGATACTTGACAATGGTGTAACAGTCTCACTGTTTGTTGCACACACGTCGGCTCAAAGAGTTTCTCGATTGCGGACTCGCGGGCGAGTTAGCCGTATCAGCGTCCACAGACGCGAAAACAACGATCAGAATTGCCCGTGCTCTCTTTTATGCGTCCAGGCGTTGGCGTTTTCCTTGTTCGCATAAATCGTAGCCGTGGGAGATGAACGCGAGATAGTCGAGTTCTCTTCGATGCTCGCGCACGCTCTCGTTCGATTAAAACTATCGATGAGAACATTTCCGCCGTCCCCGAATGGGGGCCGCCGACTCTATATCGTTCTTTATTATTTCAGTGGTTCGGTAATTCGTCGACACTTGCCGTTGGAAATTCGATCCGGACGAAGACGCCATTTTCATCGAAGCAATGAATAATCCATTCTGTCTGGCGGTGTATATTTAAGGAGCCTTAATCATTCGACTTGATTAATTTTTACGACGACGGGCTGCATCGCGCAAAAACAGCTGCTCGGAACCGAACGAATTATTACATGCCGGTCAACACCGGCCGCGTCGATGTGACTTCGTGGTTTCTCGTGTCCTTGCAACATCTTTCTTTCTGCCAACTTTTTTTTACGAGTTTTTTTTTCTTCTTCTTTTTTTTCTTATTCTTTTTTTTTTTTTAACTTTTATCCAACGTACACTCACCCTCGCTTATTCGCCGATTTACCAGACGATTTTATCGTGTAGCGGTGAGACGTTTCAGTTTTCAAGATCGTCGAATCGCCCTTACGGTTATCTAAATTGCATCGAAATCGATGTCGCGGTCTGAGCCCACGTTTTCGTGCCCCGATCCCATAAACCAACACCTGTTGATATCGCGCGCGTGCTCTCAACGCGCTCGCACGTCGTCTTCCCGCGCAGTAAACGCGTTCGCTTTCGCATCGGGGTTTTCGTCGCCCGCGCATTATTCCGACGCGATCGTCGCGGCATTACGGATCACGCTGCAAAATAGCCTATCTGGGAGGCGCGAAAAGAAAATTGAGTTGCTGCTTCAAACAATGATGACAGTGTACAGTGTATACTACGTACATAAACGTTTTTCGAGTTGAGGGGAGAGTTTTCTATTTTTCGATTTTTTTTTTTTTAAGTTTTCAATTTTTCCAATTTTGCGAAGTTTATAGTCTTGAAAATAATCTCTTGAAAAATTATTGACGTATTCACAAAATTGTCGGAGCACGAAAAAACTTTCAACAGTTTTTCTGACAAAACTACCTTTTTGTAACTTCGAGCCAAGATATCTCAGAAACCAAAATGAGAAAGAATAATTTTAAAATGTGAAAAATTTGAAAAATGTCGGAATGGTTCTACCAATTTCTACAAAGCAACATGGTTCTGAACTTCTTCACAACGTTGAAAAATCAAGCTAAAAATTATTGAAACATTACAATTCCATAATTATTTTACAATAAAAATGAATCATAAAAATTGCGGCGTACGTCTAAATCGCACATGAAAAACGTAACTCACAATCATCAAGCATTCATTTAACACAATCAGGATAATAATAAAAATACAAAAAAATTCACAACTTTTGTTTTCGTCGATTATTCAATCCCGCGATGACAATACAATGCGTGGGAGAGTAGACAATTTTTCGCACGCGAAATCTGTAATGCATGATGATTATGCGGTGGCTGAGCACAGACCGGGTAAACGTATTGTAAACCCCGTGTTCGAAGAATTCTTCGAATACGTTAGATCCACAGGCACAATGGTCCACGTCCTACGCACAGGACGACTCCGTCCTCAGTCCTCTCGAAAGTCTGCGCGGGCTGCTGCGGAGCGGCTCACGGCGAAGCCCGGTGTTCGCCACCTCGCCGCGCGTCTCCTTTGTCAAGAATATTTCATCACCTTATTAGCACGAGCTCTCTAATTACTCACACGCGAGTTTTCTTGCCACAAGATCAACAATTGAGTGGACAAAACGTGTTCGAGACACACGGACGTACGGTTATACGATGGGTTCGCACATTTTACGCACGAACGTTGATAATAACGTGTGGTCTGTGTGCTGAGAGGTCACCAGGCGGCCTTCCAAGGCAACGAAAGATCCGAGACTGCGCGTAGAATCTTGCTAGACACGAGCAAACATGAACTCCCTCGTCCTTATTGCGACCCACCACAAATTCTAACTTCACCGTCAGTGCTAACTATTCTAATGCATTCAATACGATTTATTTATAAATAATACTCGTTCTTATGTCATTCAACCTGGCAATAAAAAATAACAACGATTGTTTAGAAAATAAATGTTATATTTAAAAATTTGTATATTCAAAAAATAATGATCTCACTTAAATTCAAACTTTATAACCAGTGGTAACTATTGTAATAGATTCAATGTGATTTATTTGTAAGTAATTCTTACTCTAATGTAATTCAAGCTGCACTTAAAAAAACAAGCAAATTTGGCTCACTCCTAAAACGCGTGTAATAACTGACTATAATTTTAATAATTGATTAAATAATCCAGTAAGCCGATAACTATACGGTATCAGGGCGTTTCCGAATTTTAGTATTTGTGAAACTTCTTTTTCGGAAAATGTGTATTTTGTTCTAAAATTTAAAAATCAGATGGGACAGATGAAAAAATAACAATGAAAACATTTTTCCTCAGGTAAATCAATTGATTTGACATGAACATTTGTTACAAAAGGGTTAACTCGCACGCTGTCCGTAAATCCATATATATCGTAAAATATGACGAGGTGAGTCATCTCCAAAAAAAAAGTGTCCCACCGGCTTCTGAGAACTTGTACTCTGACTTGTGTTCGATATTGACAAGCCCGCGTTATACACGATCCAAAAGCTGCTTCGTACGATGCACATCAAAAGTCTTGCCGTCTTTATGTCGCATCGGTTCCTCACTCATCTTACGTACGCGTTCGACGTCAGTATAATGTCTGTATCAGGATCGAGTACGCAAGGCCGGTCATCATTCCGCCATCGGCTCATAAATCAGCTCTATATTTCGCGTTGTTTTGCTTGTTAGGAACGATATGAGCGCGGTCTTCAATGGCACACGCACTCTCATCAGCTGTACGCGACTAGACGGCGCGTTGACCAAGTTTTCCCCCAGATGACCTCGGGAATATTCAGGTCTTTCTTTCCGTCGGACAATCGAGCAGCGTCGCAGAAATCAACGTCATAAATTATTTTTTATCCACCCACCGGCATGTGCCGCAACTACACTGTCGCAATATTGATTCCTCGCCTGTGGATTCTCTCCGTTAACCTCCTCCAGACGTTTCCACTGTTTTTCGTTGAATCGCATTTTTACTTATCGTCCCGACTGTGCCGCAGTCTTAATTGATATATATATCTGGAATATACAGAAACGAGTGTAAAAATGGAGCCTGAAAGCAGTGACCACATCACAGGAAGATACCGAATAAGGAAAATAAAACAAATAGCGTCTTCTGGATAGTAACTTCATCATATGTCAGTAAATGGCAACAAATGTTAATCAAATTTAATGCACCCTATTTTTTTCTACGTTTTTATCCAAAAACCTAAGATTTTCATTGGAATCAGTATCGCAACTTGAATAAATGATTTACACATGCAGAAAGTAAAATTTTCATGGGAAAAAGTGTCAGCTTACACGATGCATATCCTAAAGTTCCAATCCGATCAAAGACCCCTCAAAATCCACACGCTTGTTGGGCTTAAAAACAACAACTCGTATCTCTTGATACAATCAAGATAACATTATGTCTCCAAATGATATTTCAAGCTGTGACCAGATATTGAAAGAAGTGAGGTTGGAAGAGGGTCTTATGCCGGTATAATTTTTTTCACCACCCATGAGTAATGTAAAACATAAATTCGACGAACCAGATAGTTCGAACGAGGCGTACATAGGAACTAGTACCAGCAAAAGTTCGTTGAGTCGAGTTAAAACTTCACGTCGCGCTCCGAAAGGGATGAGACCCATCAGGGCTCGGATAAAGGGTTAAACGTACGCCCCTACCCCAAAGAACGTCCCGTGATTTCGCACGTGAGACTGGCGTTACGTGTCTCTCCATCGTTGTTCCATCACACGCGCGTCGTTGCTCTCAGCTGTCCGGAATTCCCACACTTCCTTCCGAAGGGGAGGCGAAGTTCCTGTGAGCGCGCGAGCCACCCTTGTTTCGGATAAGAAATGGGGTGGCGGTGGAGTCCCGCGCGCGCTTGCACCCTCTTCGCATTTCTCCGCACCGTCATCTTCCCGTCTCGCTCTTTCACACGGAATTCAGTCCCGGGTCGATTTATCGTTGACGACGCGGGACGGTAACCTCCCCGCGATTGTTCGTGACCCGATACACACCAAACTTGCGATCCCGTGACGTAATCTGACGCAACACGTTGGGGAATATAACGGAGGGGGCCCGGATTGCCCGGTGACGTCAGTCAGCCAGGTGGGTTCTTTTCTCCCTTTCTCTCGGGCTCGAGCACCACCCGAAGGACCAGGACCAGATTTTTCCTTTCCTCTTGTGTTCCTCTTTCTTTCCTGTGTCTTTCTCTCCCGAGCCCTCTTCGACGGTCAGCAACACTTGAATGTACCACGGGGTACGATCCGTGTTTATAAACAAACCCTACGGGGAGCTCGAACCCCTCTTAACGAACCCATTATGCGCCTACGGACTCTTGAGACTTGGATCCTACTTGTACAAACCACAACCCGGGGTAACTTGGGGACTAACGATGAAGCGATGAAACATCCGAGTGATAAAAATAATAAAAGTCATATCAATATGAGGCTTGGACTTTTTTATTATACAAAATCTCCATTAAGGGGCCTGTGAATCATCTTAAAAATTGGGAATGTTTTTTTCCTGACATGATTAATCCAAATTTAAAATTGTTTTTACCCTTATGAAATCCCTATGCTCAGCTATCATTTGAATTTTTTTCCGACTGATACGATTTGAAATAGAATGAACTTTCACACACATTCTTCAATGCTTTGATGATTCTATTTTTCCTCCTAGTACCAGACACTATATTCAACTAGTTAACAAAAGCTTTGTACGGCAACGGCAATGCTGACTATTGCGGCAATCGAGCTAAATGAAAATTCAAAAGCAAAACCACCATTATTTAGCTCGTTGGTGAGGATAATGGTGAAAGCCACGAGAGAAAATGAAAATTTCGTAGGCGTCGTTGAGGAGATCCGAGACTCGGGTACACATCATATTCGTCTCGCGTGATAAAATATATTTACCAGTCGGTTGTAAACGCCGGGACCGGGTAAGAGCTCGTTAAAATGCGCACACCTTCGATATAACAAACGTGAAGAGAATACGCCATCAGGCTAGCTAATAGTTGCTTCATAACCCTGCGAGGGGGGGGGGGGGGACAACTTTTGTGATGTAGGATCGCTTATAGGTACATCGTGGCTTAATGCTCTCGCTTGCGACGAGGCCACGGGATGCTGCGATGACTCTCGGACTGAGATGTGCATGTATATGCTGGCCGAGAGATGATCTTCTTAGGCTTTGCAGTACCACCCACGACATTTCCCGACGACACGATGACTCACTCGATGACTCGCGATAGTCGCATCGTCTACAATGAAATTGGCCAGTGTCGCAATGCATTTCCATGTTTTATTTTTGTCTTGTTCGTTATCCTTCCACCAATGATCACTATTTCTCGAAAACAGAGTCTCACTAAAGTAAATGAAGTTAGATGCTCATTGCAATGACTGGTTGATTAAAAAAAGTTTTTTTTTCTTTTTTTTCAAATTAAACTTGGTCTTCCAATCTATCGATTTTGGTACGACAATCGTGTATGTAAGTGCAAGAAGTGGTAAACATGAACCTTGCGAGTTGAAAGAATTTGACCGAAGCTCCGCTGCGCAGATAATAAAATTCGAACGTGGGTCAAGATGGCAAAAAAAAAAAAAATACCGTGGCCGGGTTCGATTTTGGCCGCAGGACACAGGAAGTTACCGTCCTCGAAGACCAAATTTACGATCGCATAATCGGTCTACTATCGGAACGGGACCCAGGTCCCGCGCGAAAGCGCACACACTCGCGGGAGCGCGCACGTACGACTACGGTATAAGTTCGAATCTCGGTCGTCTCGGCGAGACCTCCCAGAACGATCGAGACGGCTCTCACCTTACTCCTCGATAGCCAAACGCGTATATCTCCCGAACAAAAAAACGCTTCTATCGCATCGCTATTGTTTTTTTTTTTTCCACAGCAACGAGATTTAAAAGTCTTGAACAAGCCTGAACCGTGAAAACGCAAAGAATCACCTGAACCGGTGTTGAAGATATTGCGGTGTTCTTTGCCCGACTCTTGCCGAATAATTTTGGCGAAAAGGATGAAATTAGCCTGCTTAACGTTTCTGTAACTTTTCGAAATTAATCAATAATAATAATAGTCAATAAAATTTCTCAATAATAAACTAATGAATTAGATGGAAGAAAAAATAAACATTCTTACTTTTTAAATATTCGATTTTAATAATAAAATCTGCAACCGTAAATCTTCCATTTGAAAAATAAATCTCAAAATATATACAAAATCACGATCTGGCCGAAAGCACGACAAGTGGTGAGCGTTACCAGTTTGTTTTGGGATAACAGCAGGTTTCGTAGAGACCAGAAGACCAACGAGAACCGAAATCCACGCGATTCAACGAAAGACTCGACTCGACTTCTCAACAATAACCAACCCAGACGAGTTTGGATTTTCATTGAGAATTTCTTCGGGTGTTTGTACATACGGTTGGGCATAACTCCGTACATAACGAGACACGCGTTGCCACCTCGTAACGTTCCTCGAATAATGTTCCGCGCTTACTAGAACAATGGTCTCGCAGCGGGACGCTCCTGGGAGCGTCCCTTTTATCGTTCCTTTCGCGACTCGCTTCATCTCCTCGTCGTCTTCATCGTACGTCGTCGTCGTTGTCGTCGTTTCAGCCGCATACACATCGTGGGCATCGAATTTTTCGAACAACATCCGCTCGTGGGAGTCTCACCGCGGTATCCCATTGTGTCCCTGTGAGCCACGGGGTCCACAGACGCCACCCACATCCCTTCGGTTTATTCGCCGCTCCCGCCGCGGCCACGCATCACGGCTTCGCGAATTATCAATTCCCTCGGTGAATCTATCCCGTCGCTTCCACCATCTTTGTATCTCTTTGTGCCATTCGTTTTTTTTTTTCAGTCGAGTCTGGATCTCATAGTTGCGACACGAATTCAACCACCGAAGCCACCGAGTTCCCGGACAGACTTACATCTCGCGGCTGCAATGAGGTTTGAGCACGTCGGTTAAACGTAGGCAGACGTTTCGTGGATCTCGCTAAGCAGCGTCCATGTATACAGCGATGGGTGGGGCAAGTTGGGAAATAATTATCGTAGCATCACTCTTCCACAGAAGTTCACAGGTATTTTTTTTATGCAAATTATTTATTTCGTTTAGCTCAAGGCAACCAAAAAGCTTATATAGGATATTTTGATGGGGAGAACAAGCTGTATTGGCTCCAAGAAATGGATCATTGTTACAAACATAGCAGCTGTTTAATTTTCCTTCGATTACTCAAATATATATAATAGGTAATTATAATGAGCATGCTGGGAAATGATTATTGTATTATTGTTCTGCCTTCCTGCCAGTCAACCACAGAAAATGGACAATTTCGTTGAAGGTTTTCAGGTGGAATCAGAGGAAATCACAATATTTTCTTGCAATCATTTAATCTTGAGGTTTCTGTATGATATTCCAAGTCTCATTCAACTAAGCGTTAACCAAAGAGTTTACACATCACACTTTTAAAAGAATAATGATCTGTATTACCTCCAACAAATGAATTATTGTAAAAAATATCGCTGCCACTAAATTCTCCTTCAATAACTCGAATATCCATAGACTTTCATATTTATCATTCACTCGTTAATCTCAAAATACTTTTCGGATCATTCTAAAATGTATCGTGTGTTCCTGCATACTAAATCATGATCATATGCTTTCCTCGAATCCAAGTTCCATTTTGCCCCACACAGTGCGATCCTCGAGCCACACGACGGAATCACGGATGCAGCAACAGCCAGAAGCACCATCAGATCTCGCGAATGTACGATACTCTCCTGCTCGAAGAAGGAATACCACGCGGTGAGTAAGAACCGGATGGTTAACACCTACTCCGACTTGGGATAAATGTCGCGCTGTCGGCTGTCGTTGCAACGCGTCCTGCGAATTCAATTTGCCACGAAGCGGTGTCATGACTCGAAGCAGCAGAGAAGAAACGAGATATATACGAATCACGAAGATAAGCTTCGGAGCTCTCAATATTCTCGCTGACGCCATGAGAATTCATCTGAAGCAGTAAATAATTTTTCCACTTCATTATTATTTATTCCATTTTCTTTTGCTTTCATCTGGTCATTGCTCGAAGCTAATTCCAACGTGGGAAAATTTCCGCCTGCACCGACTTCCGAGCTTTCGTGAATTTCATCGTAATCGTTTCATCGCGTCTCCGCAAACGGGGTCGACAGATTTTTCCGGGTCAGCCGGAGCAGCGGTTGTCACGGGGATGTCATCGACCCCCTCACCGCGAGAGAACAAAGCCATCCCGACTGTGGTATACACGGAGCCGCGCGAAGGACTCGACGTCCTTCGTTCGTTCTGTCACGTTGCGCAAACCAGGTGGCCCCCGACACTCACCTGGTCCTCGTAAATGCTACTTTGGCTCTCGAGCCATACACGTGCTCGAAGAAGCCTCACACACGTATCTTCGACTCTCCGTTTCCACGTGACTCCGCTTATGGCTCTTCCCACGAAAAATTTTGGCAGCTTGCGAATTTTCATCAATTTCACATCTAATTGTCCCTCAGGGACGAAGATGGATTCACGCACAAAAGGCTCTCATCGTATTTTACGCTCGCATGGAAAATACCAAATCCCCTTCGAATCAATCAAATTCACATCCAAATGAACATTGATCATTATCCAAACAAGGAAAATGTTGGCTTTCGGAACAAAAATAAAAAAAGCTCGTCGGACGTTTCATCCGTTAAAAATATATTCCCGCCTTTTTGAGGTTACAAAAAAATCAATGTTTACAGTATGCTAATTATTTTGTCAAATAACATTGATGGTCGACTGTATGTACTGGTTTTTCGTTGTACATGTAAATCCGAGGGACGAACATTACTGAGACGATACGAATTTGAAAATGTGCTTCGAGGTCGAGTAACGTTTCTGATTTTATCGTTGGCTCTTGTGACACCCCACCACCCTTCATAGAATACTGCTTATATATATACAGTAAACCGTACAACAAGAGAAATATGTATTAACGGGTCGTGTAACACATAAAACTGTACGTTATAAGCAACGAGGCTGCATACAGACATGGCTAGTAGCCTCGTGTGTCGTGACCTTTCTTTCTTTTTTCCTATTTTTCTTTTCCCTTTTCTTTCCGCGCAGGGAGGCCCCACTTTTGCGCGGGAACCCAACAGAGAGAGAGAGAGAGAGAGAGAGAGAGAGGCCGTCGAGCAACACGTGCTGCCGGATCCAAACCGTGCAGGGATTCCCAAGCGGGGTTCACCCTCGTCCGGATTCGCGCAAGGTGGCCGCCCCTCGTTCACAAACGTGAAATTTCACCTCTACCCCCATTCGTGTGCCCCACGTAACGGGGGAGTCTACGGGTATTTTTGGCGGGATCGCAGACGCGCACCCTCCACCCTACTAACGTGACGGAGCGCGCTAGTTGGGAGTGGGGAGGGAGTTGTGAGATCGACGCGGCGGAGTTGCGCGCAGCTTGCCGAAATTCCCACACATCGAAGAGAGAACGCGCAGGCTCGTGCAAGATTAATTCCACCCCTCGCGGGACCAACGGATATCACCCTCTTTTTCGCGTCGTCTCTCTTCTCGGCTTCCATCGTCCCGGGTGGAGTCTCCGTGTCTCACCGCACCTTTTAATGACTCTTTCGGGGTCCGAAGGTATGTTTCTCGGCATCATCATAATGTCCGTTTCATCCTCGACGCGAAACGCACAGATATTGTTGGATTTAATCGTGCGTCAAGGGTGGCGAGTAACGACCGAATGAAAATGCGGAAATTTTTCCGGGACACCTGGAAGTGGGTCACGCGATCGTGGGAGCCGAGGAAAAGTTCGGTCATGACAACTATTTTCGAAAGGGCTGAAATAGTTGATGCTGGAATTTTTTGCTGGAGGCGAAGTAACAGTCATAGTTGATGAATCATGATAAATTTATGTGAAACATTGAATCTTTGTGCGGAATAAATTAAATTATCAATTTGAACTTTTATCCAATCAGGGATGGCTTTCGTTTAATGAAAATGTATTTTAAATACTTTTTCAAACAATTAATTGTAATAAACTTTATATTTTTTATAATCAATATTATCTCGTAAAATTTAGATGAATTATTCTCAATATTCAATAGACTAAAATTTATTATCAATTCAGTCGGAAAAGTATTTCAAATGCATTTCCATCGAAGGGATGCCCATTCCTGTATCCAATATCCATCAACGTCGGAATCGATTGAATAATTATTGATTCGAGATTTCGTTAGTTGAATTTTTTTCAAATTTTCGTCAATACGACGCAATAGTCGTCCAGCTATTGCACTTTCGCGTGTATCGCGAGGTCACGAGAGGCTGTGTTACTTCTATATGCTCTGTGAGTCATCCGTGAGTGCGGACGATTGTTATCGCACGCGTTACCGGTTGCGCACATCGTCGTCTTTTTCGTCTTCGTCGTCGCAACGCAGCAGCATCAGCGACAGCAGCAGTACCAGCAGCAGCAGCAAGACCACGGACGAAGGTAAATATCGCAGACAGGTATAAATCCCCTCGGGTATGGTCTCGAGCTGCGCGAGCGATAAGTCAGCCCATGTCTCGAAGCATATCGTCTTCGTCGATCGTATACGTAGCCCGATTATCTGCAATTCAAAGAGATTCCCCGGCTCTCGCAACTTCGGCTGCTCATCCCGTTCTTTCCTTTCCTCGTTGGGCGTACTCGATGCGCAGAGTGCGCAAGATTCACCTAAACGATGGAATCTATACGCTACAACGAAAGATACTCACGGCTGTCGTATTCGCAATTCGGACTCAAAAACCGTTTTTTTGCTTTTTTTTTTGAAAACTTATGGTGACTTCGAATTTTACAACATTTCAAATTGTAATTGCTTTAGGAATCATGACGAGTCATTTCGTGAAAGTATTTTAACGAATGTGCATAACCTTGAATTCATGTGAATTTCCATTAGTAACTTCAAATGAAAAAAAAAAAATTCAATTGTCTATTATATTCAAATGAACCTAAACGGTTGACGACTCCAATTCGTTCCACGCGAATGTTATGGCACATCAGCATTTTGCTATAACGCCCTTGGACAAATGCAATGAAAAAAAAAATTACAATAATAACGCTTGTGAAGAATGAAAAATCTGGTACTCATGAGGAACAATTAATGTAACGTGTGTCTCCTTGGGATCGTGGGAACCGGAAGGAAGTACGAACCTATAAATAGCCGATGTGTGCGGGTTGGTTATTGTTTTTTTTTTTGTTTTGTTTTGTATTTTTTCTGCGTATCGCCGTACAGTAACCCTTGGATCCCTCGAAATGCCAACCCCTTTCCGCCCGCTGTGCCACCCCGTAGAAATCCGGGTTGCATATGCGAGGTGTTCTTCTATTTGCATACATGCCCATGGCCTTCTTTTTTTTCTAAATATTTTATTTGTTCGTTGCCCCCGTGAAAAGCACGTGCTACTTCGACGATCCGGGGACCAGTCTTCAAGTTCATAGACGTAACGCACGAAGAACGACTTTGTTCCCTCCGATAGTCATGAATTTGTCGACGCAAGACGGACCCCGCGCGCGTATTAGTAGTCCGGGTTGGAAGTGATGGTGCACACACGAGTGCGTGAGTGTACGCACATGACGTCGGCCACATGAAGAAGCAGCTGCTGCTCGCAATTTCTCACGCGTCCAAAAGCCACCCCGAGACAATCGGATCCTGATTCCCTCGCCATGTTCGAGTTGAAAGAAGCGGTCGTTCGAAAGAAGAACGAGGAGGTCGCGAAGGGGAGGAGGGTCACCTACGGCTACTCGCTAATTCTTCATGCATATACGCGTCCCGTTTTCTTTATTTCCATTCTTCGTTCCTACCAGCAATATATATATATATGTGTGCCTTCGAAACGAACTCCTTTTTTCGAAATTATCGATCGATCGTATAATTAACGAAATTTTATATAACAATTGAGGTACTGACCCACCAAAACTTCTTATCTCAAACGAATGTTTTCACTCAACTTATCAACGAATGATAAGAAAACAAGTACAAGCACAAAGAATATGAAAAAAGAAAAAGAAAATTTTATTGACCTTATTCTTTTTTCTTATCACAATATAAATAATTCGAAAAATGTTTGTATAGAAAGTTTGACCGTCTAGCCGTAAAATTAACATAGAATAACCAACGAGCAACGAGATTTAACACCTAACTGTAACTACAATTCCGGAATTCGGCGATGCGACATGCATAATGCACCGTACGGTATTGTCGTCCGGGTCCTGAAGTCCCGTCGACGATCAGGATCCGGATCCTGACCGTGAATTTGCAATCGAATCCCGTCGAACGATATCTCGTCGCGATCTCCAGACGAGGTTGACGAAAAAAAAACCCCCCGAAGCGATGACGGATGGCCCGGGTCGTTCCACACACGGGCCATCGAAAATATATTTGTGACTGGCGTCCTAAAACAAAGTCGAGAGTCGTCCTTTTTTTTGCTCCCGGTGATCCTTGTGGGTCACCACGCTCGTGGATCGGTGAAACCGGAGAAACGGAATATCCGGAGCGCGATTCGAGCAGTTGGTAAACTGTTTACGCTGATACGAAGGATATATACGAGTCCGTTTAACAATATATGCATTTGCGAGTGCGCGCGAGAGAGAGCGAGCCCGTATGAATAATGCATCGACGCGAGGAGACCCCGAGACGTGGACTCTTTATGCAACGAGAGATCGGCTGTGTACGCTCCTGCTGACCCAGAACCCAATGGACTGACCGACCAGTCGCTCGTCACGTGGTCCCCCACACATGCGTGGACAATTCGTCTAACGTTTTGTCAAAGAAACTGCATTTGATTTAACGGATTCACAGACGCGAGTGTCCTGGAATCTTGATTCGATTCGCTCGACTCGGTGAGGGATGGAACAACCGTGTGACGCATAACTCGCGTATATACGTATATCTGCGAAGTCACAAACGATGACCCAGAATTATAGAGAGAATGTTCTACGATAGATCCTGAATTTCGTGATAGCGAACTACGAATCCTGAAGCTGACCCCTGGATCGTAGGGTCATTTTTTTTCTTTCGGGATATCGTATTTTTCATCGGACTCGACGAAAATTGAACGAACTTTCACGAAGAACGATGGAGCAATCGTCGAATTTCGATTTAAGGTACTCCATCAGAGAGTTCCTCGTCAGATTTTCATGAAACTTGGCATACTTATAGGTATTGATACGAAAAAGGTTCAGTTAAATTTTTATGGCTTTCCGGAGCGCGAGAAAAAAAATATCAACACTTTTATTTTCACACGTTTAACATGGAGCCTTATGGAAAATCACGCTCAATTTGATATAATACAAAAAGTCCTCGTCAGCTTTTAATGAAAACGCTTGAGCTGCAAGTTGAATATTCGGAGAACATTTTGGGCACTTGAAAGTACAGATCGGGAGACTGTGATGATAATAATAAGCAAATAAACATCGCTAAATGCAGTTTATATCAGGAGTTGGTCGTGATCCAGTAGACATGGCAACGTTGCGCGTTTGTTTCCCACCTTCTCTCTCTCTCTCTCTCTAATCGACATCTTAACACGCGACGTTGCCACATCAAAGTACCATATAGCTCAATCAGGAGATGGTATATCTTAGGCTTGCTTTGACTCTTACAGTTTGTAGGATACTACCTTAACCGTTGGATTCGAAATATATAAAAATGTTGATTGTATAGAGACGAGACGCGACTGTATTAATTGCAACGTTCGGTTTACGATGCGGTTGTTCGAATAGTCTCGGTGGAGAAAAATTCTTCGGTCGTCACTGGTGAATCCGGCTGTGCGAGACACACCGACGAACGGCGAATAAGGAACAGGACGAGATTGAGAAGGACTTTGAATCCTGGATGAGACGACAGCTATCGAAGGTCCGCGAGGCGCCGCCGTGGTCTCAACTTGTATGTATGTGTGTGTGTGTGTGTTTATTATTTCTCGTTCGGTATAGACCTTCGGTTAATTAACCATCGTCGTACCGCGTCGAGGCAATCGGGGTGTGTGCGAGAGGAACGCAGAAGCGAGAGCGAGGAAGAAGATGAGGATGAGAAGGAGGAGGAGGAGGAGAAGAAAGAGACAGAAGGGGAAAAGGTGGAGGATCGAGGCAACGCGCGCTGATAGCAATTAAATTAAAGCGAGATCTCGTCGGTGAGATAAGCGGACAATTAATCAGTGCAACGCGACAATCGGACGTTTTATTAACGACTCTTGGCCGGGATACGAGCATGATTCGCCAACCGTGAAAGTCCCCGCGTTCTCTTGTTACCACAACCGTCGCCCATCGGGGAATCAAGAATGATTTTATTGGCTCGGGGGGTCCTAAGCTAAGTATCCGAGTCATATATTTTTATATTTTAACTTGGAAGAAAAAAGAAAAAAGTTCATCACTTTTGGCCTCGTTCGAACGTAAATTTAATTACGATAAATGATTGCACAAGTAGAATGTCACAACTACTGGAAGATTTTTTTTTTTTTTTTTTTTTTTTTTTTTTTTTTTGTCGAATGCTAATATCGTAGCTATCAACGCTTCGTTGAGTCGTTCTATCATTCAAGTGTTGAGATATTCCAAGCAGAATAAAATATGTGAAAATTATTGCGAGTGATTTTCTCATTTTTTCTTGTCCTATTTTTTTTTAAATTGAACTTGTGAATATTAAAATGATAAATTCTCGTGTTTACAATTATCTCCCGCACGGTTGATTCAACACGAGCAAGTGTTTTGCCGACTCACTCGCGTTCAGCGTACCCATATGTACACGTTGATTCACGTTCTACGCTAACCTGTCATTCTTCGAGCGAACATCGACAAATTAATTAGCCGGTAACAGATTTAAATGCAATTGATCACGGCTGCGCAAGCGTTTCATATTGTGAATTTAAGCTCCGATATTTCGATTTAATAAGTTTTGTCATCGTTGAGCCGAAAATTATTATGGAGCAACGAAATCAAAAATACATGGTCATCCTGTAAATGTTCACGGTGCGGTCAAGCACTGCAAAATCAGACCCCACAGTTTAATTTTCACCTGGCTCGTCAAGGGCAAAGATTGTAATACTTTGTTCGAAGAGTCCGGAGAGAGAAAAAGAGATAGAGAGAAACAGAGAGGAAGAGAGAAAGGCGCCAAGTGAGATGTTGCACAGCGTGGGCGAGATAGCGAGATCCGTTCATTCGCTGTCCGGGGCCACGAAGATATAATTATTGGTCACGACATTGTGGTCAAAGGGGCTCCGCAGATTCCATGTTATTTTCACGTGATTACATTTATTAACGGATTTGGGGGAGTCCCTTTGGTAATTCTCGGTTAATTCTCGAGTCAAAGGTTCCTTCCTCGTTTTCGCATGGCACACCACACTTATCCGCGAGTTACAGAACGACGAACCAACGACTTTGAACAACCACAACGAGATTCACCGCAAAATTCTTCCGCACGGTTCGATTTTGTCGGACGGATTGCCAAGCGTGTGGCTTATCGCATCGTTGCGCTACGCCCACGCTCGATAACGCTCGAGACAACCTCGTGACCCCCACACTCGTCGAATATTCACGAGATGACGGTATCTCGTGTACGAAATTTTTGTATTTTATTTTTTTATTTTTTTAACATGTTCGCGAAAGATGAAAATAACTGAGTTTATCGGCGAACTATTGTAACGCTGATTCGGGCATGAACGATCTAATTTTTGCATTTCATGGTGTCAACTTAGAAGGTCAGTGGCAATTTTACATCGATGACGTAGTGCGCGAACTTAGTAAATTATTATTATTATTGTTATTATTATTATTATTATTATTATTATTATTATTATTATTATTATTATTATTATTATTATTATTATTATTATTATTATTATTATTATTTACTACTGTCATTTAAATTAAGTGTCGACAACACTAAAAAGATGAAATATCGATTTATTAGTAATTTATTCAATTCTGATATTTACGTATGAAAAAAAAATGACTTCAGACTTTTTTTTTCAATTATTCATCGCGTCGAAACATGCGACTTCAAATAACAACGGTTCAACGCATCTCCGCATTGTCTACGCAACAGCGACGGATCGTGCGTTCACGCTCGTTCAATTGCGGCCAATTGCCAAACGCTCCAACTCGTTCGATAATCGATAGGAATCCGCGGTGGGTGGCTGTGGATCGCGGTCTCGCGTGTGTGCGATAACAAATACACACACGCACGACAAGCCGCTGAGAGACAATCGAGAGAGTGTTTCACTGCTGTCCCGACCCTTCGTAAATTGTGCGAACGTAAATTATACGTCGTTCACAATCATTCAAACAACGTTTTCGAGCGACGAATTTCATTTTTATTCTTTCTAACGCGAAGCAACAAATTTTTTCTGCCTGAGAACGATTTTTTTTTGTAAATTATGAAAAGTAAATTATAAAAATTATAAAAACACCGCACGTCATCATAGACTCGTTGTACTCATCGCGCGATAGACGCGTGACGTACACCCACGCCAAGAGTCAAGCAAACAAAGATAATCCTCAGCGATTATTTCTTATCGACAAAAAAAAATATTTCATTTTTCCAAATATGATCGCTCTTGGTTTCTCATGAATACATATATATATGTATTTCAAATGGTGGACAACGATTCGCCGATTTTATTTTATGAAAATCGTCATTTTTTTAACTTTTCTTAATAATTGTTTTATTGATTTTTTTTATTGTTCGTTTGAAAATTGTTCCGGTACCTACTGCAAGTTTCATGAATTATTTTTCGTTCCCCGCACGTTTCACCGCGCTATAAAAGTGTCAACTATTTTTATGGCGGATAAAAATTATTATTATTATTATTATTATTATTACTTTTTTCATTAGTTCGTGTTGTGTAATTCCATCGTTGGATTTACTGGGTTATCGTATGGATGTTCATATGATCGTTTAAAATCGATCGGAGAAGACGCCTCCGGAACCCTTTGGATCATAAGTCGATTATCGATCGTTCGCGACCCACACGCTCTGATACTCCCGGGATGTAACGTCACTATCGATGGCGTTAATTAAAATATCGTGGCGTCGTGGGCTGTCACGATTTTTTTGGCTATGTTTTTCCCCGCCGAAGAACAGAGACATTTTTCTCTGGATCCTTTTTGTTCTCGTTTTGCACTCTATTAGCATACTCGATTTTCAATAAATTTGTCGCATTATAGCATTTCGAATTTCTTTTTTGTTCGGAACTACGACCGTTCAAGAATTCGCCCGTTCGGATCTATCGACTTTCGGAATGGGGCAACGTCGAAACATGGATTTTCGAAATTTTGGACCGTCGATACTTTGAAAATTCGAAACTTCGAGACGCACCCCCGACGACGACGGTCGACCGATCGTCGATCGTGAGTCCTGACTCCCGCGGGACGTGCGTGACGACTTCGACGTCGTCGACCGCGTGCGACTGACATCCGAGAAACATTCACCGATGGTATTATTACCCGGCGCAATCTACTATTCCCCGTCGTGTTACACAATGTCATATCAACATTGCTTTTATTATTGTGACGTATTGATACACACGTGTATAACGCAGAATATATCACGTGGTTGATAACTGAACCATATGCAAACTCGGTGGCTGGCTCTTTCGCACATATGTGAATATGTGCCTTCTTTATTCCCCCTCAACCTCCACCACCGCCTCACGTACTTTTTAAAATTGATTTATTATACCGACGAATTTGAGTTCTCAAATTGTATTTTTATTTATATGTTTATTTTTGCAGTTCCTTCTTGTTCTTTATAGAAGCTTCGGCGATGGCGACCGTTATTATGTTTATGTAATGTTGCATCTCAAGATTCTATAATTTACTCGAGATATGAGTCAGAAATAACTCTACATTACCGATGCTCACATTTTTTATATACCATAAAAATGTAATTTTCAATTTGTTGATTATTCTTTATTCCATCAATTCGTTATAAATTAATGCCGAAAGAAATATCGACGATTTTTAATGAAAAATTAATAACTATTCAACATATTTTATACGAAATGTATTGAATAATTAAAAAAATTTTAATAAAAAAATGATAAAATAATTTTATTTTCCATATGTTATATTGAATTTCCGAATATTGAACATATGTATCTGTAATAAATGTATGTGTTATAAATATGTATATGAAAATAAAAACTATTCGGCAATAATAAATCCTAAATGATCGAACAGTCGATAATTTCGTAAAATATATGACGATGTAGCGAAAAAAAAAAAAAACTAGTGCCAAGCGCATATACTGCGGTCGAAGTTTTATGTACAATTTAAAATCGTATTGTACTCATGTCAAACAATGGCTGGTCGTAACCGGTGGTTGGGTACCGGTGCGACCTCCCTCTCACGCGGGGGGAAAAGAAATTTCGATGCGTGTGATGCTGTACGGCGTGGGATAGAAAAAAAATTGCGACCCCCGTAGACTCGCGACGCAGGTTACCGCGACGTTAATTCATCGAAGGGGGGTTGTTGTACACTCAGCTGTACTCTCGGCACTGCGGGAAGGAGGGTGCTCCGCGCAAGAAAAGAGGGAGAGACGCCGCCAAAAGGGAGAAGTCGTAAAATATATGCGTGTGTGTGTGTGTGCGTGCGTTCATCTGTTGAAGTACTCTGGCGGCGTGGGAACCGTGAGAGTACATTTTTTCCCCCTTCGAAATTTCGCCTGCACCCTCCAACCCCTCTATCGCAATTTCTCTTGTGCTACCCAATGTTGTTGAAATTCACTAACTTAACAAAAATAAATAAAATAAAATAAATCACAACTTTCCAAACAGCTTCGGTCCCACGTGAAAATATTTCAAAACATTTTAATTTCACGAATTAAATATTAAATATCACTTAATATATTAAACTAAGTTAATAATCTATTAATAAATCAATTATTAATTGATCGATACATCAGTTGTCGTCATTTTTTCATAATGATCTTACAACCGTTGTGTCGATCGCACTCAAAATGTTTTTCATCGATGACATCGTCAACAATTGAGAAAAAAAAATATATATATACGAACAATCGTTCAAAAACTTGCACCAAAAATTTGGCTGAAAAATGCATTTCCGTCAGTCTCTGTCCTCGATAGCTTTGGCCGAGCTTCCACGCGGAGTACATCGAACCACGAACATTTGAAAAAAAAAAAATTAAAAAATAAGTAAATAAAAAAAAACGATCTAGTGAAGAAAACCAGTGGATGAGGGTCGGTCGGTCGTCGTCGGCGTCGTTGTCGTCGTCGTGGTCGTGGCTGGTCGGGGCGCGATCGCGGAACCCAGGAGAGGAACGAGGGGAGTTCATCCCCACCAGGCAATGACCCTCTCTCCGGTTCCTACTGTCGCGTGTCGCACCTCCCACTACTCTCCTTCCTCTTCCACACACACACACACGTACACGACTATCCTATCCAGAAACGTGAATCTGGCTTTACCGACACACACACACACACACGCTCACCTTCGATATCCATCACACACACACACATACGTACATAGTACTATATAGCTCCGGTATATAATACTATGTGCGTATGTATGTACTCGAAGGCAAGACTAGCAGCCACTAGCATCCAACAAGCTCTTCACACACACACACATAGGTGCACACACATATATATGTATATCTATATACGTCTGCATTTGTACGAGACTAGAATAGCGAGTGTGCAAAGTGACAAAGGACAAAAATATTTCTCTCACTCGCTCACTTTCTTTCTCACCCTCCCCCGTCGGTTCGTACACATATAAGCACAAAACTCTCACGCACACACACACACACACACACACACACACACACACACACACACACACACACACACACACACACACACACACACACACACACACACACACTTATACATGCTACTGTACTGTACAAGTATACAATATAGAATAGAAAACTCATACAGGGAACAAACGTGAAACACACGTATAATGTGCCATAGCCCGACGGGTTACATAGGTATATATAGATACACACACACACACACACACACACACACACACATGTAAGTGCGTACGTAGGTAGATGGACGTAATACGTGAACGTATCGAGAAGTGAGGACGAGAGCGCGAATCACGTACACCGGGAGAGGAGGGCAGCCCCGTCTCGCCCGGCTTTAGTTGCCGACAGTCCGCCGACTAAGCGCGGTTACCGACTCCTCCACCGTCGTCATCGTTTTCCACTGCGTCGTCTTCGTCACCTGTTGCTTCAGCCACGTCTCCCTCTCTCTCTCTCTCTCTCTCTTACTCTCTCTCTCTCTCTTACTCGCCTCCGACAGTTAGAAAAAGCGCGGGTGACGTGGTTAACGCGAGACGACACCGCGCGAGGGGATGTCGAAGATTGATTCGATTCGAAATAAACGATCGGTGATTTATCGATTGTAATTAATTCAATAATTAATCGATTAATTGACGATACCATCGGACGGGAAAATCCTTGGGAGTTTTTTCTTTTTTTTTTCGTTTTTATTCATCGGTGAGATTAATTGACGTGAATTTTGTTTTTGTTGACATAGTGATTGGCGAGGTAGTGACAGTGTCGGATTTACATTATTTGTTCGTGTTCGATATCGTGGAAGGTGCTGTGTCATGACAGATCATTGAAGAAGAAAAAAATATATATATATGTATTATATATTTATTTATATTTAGAGCGAGATAGAAGGAGGGAGTAATTTTTTTGGTGTTGTTTGTGCGAGGAAAAAACTGGCGAGTGAAGTATTTGCCGGCACAATTGAACGGACGTCGAGAAGCGTATTCACCCTGCCGTCTGTAACGGGGGTAAGTCGATGCTTTTTCGCGACATTTAACTAATTTTAAATCACACATTTCGGAGATTTTGGAAATCTTGTAAATTTGGGAGATTTTGTGTCGGATAAAATATTTGGAAAAAAAAATGCAAAATCGTCGACGGTTTTTTCGTGACAACAAAATATTCAACACAAATTCACGAGAAAAAAAAATTCTGCACGAAACAAACAACTGCTGATGATAAATTATTATGGAAATTTCAAAATACACTCAACTCTTTCGACAAATCAATTATCCCGAATTTGTCACACAATTGTCAAACTCACATATTGTGTTCGCCATCAATGTGACCCCCTGCGCAACACACTCGTCTCAAAATTTCCGCTGCATCTCCTCGGCATAAAAAAAAAGCCTATCAAATCCACAGGTCCAAACAGCGACAATTTTTCCATTCGACGACTATTATCCACCGAAGTTTTATAGTCCGAATTATATGAAAGTGAATTATCAAGAACGACTCGTAAAATGAGCGTCCCGGGTCCCCACCCCGGACAGCTGCGTTTCTCGATCCATGCGAAAAAAAAGAGCGCGCGTGCTACGTCTCTAATCGTGAGTTACAAGCCGGATCTTCCCGACGGCACAGAGAGCAAACGTATAAACGACGAAAAGAAAATAATAAAACGGAGAGGATAGAAACCTATAGCCCAATGCATACATAAATATACATATATATATAAGCGGAGCCTACTCAGGTATAGGTTTACTCAGCACCGTTGGCCGATGATGCCCAAGGATTGAAAGAGGGAGTCAGACAGCCAGACAGACAGTTTTTCTCGGTTATACATACACATATATACATATATACGAGAAGGACGGAAGCGAGAGGCGCATCTCGGGAGAAGCTGTAGTTACCTACGACCGGGTGCTATGCCCCCGAAGATTACGACAGAAGAAGCCCGAAGATCCTCGATCTCGCATAGCACGTGCCCCATTCATCGAAGCGTGGGCCCCGCACCCTCGCCTTTCGTAACCCAAGCTCCTTTTTATTCCCGACTGCTGCTGCTGCTGCTGATGCTGTTGATGCTGGGTCCGTGATTCTCCGAGGAGCGCGAGAGAAGAACATGAGCATCTCAAGGCTCATTGATGCCCCTGGGCCGCCGTGACGAAGCGCCAGGGCCCCACTAGCTTTGTGCACGAAAAGTTCAATCCGAAACCTCGGCATCTCGATTCAACTTCCCGCACGCGTTTTTTTTTCATCTTCTTTCCTTCTTGTTTTTTTTTGTTCCTTTCTTTCGTTTTTTTTCGATCCGTCATAGTGCAGTGGCAGACAGCACACGTTTCTTCTTATTATATCACGCATCAAGATGTTATAACGTGTATTGCGGGAACGCGAGAGGGGGGGGGGAAGAAGGCGAGGGATGAGGGTGGAGGCTGCGCGAAGGTTCGTTCATCTCTGTTTCTTGAACCGGTCGGAGAGTCGAGAGGCCCAATGATCGGCGCGTGCGCCCCCGGCCCGCTGTGTTTGTTCAAACGAAAAGGTGAAAAAACAGAGGATGCTGTATATAATCCGAGAAGGATTTTTTTCTTCTTTGATGTGACTTCTGGCTTTCTGGTTATTTCGAAAACGTCTTTCCGTTCGCAGTCAAGAGAGTTTTGTTACGTCCACGTCCGATCTTGTGTACACAAATTTTTTAAATTTCTATAATTTATTCAAACTTATTAAGAATGTTTAATCTTTCTTTATTTTTGATAATAAAATTTTCTAATTCACAATTAACAATCTATATTATTTATAAAAAAAAATAATATACCAGTTCAAAAATGATTTTTGGGTTCACTTTCGTCGCACGTGGCCTGTGTAAAAATAAAAATGAAGAAAATAAAAAAGATGAATATTTCTTTTCGAATAATTTGTAACATTAGTGTGAAATTCTGACAAATATCCATAAATAACGTAGCAATTGGTCAGTGAGCTATTGAGTAAGAAGATTGGAGCATCCCCAAGATTTTCGGGTCAGAGATAAATCACGGTCAGAGTCAGGCAAGCGACCGACCGGGACACGCCTCCGCAAACTCTGAAACGACAGTCATGGATCACAAGGACCCCTGGGGTTCGGTTGAGGGGGCTCGTGCTGGTCAAACTCGGACACGTGAAAAGGGCTACAAGACGTTAACGCGTTTGTACTACGGCACGGGGGTGGCGTCTTCGGATTTTCATTTTATTTCCTTATTTTCGACTGAAAAACCTCCGGAACCCCTCCCCAACCAAAAGAAAAAAATCTCGGATCGTTACACGCTTATACTTCTCGTGTATAACACAACGAATGCGACCGCCCGCCGTTTTTGTTTGCACTGTGTTGTCGACGTTTAACGCAGGATGTAATGCGTTAAAAGCCTGTGTACCAGTCGACACCGGTTGCGTTGCATTGTTCGGAAAAATACAGAAGCCAGAGTCCGCGGTTTTCGAACAGCCCCCTCGGCTGGCTGTTTTCGGGTGAATGAAAAAGTTGGCACAGAGAGCCTTCTTCGACATCGTTGCAGCGTCTTGTTCGTCATCAGCCCGGTGAAGATCTTTCGACGCGTGGAGCGAACCTTCGAACGGAGGCGTGAGGCCAGCGGCCGATGACCACTCGGACACCGGTCAGCTGTGTCATATACCATCCAGTAGCTCTTCAGGAAGCGCATCCTTTGATCTTCGAATAACAAAAATTACAAAAAAAAAATAAATTAAAAAATAAATAAATAAACAAATCATATATTTCAATTTTTATTGGCAATCGAGCGTTGATATTGAAACGAAAATAACTCGATTTGCATCGTGATGATCGTGCTGTAATTAGCATTCGACGTATTTGTGATATTATTCATGCGATTTTATATATATTCATTCGTTGAATCTCGATGACGATGACACTAAGCCTTGTGAAACTCGGAATTTCGTCGAAGTTTCGCGTCTATTTAGTTACTGAAGATTATTTCCGCGAATGAGCGTGGGATTTCGCATGTATGTATGTATCTATATGTGTGTGTGTGTGTGTGTTATAGAGAAGTTGAGAGAGTCACAAAAGAGAAAAGAAATGACCCGGAGGCAAAAGTTAGACCAGGATAAAAAATGAAAAAAAAAAAAAAAAAAATACCGAATGCCCGTAGTGCAAAGACACAGAAATAAGAGAGTACGACGAAGTAGGAAGAAGTAGTGGAAAACGGGGGACGTTGTAGCCTGAGGCCACGGTTGGTTAATCGTCGGGGTCACGAGGCGGCGGCGTCGACGACGACGACGACGATTCTCCTCTGGTCCCTCCGAACCGCGCGCGCACAATTCCAAGCACGTATAATTACGCGGGTACGTCCTGATTCTCGCGACGCAACCTCCGCACTCTCGACCACAGCCTCCGCGACATCGCGCGTACACACACACGCGCACAAATCGGAGCCTAGCTTCGGGGCTAACGAAACCAGAAACTCCCGCGGTGACCATCACAGCATCCGAATATAATCAGCATCGGACTATTTTGTACAAAAGATGGTTGGATCATTGGTCGCTGGACGAGGGTTCGTTAAATTATAACATTCAACCCCCTCTGGCATATTGAAATTTGAGGAACGGTTTCAGCTGCCTCTGTACGACAATTATTAACAACGACACTGTCGACTTTGATCTCCAGACGCAAGTTTGGTTCGTCCAAGCAATTGAAATTAATCCCAGGACAAAAGTTATAGAACGAAAAAATGTTTCCTTTTGATACTGTCGGACAATCTAAAAGCCAGTCTCAATTATAAAAATTCATTTATATTTAATTCTTTCGAGTGTGATTATTTGTGAATTATCAACAAAAAAAAATGGTCAATTATGGTCGCGTGGGTTGCAGTTACTTTGGCGGACATTTTATCTTCATCGTCTCGCGACCCCCTGTTGATGCCATCAACGTAGACGTAGACCACCCACACAATCGTCCTCAATCATCTAGAGCCCAATAAGAAACTTTGGTCTCGTACTTACTTACATGCTGCAATATCAAAAACCCTCGATAATTTTTCATAGGTACGGTTAATTATTTTCCATCCACAACCTCTCGGCTTCCGATACACATCTCACCGACCCTCAAATTCTTCTTTCAATCTCGTGCACGTGCGCCCCCTCAGTTCATCTGAAAAATATGCGCACTCGGTTATTGCACGTGCTGAAGAAAAAAAAATTAGTATCGGCGGTGCATATGGAAGTACTGTTGGTCCGTTAAATAAAACGCTTGTGTGTGCTTGGGGTAACGCCGGAGAAGCCTGTATAGCAACGTCATAACGGTCGTATATATTTGTCGTAAGTCCCTGTGTTAGTACCGATTTCTCTCTTTCTCTCTCTCTCTCTCTCTCATTCTTTTTCTCCTGTTGCGTTATTTTTTTTTTCTTCGGTCTGCCCTTTTCTAACCATTACTCGCTCCCTCGCGCTCATTCGTACGAGGTTATACACACACGAGGGCCAACAGAGTGTACCAGCCGACCGTTATTGTATTGCCGCCGCCGCCGCTACCGCCACCGCCGCCGCCGTCGTCGTCGTCGTAGTCGTCGTACTACGATCTTTATGTAAGATCTACCTGGAGTCTGCCCCGGTGTGCCCCACGGCGCACGCCCATTCCACCGAGGGTGGCTGTGGTTTACTGTATTTTTATTTTACGGGTTACTTTTTTTTTTTCTTTCTTTCACGTTTTTTTTCTCTTCTTTCCCTTTCATTCTCCCTTTCGCTCTGTTCCGTTGAAAAGTCGGGGGCTGGCTGGAGCTTCCAGGCGTTTTGCCCAACGACGACGACGACGACTCGTAAATCTCCTTAGGTGTTGAAGAGCAGCACCCCGGTCGACGGATATTCCATTGTTGAAAACGTCGAGCCCGGAGAGGGAGAGAGTCGGACGTTCGGAAATGTTTTATGTTATTACACGGATCGTTGTAACTGTTTTATCGAGCTCGGGGGATGAGGAGTGAGAAAGCTAACTCGATTGTCAGTTCTTTGACAAAATATTTTTGATTGAATTAATCGGCAATCGTGACTCGATCGAGTGTTAAATAATGATTTTTCAGTATTATTCGTTTATGTATCTTGTGGATACTTTTGAAACTTTGATGCACAACTTTTCGAAAAGTTACATCGAATAAATCTGCAATCATAACTCAATTGAGTATTGAACAATGGTTTGTGTAATTATAAGTTTATTGTTCTTGTCGATTATTGTTATTGTGCTGAATATATTTTTTTAATTGGGGGTACATTCGTAATATTGTGCATAAAATGTTAGGAATCTGTCGAACTTACTGTAAGATTGTACTTACTGATTTTCCCGAAGGGATCAAGACTCGGCAATCTGGAAATAACATCCCCTAGCTGGGTATGATTTTCTTGGATTGCCTATTTTCATGTTTCTCATGTCTCCTGTTTCTCGTGCCGTTTCACGAAAATTCGTCTAACCACATTCACGGTATAACGGTTGGACGTTACGCACGTGGTACTATAACCTCAAACGCCGATGGGGTATTCATCTGGGAGATGAGAAGGAGTGAAGAGTTCGAGCGTTGCTCATTGGACGCCATACATCCTCTTATATATAAATATATACATCGACATATACATATATATACTTAAATATTATTGTGCAGCTGAAATATGTTATCCGGATAACAATAAATAGTATTTCGGTCAGAAGTGGTATATCAGAGCAGGCTTCCATTGATGCTTGTTTCGCTTTTGTTGTCGTTGTTATTTTATGTCACGCTGTCCGTAAAAGTGCGGTTTTACGCTCACTCTGTTCGCTTCAAACCGCATTTACGGACCTTGTGACATAAAAATTCGTACGACACTCGTACGAAAAACGTCTTCTGGACTCGTGTGATTGCAATACTCGCCTTCGGCTCGTTCTGCAAACTCACACTCGTCAGAAAAACTTTTTTCGCACTAGTATCGTAATATACTATTATTCCATTTTATCTTATTATTATTATTCTTTCGGAACAATATTATTATTATTGTATTTTATTTATTTGTTTTTTTCTGCGCTACTGTCAGGTAAAGCGTTCACGCCGGTCCAATTTCGAACCTCCCTTCTCCCAGATTGTCTCTAAATAATTATTCTTTAAATTCCCCAAATTGACCGCCCACCATCTTTAAAATTGTCCATTACTCAACATTTTTTTTTCAATATTTTGAAAAGAAAAAATGGATTCGGAATGACCCATATCCAAAAAAATTGTTTGGACCCAATCTGGGGAAACGAAGATTCAAAATCCGTCCGGGCCAAGTATAAGGACCACTCTAATATATACACATATATATTTCCAAGACACATATGTGCGTCGTCGCTTTCGTACAGCAGCAATCCTGGGTATTCGAGTTGTGCAAATGAACGTATAGAACCAAACCAGCCTCGGGATCAGAACAGCAGCAGCAGCAGCAGCAACAGCACAAGCAGCCGCGACCAAGACTCACGTGATTTGCCGGGAGACAGAGAGTTAATGGCTGACACGGGAGCACGCGTCCCTTCTTCATCGTTTCTCAGTCCGCGTCCATACGCGCCTATGTACACGGTTGGTTCTATACGTGTGGAGCGTGATCGTGTGGCAAAAGTCGGCAACGTTCTCGAACGAGAGAGGAGAGACACGCGACCGGGGACTATACGTAGGAAAACGTATATGTATATGTATATAAGAATGTGGCGCGGGGTGGTCCCCCGATGCCGGCAGCTCGGAGAACTTGCGAACCAATCGGCTCGTATCCGTGGCTTCGCTTTCCTCTCCACGCGACTCGCGACGTGCCGCCGCTCCAACGACCGTTCTTTCAGAAAACGTCCACCGTCCCCGACTGAACCCCACCGATTGTGTATATGTATATATGTATATATATATACCTGTGGTGGATGGCTGTTCAACCGACTTGGACGTCAATTCGCTTCTGATTAATCGCGCGTCTCTCACAGACGTTGAAGTCACGCGTCGATCCGCGAATCGATAAACACATGCTTGCGGGATTAGAAAAAAAAAGAAAGAGGAAACAAAACAAAAGAAACGATTGATAAACATTTTGTTTGATTTCATCTGAAAATATTCCGTTCGACGATGTTTATGAGAAATATAATTCCCTCTTTTTTTTAATTTATTTATTCATTTATTTATTTATTCATTTTTTTATAACTGTTACAAATCGCATGATAATCATATATTTTGTCGATGAGAGATTAGAAAAAACAATTGAGGTTAAACATCTTGTTTGATTCCATCTAAAAATATCCTGTTCGTCGATGATTATAAGAAATAGATTTTGCTTTAATTTTTTTTATAATTGGTACGAACCGTGTGTGGTAACCATAAATGTTGTGAATGGAAGATTAGAAATAAAAAAAAGAATCATCGTCAATAAACATCTTTTTTGATTTCATCTAAAAATATTTCTTTCAACAATATTTACAAGATACGGATTTCTGTTGTTATTTTCAAACAATTGTTACAATCCACCTGATAATCATACATTTCATAAGCGAAAGATTAGGAAAAAAAAATCATAAACAAACATCTTGTTTGATTCATCTTCATCTCAATATATTCCTTTCGACAATGTTTACAAGAAACAGATTTCTGTGTGTGTTTTTCTCTATAATCTGTACATAAACATCATGATAATAATAGATTGTATAAATGAAACAAAAAGTTATCGTTGACGAATATACATCACGAATGTGCAGGTGTAACAATTATGTCTCGTCGAGTGGAAATGATGAATTATCCGATGTCTTGTAATTTCAAGAGATTAGTGTGCGTATATCAAGTATGGTCTTGGTAGTCGGTTTTCTCGTCGCTATCCGGTTTGTTACACGGATGATTACAAGACCGACGAAGGTAATACTCTTGAGCCCACAGAATAGGCTATTGCCGTTGAAAATTTTAATACGTACGCGAGATCATGGCTGTGCGATCATTTTCGTCGCTGTGAGACCGTACGTGATATATATGTGCACCGAGCTGCGCAGTGGCGGAAACTCGCACGATGCAAGTTGAGTTTCGATGCGGCTGCGATGGGCTTCCGATGCAGTCCGAGCAGCCCACGATGACGCGAAGGTGGCGCGCGATCGTTTCAGGAAGAAGGGCGAGGAGGGTGGCGGGGGGGGGGGGGAGCTAATGAGCGCTCTCCCCCTTCTCTAGTGGCGGGCCGTAAACTCCTCGGCTCGTTTCTATAAGCTAAGAGCGTCTCCGACGCCGCCGACGTCTTTAAACGATGCTGCAGTGGCGACGTAAACGAGGCAGGTGCCTCTGGTATGCGCGCTTATGCCCCGCCTACGCTTTACCGGCAACACTTTTATCCGAACACGTTAAGCGCTTCTCTATCGCCATCGTCGTTACCTTCATAGGTTTTCCGTGTGCGCGCTATAGCCAACGCGAACGATTACGAACAGGCACACCGAACGGGGAAATGAGGGCCAGTTGCTCGTACGGTTCACCGTTTAAAAAAAAAGAAAAAAGAAGTTTTTTTTATGTGTAATTTATGGCAAGACGGTGTTTCATCCAGCTGCACATGAAAGATACAACGTTTCAGAATGAAAATACATAATTTGCGTATGCTATTTATCAGAAGGATTGGTTTTTGTTATTTTGTTTTTTTTTTTTGTTCTTTCACATATAGCGCTATTAATGTAAGAAAAAGAAATATTTGTAATTCATGGCAACACGGTTTTTCGTCTAGTTGGACATGATAGATATAATACTTTGGAAAGAAAGAAAATTAAATTTGCGTTTGCTATTTGTTTGGAGAAATAGTTTTTGAAAATTGTATTTTTTTTTTTTTTTGCATATCGAGCAATGAATAAATGAAGAAATATATTTATGATTTACGGCAAAACGGGTGCATCATTCAGCTACACATGAAAGATATAATGTTTCGGAAATGGAAAAATTCAATTCGCGTCTTTTATTTATTTAAACGATTAATTTTCATCATTTTTTTTCCGTTTCACAGAAATTATGAAAATACCTACGCTCATCGTTATTGTTGAATATAATCAGTCAATGAAATTATAAATAACACGGCACACTGACTATTTTCGGGGCCAAGCAGTTGAGCCATTCCATCGAAATAGTTCGTCAAACATATATAAAAAAAAAATCATTAAAATTATATTAATAAAAAAAATGGAGTCGAAGGGCAGCGAAGTGCAAACGTAAACGAGGCAGGTTTTAATTGACTCGGATTGCTCTACACGGAAAAAAAAACAAAAAAAAAATTGAAAAAGACGAAGAAGAAGTGTCGGCGAGAATGAGAAAACGTCGAAATGAATGTCACACGTGTGTATACCATAGTCGTGCGGTAGTGTGACGGTAGATGGGGGTAACGTAATCCTGTAGGATCGGGGAAGACGAACGGCGGCAGAATACGATACCCTCGGCCACGATATCCACGTAGTGGACTGGGGAGAGAGTCATCGTTGCCTCCACTGCTATATATATATACGCTTGAGGTGTGTGTAACGACGACGAGGACGATAGGACGAGAGAGGGGAGAGGTGGGGAGGAGGAGGAGGCGACCCACGTCGGTATTTCGTCCTCATCTCGTATTTACATAGCCCGACCGAGGGAGATATTCTCGGGGGACCTCGTCTCTCATCTCTTCCCTCCACTGCGTTCACTCGACAGCGGCACCTTTTCGATTTATTTATTTCTCTTATTCTCCCCACTCCGCCTCTGTACCGCCGTTTCGATTTTTTTTCTTCGGACCTTACAAATAATACTCTCACGCTGATTTACGAGTACGAGAATTACCAGAATTAACGGTATGCAACCGAATAGTAATTCTCGACCAGAAAAATGAAAAATACAACCCTCACCGATTTTTTCACTGTTCCAAACGTAAATTCGTACGATATAGTCCTTAATTTATTCGTTGAATTTACTTCCTTGAAGGGGTACACTACCTTGAGTTTTTCAGATACTCTATTTTTTTTCTTGTTTCGCCTAAATTTATTGTTTAAATTTATTGTACACTTTTGAGAATCTTTTTAGCGTTTGACCATATGGAAATTTGAATTATTTTCGCAGTTATGACAATTTTGTATGAGGGTAAGACAATACGCGCGGATCTCAGGTACACTCAAATTTTCCGTTTTTCTCGAAACTACTTTTTTCAAACTGATGGGCGAGATATCTCGAAATTTTTTCAAACGATGTTAATAAAATTCATATCACATATTCTCTACGATATTATCGACAGTGTAGCATAGGATTTTTTTGATTGGAAGTCTTGTTGATTTTTTATGAATTTTTTTTAATCTAAATTTTTGTAAAAATTACATTTTTTTCGAACAGCTGTAATTTATACAAATTATAATTTTTTTTTTCAATTTCTCCGAGCGCAAAGATGGTGTAACCCCTTAAAGATGAAAAAAAGTCCATATCTATTCGTACGTCAGTCCATGCACACCTCGCAATATAACTTCAAGTTTCTGCAGACAAAAAAATATATATATATATATATATACAAATCTGCAGCTGAAAATGAATATGCCCACCAATTCGAAAGCATAAATCGACAAAACAGTCGATATACGGAAGGTCAATGGACTGACTTTGTCTTTATTTATAATTCACGTGTGCTATTTATACCATTGAAAAGAGAAAAAAAGGCTGAAGAGTACCCCAAAGGACGGCCGATGACTTGTTGTCGCCGGTCGTGCGCAAAAAGGTACAAGTGTACGTTTTACCTATACGACTCTGTTCGTCCCTCTCTCTCTCTTTCTTTTTTTTTTTTTTGCAATACGCTGTGCTCGCAAAACGTTGAGATTTTGAGCAAACAAACGCAGACTCGAACGTATTGCACCTCTCGTTCGTAATCCACGTATATTCGCCATGAGCCATAGTCGTGTATGGCATACGGCGAAGCTATAGTCACACGAGCCGTAAATTGAAAAGCTCGCGTGTGCATTTGCTTTAGCGAGGCGAAAGGGTGACCCCCCCCCCCTCCAACCGCTCGCAGTTGGGTACACGAAGCGCAAGTAGAAGTCAGAAGAAACGTACGAAGAAGAAAAGCAGAAGACCCGCTGTTGCACTCAAGTTGCACGCACGTTTTCTTGTACCGTCGTCACAACTATACTAATACCGCACTCGGTACTCCACGGTGCGCTGTCTTTCGAGAGGGTTGGAGAGAGGAAGAAAGAGAGAGAGAAAGAGAGAACTGAGTGCAGCTAGTATGCAGCTATGCATTCGATATGTGGTGGTGCAGCGAGTATCGTGTCGCAGCCTTCCACTCGACGATTGCCTTGAGAAGGTCCCGACCTCGCTAGGTCGTTTGCCAACCTTTCTCTTGCTCTGTTCACATCTTTCTTCCTTCATCCCTCTCCCTCACTCTTCGACTCAAGGACTCAATGATTCTACGAATATCACTTTGACTCGCTGTTTTTTTTTCTGTTAATATTATTGCTTAGGTTTTTTTTTTTCGTTTTATTTTACTCTTTTACATCTTTGTCAACAGAACGAGATCTTTGGTAACAAAGCAGAGACCACTAAACGAGAATCGGACGAATCGAAAGAGACATACATGACTTTTACTTTAAATTGGTAATTTGGAGTACATACCCTCGAACCAAAATTTGGTTTGTTTCGATAGTTTCGACGTGTGCGATTAACGAGGCAATATATATATAATAACAATAACACAATAATAATATTCAATAACTTTATTATAAATGAATGATAATAGTTTTTATGGGGACACGGTGAAATTAAGAGAAGCAATGAATTTACCGAGTTTCGGGTTAAATGGCTTATCGATTCATTCACATATATATATATATATATATATATATATATACATATAAACTCATATTTATAGATCACGTTATAATTGATATCATAGACCATAGTAGTATATACATCATTGGAAATTGTAACAGAGTTATCAGACGCATGAGCCACGGTTATTGGGATGACGTTTGCAGTATCGATCGATTTTACCCCAAGAAATATATATATATATTCGGTGATTCGCGACTTTGAATCCCAGCAAATAGAGGCAGATGCCGTTGAATTCCCCGGAGGAGGCGTCTCGTCAGTGTAAGCACTCGTATAGGAGTAGACATATATAAATCTATATGTGTATATGTGTATATATATCTATAGGTAAAAAGGGAGCAAGTAGCACGTGGTTAACATCAAACAGCTGGATCATCTCGTGCGTGCGTCTCCGCGTTCCCTTCTCGCTTTCGGCTTTATCTATTACATAAGGATCTCTTTCTTCGATCGTGCGAGTGGGGGAAAGAAAAAATCTGCTTCGTAGGACCCAGGTGCCCGGTTCTGTGGTGTCACGACCTCACGACCATCAGCCACACCGAGAAGGACGGCAAGAGTCAGTCTCGGAAGATAGATGTGCCGTTCTTCGAGGTCCTACAGAGGCGTGACTATATATGTCAAAGACATTTTTTCACAGCAGTTCTTATTCGCCATTTACTCGATTCGGGTGACATCGTTTGAAGATTTTCAGGCGATGATCGTATCGCGAGCGGAATGAGACATTAAATTGAATAAATGAGAGATCAACAGTGGCTTCCGCTAGTTTGTGAACAAATGATGGATCGTTGATTTGGAAAATTAGCAAACTCGTAGACGCATCGAGATCTTCGATTGAACCGTCCTGAATGTGCTTATTTAAGGTGAACTTAAATGGGTACATTTTTGTCATGTTTTGGAACTCAACTTTTTGACCGTCCGCTAAAAATAAGAAATCCAATTGAGAAAAAAAACTCCCGAAATTTTAAAGAAAAAAATTGTTTCTGAAGAGAAAAAGTCGTGAATTTGTAATGTCCATATATTGTCGATGCGATTGTGAATCTATAGAAAACGGTCCAGTCTCCAAAAATTGGAATAATCGTGAAAAAATGCTATTCAAAGATGTTTCTGTACACTTTCATATAAAAAAAAAACTATCACCACGATTTTTTGAGTGTTGCATTATCGCAAATTTCGTTGTTTATTAAAACTTCTCATCTGGTTACTTATTTATTGCCATTATTTTGTAAATTTTTTACCGAACATGAGTCAGAAATTGTACGTGGTACGATATAATTCGAAAAAAAAAATTGTCATCTTTCACATTCGACTGTGATTCTCGAGAGTCACCCGAACGGAACAACGGTATATTATATAAATAGGCGCGTAAGTTATGCAACGTAAATTCGACGTTTGCAGGACAGCCGAATACTAGATACATAGACCCGTAACATATATGTGGTCGTGGGACGAGCCTGTAATTACGATAGATTTCACGGATCCTGCGGTCGAGGATGATCATTGGCGTGGGCAATAACACTCGAAAAATCGAGATAGCGATCGAGGGGAATGATTGGAGCGACTGAATCTATACGGCAAGCACACGATGAATGACGTGTACAGTCAGGACCGAACACATATGATTGTGACGAAGGAAAAAGGGCCCGATAGTTTCGTAAAGGGCGACCGGTCGACCTATTGAAAACCCATCGTCGTAACTAAATGTCACACACACGAGACTAATTAACACTAATGACGTGAATCGCGTAATTATCACAATGAATAGTCGGTCCACAGTTAGACCGGTCGAAACAACGACGAACCCGAAAACTCGCGGTGAAGTCTCGACGTAGACCGAAACCGCGCAGCTAGGTTTTGTGTTGCAGGTATCAATTTATTATAATTAGGGTGCTTGAACCATTGTACCGTCGTTGAATCGAAATTATACGTTTTCGTATTGTAAACCGACGATGCTTATCATGGCTTAACTGCTAATAGGGAATAATAATCATGAAAAAAATAATTAAGTACGAAGATTCGGGGGCTTTGTGTCGTCACTTGGCCGTGGGAGCCTCGAACGAGTGTTGAAAACGTCGTGAAAATGAATGATCTGGTACGTAGCTATAAATCATGCGGATTTTTAACAGCATCATCAAATTGAAGGGACGTTGGAAATTAAAAATCACGTAAGATATGAGGCTGTCGTCGACTGTTACATATGAGCGATTCCACGTGACTTCAGCCACCAAAAAAAATTTTTTCCACAAATAATTTTAAGAAATTGATATATCATGATGACTATATATGCCTAGTTCCATCACATTTAGTTTATATATGAGTATATATATATGAAAGGAATGAAAGTATCGAATGTCAAAGGTAATGTAATAATAATATTAATAATAATAGCTAATTGTAGATAATTCGTAGGCATGTCAGAATTTCGAACCGCCCCCCCTCCTATTTTATTGAGCGAACAATTGGTAATTTACATATATCTGTAATTACCTTCGCATTGTCGTCTTTTCCAATTTGTGTCTATATACCGATCCAAAATGAAGCTCCGAGATGGGAAATCATGTGACTCCAGATGGCGGCAAAACGGCTCTTTTACCACTATTTCACGTTAAAAATACAAATATTATTCGCGACTTGGCGGGAAACAAAATAATAATAAAAAAAAAATCAACGATTCAAAAAGACCGGCGCGGTGTGCTCTTCTGCTGGTCACTTAACGGAACGTTATTTTTTTTTTTGTTTTCGGTCTCGTCTTTCGGATTCGCAAGTACGCGTGACACGTGTCCAAAGTGTCTGTCGTGACCGGTGCGCGCGCGGTTCGTGGGCACAAAACCGTACAGTCGTTATAAGATATATCTCGCACGTGTCAATATAACTCCGAGTCTTACGATTTGTTTGCCCAGTCGAATGAGCGGACGGACCGGCAAGCGCGAAAGATAGAGAGAAATACACGAATGAAAAAAAACATTAAAAAAATGAGAAAAAAAAAGAGAAAAAAGTAATGTATGGACGTAGAAGACACACGTATATATATACACCTGCGACTCCTACGTAAGAAAATATACTACGTACTCGTGGATGCAAATTGACTGGTCAACGCTAAGAGTTTCCCGGAATTGTTCGTCCGTCTCTACTCTGTACGACGCTTTTCCCGAAGCGCTGCACCTCTCGACAGCGCGTTGTCGTCTATGCCTCCGGGCTCGAGTTTCTTCCAACATTACGTTTCTCGAATCACCTTTTTTTTTTGTTGTTTTTTTTCTTTAATTAGTACAATGGAAAGTTCTTCTCAATTATCCACAACAGGGTGAAAATTGAAAAAAAAAAACGTTCGATCCAACTTGATCCCTTCCCGTAGACTTCCTTCCACAAATTAATTCAAACTTTATATGATTCACCCTTAATTATTTCATAGATATATTAACACCCCCAAATCTCAAATATATTTCAGATTGGAGTTTATAAAAAAATATCTTAAAAAATATCTAATACGAAGACTTATGAAGCTGGTTTGAAAGACTGATCATGTGAAAACTAGAACTAGAATTTTTGAAACGATAATGTGATATAATAAATTAATACAATATAATAAATTATATAATGCAACGGTAATATTATATAATAAATTCAATGTAATTCATCGATATTGCTTCAAAATAATTAATATTTAATTAATCATTATTCGTTCATCCGAACATGACAAAATAAACAGAAGAACCTAACACAAAATTTTTTTCCAAAATAGCTCATAACTCCCAAAAGCCTATGTATATATATATATATATATATATAGTGGTCCATTCCATATCGTTGCCAAAAATGTTATCTCATCTCGATGCTTTTCCGCCTCCCACCAATCAGCGCTCCTCTCGGCGCATACACTTCGACCGTTCCGATTCGTTGGTCACTGGGGACGGGGGGGGGGGGATAAATAATTACGGAGTTGGTTAAGGTGGCGCGTAGTCCATCGCACAGCGGTCGCGAGTCCGCGGGGGCGCCAGGAAAAAGCGTGCCGTTCGCGTTCCCGGTGTGTCGATCAAGTATACATATATATATATATATATATATATCCAACATATATATACACACACGCACACAGACATACTTTTATCCAGCTACGTGAAGAGGCGAGAAACAAATACGGATAGACAAACCCACACGCATAAAGCACGCAACCGGTAAGCTAGAATCGGCTAACAGTCGACAGCCCGGACGATGGAAGGGGAACGAAAGGCGTGGCCGTTACTCTCGTCCCATGAACACACACACACACACACACACACACACACATGGACGTCTCGTACGTTCGAGATAAAACACACCCAAGTGTGTGTGGTGGTGTGCGGAGAGAGCGCGCACCCACCTCGAACGCGCGCGCCTACTCAAATCCGCTCGGCGAGCGGGAACGAGCGGGACGTAAAAGTCCGCTCGAATGGAGATGGGAGAAAGGAGCGAGAGGGGAGAGAGTGAGAGAGGGGGAAGAGAGAGAGAGAGCACGTATGGAATCGCGGGTTGTATACCTATCCGACGATTCGCCCGTTTGCGAATGAGGGAATCGTCGTTGCGAACGATCATACACACAGTCACACATCTGCAGAATACATCAGGATATAGATTTGTAGATATTAGGGTGGTCCTTATTCACGTTTTTTTTGTATTTCTGCGTTTTCAGAGGATTGAACGGTTCGAAATACATTTTTGAAAAATATCCTCGAAATTTGAGGATATTTTTCAAGTTCCCGTCTCAATTCTTAACCCTGTCGCCAGTCTCCTGAGGTTTACCATTTGAATAAGATAGGGTTTTGCATAATTCAGAATTTTCGGTTATTACGACTGATGTTCTGTAGATTATTTGCAATGATTACGTTCGAGTCATTCTGGATTAGGAACAATTTTTTTATTCTGTACTGATTGATGAAAAAAATATACATATGATTGTTCAGTGTTTACAACGAATTCTCCGTATTAATACTACTGTTAGTAGAAAGCTTATGACGTTCGAAATTTTTTCGTGCAGCACTTCGATCATGATAAATAAAAAATTTTTAAATATAAATAAAAAAAACATTATGCTTATGACCGAGGAAATTTAAAACTTCGTAAGGATTCTATACCAACTATAGTAGAAATACCGAAAATTCGTCGTAGATCCTGAACAATTATATTTTGTTCGCATCAGTCAAAATAGAAAGAAAAAAATCTATTTTCCATGTACAATGACTCTGAAGATACAATTGTTCATAATCCACGGTATTATCCAAAGTTCATAACTTCAGTCATGATAAAAGAAAAACCTGAACCACGAAAAAAACATTACGTCATTCAAATGCCAAACTTCGGGAATCTGGAGGCAGGGTCAAAAATCGTCATAGCAACCTCAAATTTCCAGGACATTTATATTTATTTATTTCAAACTATATCATCCTCTGGGAGAGCCAAAACAAAAAATAAAAAAACCCAGAATAAAGACCACCCCAATAAATACACATATCTATAAAAAATATATATAAACATATATATCTGTACATGTAGCGGTTAAAGCTGAAGCAACAGGGTGGTGCTCGAGGGAGGGTGATGGCAAGGTGGGGATCCCTTCATAGGGCCAACGTGCGAGGACCCCGCGATAAACAAGGACGGCTAGATGGTCGCATAAGTCCGTGGCGGGAGGGGGGGGGGAGGCCGGTACGTTTGTACGAACTGTCCGGGTGCCACTGGTGCTCCTCTCGTGGAATCATTTTTTTCTTTTTTTTTTCAATGGAGTGGGGATGAAAGCGCAGAGAGTTGTCTCTTCCCGGGTGGTGGAGGAGAGCCGGTTGCGTACGGTGTGGCTGCTGGTGGTGCGCGCCGCACGTGGAAGAAGAAACCGGCGGTAGGGGGAGTATCGGGATACTACGGCTGAGCGGTGCGCGCGGGCGCGCGCGCGCACGCGGGGGGCGGGGCGGCAGAGGGGCGTGGGGGGAGGTGGCGGCGGCGGCGGCGGCGGCGGCAACGGCAACGCAGAGTGGCATAGGGTCTGGTCGCGCGGCCGAAGGTGAAACTCGCGAACACCCGCCGCCTCGTACGACCACGCAGTCGGCGCAAGACAGCGCTACTGGAAGCATCGTGTCGTGCGTACTTTCCGTTACAACGGAACGCGCGCTTGTTCAAACAATCCTACGATATTAAGTTTCGCACAAAATACGTTTGTTTTTTTTTCAACAAACGTAATATCAAACGTGTTTATAAATAAATAAATAAACAAAAAAATATATATATGTGTATTTATATATATATATGTATATATATGACACACGTGATAACAATTATTAAAAACTTTTGCCAATTGTTCGGATGAAGATGAAAAATTTTGTTATTTTTTTTTTAAATTCTTCATCTCGATTTGTGATTCGTTGATTGTTTAGGGGGAATAATAATAATAATAATAATCGAAATACGTAAAATTTGGTGTGACACGATATCGAGGTGTTGACGAACGATATTGTGAATGATATTTGCGAGTGTGTATAAAACCCGATAAAATTTTGTGTTTAATTACGGACGAGGATTGAGAGTGTTTATTGTCTTGCAGTGACGGCGATTTTTTTTTTTCATTTTTCAATTATTATTTTTTTGTTTTTTGGGATTGAATCGCGATAAACGTATGAGAAGGAAAAAAGGTGCGTTGTTTCGGGGGCGGAAGAATTTTTGTCGTAAAAACGAGTGAAACGTCGATTCTGCGTAACAACCAATCGAGATATATATATATACATATATGTATATTGTGGTTTCCGCGAGCGACGGTTAACGTCGACGGTGAGAGAAGCGAAAAAGAAAAAAAAAGAATTGTTGGAATGTTTTTCTGACGTATTATTACGGTCGACACGTCCTCGCTGTGATCGTCGCTGAGTTATTTACCCGACGCTTCGGTGATTCTCGAAAATCCATCGGCCCCGCGTAACTCGTCGAATAATTTTGGAACTGTGTTGTGGCAGTCGGAAGTGATCGACTTACATATCTCAGAGCAGTCGAAGCAGGAAGCGAGAATTCGCGGTTGAAAGCTGCTCGCGGGTCGACCAACACAACACCTCGTGGCACCGCGCATGGGTTTTGGATCGATAACGCCGAACCCCCGATCAACAAGTATCGCAACACGACTCGAGAACTGCTGTGCAGCAACCGGTCGTTGTTGACGAAAGAACGAAAAAAAATTTCGCTCGTGAAGATTTTTCATCTTTTTTCTTTTTCATTTCTTTTATTCGAAAAATCAAAATTGCGATTCGAAGGATGATGATAAGAGAATCGAGAAGAACACAAGTGTTTGAAGTTTGAGTTTGTTCCGTGGGGACGATAAATTAACGACTCAATATTCGTCCTGATCGATCGATCAATCGTGCGCAATTGCAATCACTTGTTGTTTTTTTTTCTCTCTGTTTTTGTCACTTTTGGCAATCTCGTTATCGATTATACGATCTCAAACTATCGTGATGAACGCGAGGATATTAAAGTGAATAACAAAATAACTTTGAAAAATTAAATAAATAAAAAAATAAATAATAATAATAATAATCGAAGAATTATTGTGGTCACAGATTTTGTCGTGTTTGAAATAACGACAATAGTGAACGATTGAATAATAAATTGTAAAAAAAAAAAAAAGGAATAATCGGTGAAAGACATTTGTTTTTCATCAACGCCAATAAAGTTCCGAGGATTCGTTCGGTCGATCACGTTGGATGCCAATTGCCGATCGAAGACAAGAATTTTAACGAATTCGACTGGGTAAGCATTACATATATATATATGTATATCTATATACACATCGATAGATATTCGCAATAATAATGAATTATTGATGTACGGTTATGGCTGAGAGCGTGGAATTCTCGATAATCGTCGAGTCGATGATTGAATCGATTTCCGATTCTATTTCCGGATTTCATGAATTTTTATCGAGTGAAAAAAAATAAAAAAATAAAGTGCAAAAATTTCGTGGGATTATATTTGGCCGGAGATGTTCGCGACCGGCATTCCTCTCGCGGAATTGAAGTAGGTCAGGAGTGCAGGAACGAGACGTAGAGATTAATTCCCAAATACCCGTGGCCAAATCGTTAGCCACGATTAAATGACTCATTCGTGATAATAGAACTTCTCACACGTTCGTAGGACGATTTTCGATGCCGCGATTGAAATGGAGATTTTATATTTCCAGTGGGTCGGAAAATGGACTCTGTTTTGAATATTTTCGGAAAAAAATACTTTTTTCTTTAAATTTATTCTTATTTGAAAAAAAATTCCGCATCAACAATTAGTCACAAGTTTCAAAAATGCATCGTTTTTGCTTTCAACTCATATCGTTTTTCTCGACGATTGCAAGTTTCCCGGATAAATAGTTAGGAAAGCACATGACGAAAAAAAAAGAATTTTTGACTGTTGCCTTCGGATGGATATAAATTAATTTGTTATACACAATATGTTAGCATCCATCATTGTCGACAATGCGATGAATAATTATTGCAAAAGCTCAGAATAATCAATTATTTGTTGTAGGCTAGTATTTTTTTTTCAAATGTTTTCACACAAAAATTCTGAACAAAAAAATTTATCAATTTTTGCAAATCCGCGAATAACAATTATTTCACGATGGTAACTGTTATTTCTCGAGAGTAAATATCAAATTTGCTATTACATGTTAAAATCGTCGAAATGATAATTTCCATTGGATACTATTCCTTCGTGCGCCATTTTTATTCTTTACAAAAATTATTTTCAAAACTGGATTAATCACAGCAAATTCGCGAATTGGTCCCACCGCGATGTGATACAAATTTCGTTCGACCTTTCCACAGTGTCACGTCGATCGCCGTATCGCGCTATCTCGCTCGCACTCGCGAAATCCAATTTCGTGTACCACATGACCTTAAGTCAGATAAAAATCTTTCGTGAATATTCTTCACAGCCTCGTCGCAACGTAACGCGATAAAACGTGCCCACGTACCGTTCCCTCTCCATCTCTCTCTTTCTCTCGCTAATTTTACAAAACCCAATGACGTTTATCTCACCGTCTCAAGATGATGCGAAGCGTCCTTCTCATCCGTCACGAGCACAAGAAAGACAGCGCTATCGACTCTCGCTTTAAACCAATCGAGACACAACGAGCGAGAAAGGTCTCACATCATCCCAAGATGATGTGCCATGCTATCTCACTCGTTCCATCTTCCATCTCATGAATGCAAAAAAAAAAAATAGCCCTATCGACTCTTGCTGCGGACCAAGAGAGAGAAAGAACGAGCGAGAAAGATTTCACATAATCTTAAAAGCCCGCAGAAAAAAAATATAAAAAAAAGAAAAGAAGAAAAAAATATAAAGAAAAAAATCAGAAAAACTAAGCAGATCTCGTAGATCGTATGACCCAATCTTTCCCCTTCATCGGTGTGTTCAGAGTCTTTCTCAAAGTCGATACGCGTCGATATTCACCCCTTTCGACGGGTTAGCTGGGTTAGTAGGGTCGGTCGGTCGGTCGGTCGGTCGAGCGAGCGGTCACTCGGGCGTACGTGTTATGTGTGTGTGTGTGTGTGACGTGTGCGAGGGTGGCGGCCGTCGCGACGACCGTGAGGGGTTTTTCAACGGGGTTGGCAGATTGTGGCGGCGGAGGCGTCGGTGTCTCGCGTAGTCATCGAAGCGTCGCGGGGCGCTAAGCGACGGAAGTGGAGCGGACGACGGGTCGCGCGGGCGCGCGCGCGCGCATCCGCCGCGACCCCAGAGCCACCGGGGTAACCCGTACCCGTACTAATACACATCACATTGCTTCTCTCGTCCAACTACCACGGCCTTCTCGGTCCGCTTCTCTCTGCTTCTCTCTGGCACAACGTTCGCGTTAAACAAAGCAAACGCAAACGCCCCGTTTTATCGTACTTACTGCACCGGGGGCTTCAAATACACGCACACTTAAACATACACACATACGTGCACAAACGAATGAATATACATGTGAGCCTCTCGAACCTCGGGCGTGAGAGAAAAAAATAAAAAAATAATAATAATAACAACTATATGGGCGCGTGCACCGTTCACGCTTGGCGAACCTTAAGACGCGTGCCAGGCGTGACGCGCGCGCGGCCTCTTGAGCTCTCTTCGTTTCCTTTGCTAATTTTCTACCGTCGGCTGTGCTCGGGGGATCGCCTTTTAACCCTTTGACACGAACCACGAGAGATTTCCGATGACCTACACGGCCCGGATTTTATCGTTAATCGGTTATTCGATATGTAACGAGGGAACGATGATAATGGTTATCTGTGTGAGAGATAATCTCTCTTGTGTCAATGTTTGAACATTGTAATCGTGGGATTTTTAAGTTAATCTGTTGTGGTGGCAATGTTTGTTCATTATTTTGTTGCGTATCAAGTTTTTGGGGGTTATGATTATCGAGGCGAGGGTGAGACGGTATTTAATTCAATGACAATGTATTTTAAATAATTTTCGTGAGTTAATAATCGTTGATGATTACGAAGACTCATAAAATATTATCGTTTATTGTAAAATAATCATTCGTGAAAAATATTCTAACTTGTTTGCATTAATTGAGAAAATATTTGATTAAATTATAATGTTGGATCATAGTTTGTAATAGTTTGTATTTCATATAAATTGTCGGTAAAAGTATTTTTTTACGATAAAATATTTGTAAAAGTATTTCAGAGTAATTTTTGCCATCAAACAAATATCGAATAACTCGTTTTGTCAAGTCGATACAAAGTCAGTCGTGAATTTTTTAAATTGATTTAATTCAGCTTATATATATCACAATGACACGATGAAGAGGCAACATTGCTTTGCTATGATTTTCCGTACGGACGAACACAAATTTGACAAGCTTCGGCGATGCACAAATATTGGAACAAACGTTGATTTTCAACGGAACGAAAATTGTTTGTGACAATGAATTAGCAGCTGTGAAAGATTTTGTTTTTTTTCTTTTAATTGTTAACATTTCGCGGTTTGCGAGATTATGCGCGTCGAGTGTGGGTATGAGTGGAATATGTATATATATATTTATTAATGCGTGAAGAATGAAGCGTTATGCGTTTAGTCACAGGCATTATGGGCGCGCGCGTGCCGCGGGAGTGCGCCGTGAGTTTATTGACGTTCACACTGCGCGCGCACACACACACACAAACATTGCGTCGTAACACACAGAAAACGCTATCGCAGTCTTCTTGCATGAATACATGAATGCATGCATGTATGCATAGGTGCACGACGAAGTGTGTGTCACGTATGACGTTGTGTTGGGGCGTGCGAACGAAACTCCATTGTTTCGTCAATCGTCGACTGGGACTGCTAAAACGTTGGTTCGTTCACGATGAAATCGCATCATCGTCATCATTATCATCATCATCATCATCAAGACCACCGTCATCATCATCATCATCATCATCATCATACGCACAACCAGGCTCGATTCTCGCTTCCGCGCACGCGCGCGCACGAACGTCGAGCTCCGGCGGCGACTATATGCTCGCGCGTGCACGGTGTCAGGTGTCACGGCTGTCCGGTTTCGTTTGCTCACACAACGAACGTGGCTCGAGGAAGAGCCACGGCGCGAGAGAACCGACCAAAGCAACCCCCCCCCCCTCCCCCCTTCTTCTTCTTCTCCTGGACGCTCAAAAACCGATTCGATAATTCCAACGCGAAAACATTTTTAACCTCTGTCACGTATCTGCTTAAAATTGTTTTTTTATTTTCATTTTATTTTTATTTTTCCTTTTTTTTTTTCGTTGATAATTTTCGTTGGAAAATATTTGCACTGGACGAAAATTGTTGCTGTGAACGATTGTATCAACGTTTAAGGTTTTTCTTTTTCATTTTTCTGTTTCTTTCATTGATTCGTTTGAATGACAAAGGTTGCAACTATGATTCAAACTCGTTCGTATTGTGAGTTTCATCACGATGCATCATGAACGATGAATACAAATTTGCAAAAATGATTATTTGTTCTCCATTCGTTACATTCCTATGACAACTGTGCAATGTGATGATAATTTATTTTTAGAAAATTCATGATATAAATTGTTGTACCGGTTGCCAGTTTCTCGGAAAGTCCACATCAATTTTTAATAACGATAGATTGCTGATGAAAGACGTGTTAATTGACTCTTCACTTCTATTACCAATATTTTTGAGATACTTTTGTATATATAAATCGTTATTGTGCAATGATCATCTACAGCATCGTGCAGTCTAAACGACCCAAGGCTTTGAAAAAATTAGAAAATGACATTCTAAAAATCTTGAAAAATTCTCGAATGAAGCTCATTATAAAAAATTAAGAATAAACAATTGCCTGGTTAAAAAATGGGGGAACTTTGAAAATTTTGTCTCGATCGAACCGACACGACGACAAACTGATAAGGGCCTAACCAATCGTGCATTCGTCACGTTCCCATTTCCGTCGGTGAGATAAATTTTTCAATTTTCTCAACACGATCAACATTTTTTTCTCATTTATTCGTACATTCAGTATTTGCAGTAAAATTTCTTTAATTTCGCACGCATTTTAATTTGAGCGCATGCGAAGCTTCTCCTCGTAGTCCATGGGGTAGGATTGGGTTTAATTCGGTTGAATAATGGCGTAGGTAGATGTGTGTTTGTGACTCTCGACCGCGAGGATCATCGGCGACCGGCGGCGGGCGCCTCCGCGGTTTTTCATCGATATATGTAACTCTCGCAACTTGAGATTATACCGTCGGTACATCCCCATCGTGGCTTCCCCTCGAGACTTGATTTTTTTTTTTTACAACCGGGAGCCGAAGAACTTTTATCCGACGTTGAAATCGGTTTAGCTCTGGTCGGACTAGTTGCGCTCGTCGAGGTCCGAATCACCGGCTTCGCCGGCGAATGATCGAACGTGAGCAATCACGATGAGACCGGCGGTGGGGGCAGGGGGGAGGCGGGTGGTATCATTGCGCACGGGTGCACGCGGTTCGCCCGCTTGCTCGCTCGCCCGGCAATTAGGAAATCCATTCGGTGTAATTGCTCGCGAATGGGTTGAGACCATGCACTTTTGTAATTCCCGGACCAATGGGCATGACCAGTGTATGTACTCTGGCTACCGTGCTGCTCGATCATCAACGAATCTCGAACTCTTCAACTTTTTCATTGTCGTAAGCCAAGTTTTTCGTCAATGAATCCATCGAATCGAGTTTTATTTTCATAACTTTTTATAAGTTACAAAACTATAACATTGTGAGTGAACATAGATTTTCGCTAACATATTTACTTATATATTACAATAAAACTTTTGGCAAACTAGAAGTTTTGTATTTTTGTTACGTCGATGGATATTTGAATTAAATATTTATGTGCCGATAGATAAGTCTTGACATTATTATTAGAAACCATCGATGTTGTATTTGTCATATATTTAATTCAAATTTTGTATTTTGAAATCATCAGAAATAATTTTTTGTTTAAAACATCAAATAAGTATTGATGAGAATAAGAAAATTATTAATTTTGAATAATCTTATGCAATAGTAATATTTATCATATTAACTTTATTTACGCAATTGTTTTTTTCCAATCATATTCTTATCAAAAAATCGGAATTAACTAATTTTTAAAGCAAAAAAAAAAAATCTTTGGCAGAGCATTGATATTTGTTATACATTTTTGCAGTTTTAAAAATCGAGCAAAATAAACAAAAAAAGAAAGAGAAAGAAAATGCATTACCCATAGATCTGTCGATATGACAAGTTCGGATTCCTTTTTTCTTCGTTTCTTCGTTATTTGGATCCAATTTTCTATGGACTTTTATCTCGTGGACTTATATAAAAAAAATTAATATTTTAGAAAAAAAAAGCAATGACATCGTTCAATATCACCAAAAACCAACGAAAAAAAAAAAAACAAAAAAATAAATCTAGTGATTGCGACATTCGAATCGAGGGATAACCCGGATATCACCGACGACTAATTTTCGAGGTCGTTCACGCGCGTGCGTCCCGAAAAGATTCCGTAGTTTCTAATATCCCACAGTCCGTGATCGGCGCGTCAATAAATTAAACGAAATCGTTTGAATTTACAATTGACGTAATTTCGTGACGTCGGCGCGGTGATACCGCCACATTGAAATAAAATAAAAAAATAAAAATAAAAAATAAAAATTAGTAGTTGACGAACGAAACGGCAGGCACAGGTGAAACTTGTAACGCCCACGCGCGTTCACACGGTCCGATAATACTTTTCGTGCGTGTGAAGACCGAAACGCGTGTTGGTATGTGTGTGTGTGTGTGTGTGTGTGTGCATATATATACATATATATAAATTAAATTATCTCCTCTGAAGCCGCGCATCACACGACGCGACGGCGAGAGTGGCAAACGAATTCTTTCGCCATAGTCCAAGACTCGGCGGCCCGGTGCGTAACGAGAAGACATTTGTGGGACGTTTGCCGACACCGCCGCCGCCGCCGCCGCGTGCACAACACACGAGATCTCTCTCTCTCGAAGAGTATATACCGCGTAGGTGGCTGAGGGCGACCGAGTTTTCTCACCGTGTGTGCGCGCTTCGGCCACAGGTGTATGCCGCGAGCGCGAGCCCGCGTAATGGACGTCGATGCTACCCGCGGTGATATTTTATATCCCCGTGTGGTTCCCCTTACAATTCTTTAACCCGTGACTTGCGTAGAAAGTGAACAATCCACACAACGTACACCGACGCATTCATATATATATATATATATATATATATATATATATATATATATATATATATATATATATATATGTGTGTGTGTGTGTATCAATATATATGTGTGTGTGTGTATGTACATATATGCATATACACGTGGTGTGCAAACGAGTAGCCACTGGCACTGTTGCGCAACGTTTTCCGTGCTCCTGGCGTCGATCATTTCAACTTCGAGACACGCAAAAATATTCGAATTTCCAGGGACACGTTTTTTTTTTTTTTTTTTGAATTTTTTTTGTCCCATCGACAGTTTATTATTATTTTTTGTCACAATTTTGTTTTTTCGCGTTTCCACCTTGTCGATTGGGATGAAAAAAAATGGCGTCTTTACGACGTTGGGAAAACTCTGAGAGTATCGTGAGTCCGACGGGATAACAAAAATGTCGAAGAGGTCGGACGCGCCTCGACACGTCAATGCAGTCGTGGATGAATAAAAGCGGGAGGCAAAACGAAAAAAAAAAAAAAAACATGAACAAAGAGAAAATAAAAATAACAAAAAGAAAAGTGTGTAATCGATGAACGTTATACGGACGGGATAACGAATACGCGTGTATATTTTGACGTAGCAACGACGATGTGTTTTCGCCGTAGTGATAACGGGCGACGAGAACGCGCGAAGAGGTGGTTTCTACTCTTTGTGGCTATGCAGTTGATTGTATGTGGGGCATGTGTGTGTCTGTGTGTGTGTGTTGTAGCGATCGTGCGAGGCAGTACGAGGTGTCGGAGGTTGGGTCAACGTCGCGAGAAGCGAGCGGGCGAGGGCGGAGGGGGGGGGGGACGCGTGTGTGACGACGAGGGTGTGCTTCGGTCGAGCAAGGTGGATCGCAGGGGAGGATGGCCGAGGGTGGATGAGAGCTCTCGGGGTGTTATGAGGAAAGAGGCGATGTGGCAAAAAAAAAAAAAAAAAAAAAGGATGTCGAAGAGTCGGGCCGTGTGTGTGGCGTTCTGCGAGAGCGGTGAGCCGAAGACACCCTCGAGTCGAGACTGTGCGGGAGAGAGATGCCGAAAGAGTAGAGAGAGAGAGAGAGGAAAAAAAAGACGAAGAGTCGAACAGGGTGAGGCTGACCCAGGAGAAAGAGAGATAGAGTGAGTGAGATAAAATGTCAGCCTGCGCTGCTGTTCCGTTGCTAGGGGTTGTTTATCGACCTTGACCGTGAAACCACCCTCTAGTCGTATAGATATATGTATGTATGTATGTATGTGTATATATCAGGACCCGGCGTCGACAAGCCCGACACACGCCAAGATGCACACAGGGTCGACCCAGTGGGAACGATGTACGGTATTTCAGTGTGTGTGTGTGTGTGTGTGTCGAGCATCTCGAAGCAAAAGCGTTGGTGGAGGTTAATCGATATCGACACGACCGCGCGCGTACATGCACCGACGGATTCTCACCCCGGGTGCGTTCTATATTACCCTGTTTTACACTCCAATGCTTTTTTTTGTCTTTCATTTTTTATTTCATTATTTTTTTTTATTACCATTTTTTTATTTTTTTTTTGCCTCTCACTCTCGGTTGACACTTGTGGCTCGGGGACGGATTTATTTACACACTCCACGCGGTTGAATGTGTATGCATTTTTTTTTTGGTTTCGCGACGTTTGGATTTTTCCAATCTTATTTATTCAATAACATTTTTTTTAAAAAGTGAAAATGAAAATTTATTTTATTATTATTTTGAGTGGAAAAAAAAATTATTTATTCAATTGATTTTTGAAATCGTTTTTTCTACCTAGAATTCCATGATCATTTTTTTTTACTTTCGTCATTCTACTCGCTGTATTGATTTTTTTTTCTTGAACTTTTTTTTTCGATCCACGATTGTTGGATTATTATTATAATTATTATTATTTCAGTCTAGTCATATAATATGATTGAGCTGTTTTGCGATAAACGATAAACGATTGTCCGGGGTGAGAGCACGTTGACACGTGCGGGATGAAGATAAGAGTCCGGGTTGTGCGTCGACGCGGTCCCTCAACTGTGTGTTTACAGGAGGTCGAATTACGTTTCACAACGAGTAGGCGGTGGCAAAGCACAATATTTACCATTCTCGTATATATCTGTGTGTGTGTGTGTGTATAAACACCGTTGAGAAGGCTTAGGGCATCGTTCGTGAGCGATGATCTTGGCGCGAAGCATTCCGCGGCTGCACAATAAGATTCTTCGAACTCACGAGGTTGGATTTTGCCACCGTTCTGCTTTGGTTCATTCGATGGGTTCTCTCGTTTTGTATTGTTTGTTATGTGTGCAACGCACGAACCGCGAAACTCTTATCTGTCTAACGGACTGAAACAAAATCGGCTTTACGCGCCGAATCCAACGAAAATAATATCAATCGGAAATTTTCTTCTTCGTCTTTGGTCAATGATTCGGTCTTCGATAATGAAATCGCATTTTCGTATAATAATAATAATAATGATGATAATAATAATAATGATAATAATAATAATAATAATAATAATAATAATAATAATAATAATAATAATAATAATAATAATAATAATAATAATAATAATAATAATAATAATAATAATAATAATCGCAAGTTTGAAAAAATTTGTTGATGATAATAATAATGATAATAATGTGTAATAATGATCGATAAGCATATTCCAAGTGAAAAAATTATATATATAGTCCACATATAATCTATATATAAGATTATATATATATATATAGACTATCCATGCCCAATCCTGTATGTAGTTTGAATATAATTTCCATTTCCGTGGCATGATAAGAGATTCAACAATGAAAAATTAACAACTTTGACTCTCGAAATTACAATGCGTATGTATATATATGGTTACAAGTTTCTATATGGAAATTCAGAAGAAAAGTTCAGGTGGACATAGTCGAGGCTGTTGCTGTTGCTGCATTTTTCTGCCCCAGCAATGATACCGGTGTCATGGCGACAACACCCCCCCCCCCCCCCCCCCCCGGACTTCGCCAACATCCTCGTGTCGTCGGTGGCAACGTGTCAATATAGGTCAGGGGATGCGCGTGGCAACTATCGACCGCGCGCGTGGGTTTAACCCTCTCTCAACTCGCCCGAGTTCAAGTTCGAGGTCCCGCACGTCGACGAACCTCTGCGACGCTGTTGTGCCACTCATGGTCGTAAAATTTGCCTCTCGTGTCAAACTTTCTCAAATCTTTCGGAAATAAAATTAATTAGTACGATTGAATATTTTATTTTTCTATCGTCGATTGTTCATGAGTAACAAAACAAAAAAAAAGATGCATTTCAAAAATATAAATAATGCAGATTCATGCTTTTCATGCACATTCAATGCAATAATAAATGATTTTGCTCGGCAATCGAGATTATTCGTTTTTTTTTTCGATTTTTACAATTTCATTTGACATTTTCGTTCGTCCGTCACGAATGAGGCTAATGATTGAGCCAAATATGCCATAACGATATGAGCACAGTGATAATCATCGAGTCATTGTGGACATGAAACTTTATTGAAAGCCTTTGGCGGTCGATGGCTTCTTCACGCCTTCCGGCGATGGAATTAACGGTACAAATACGAGAGGCACACAGCAGGACAGATATATATCTCGCGATACCACAGTCGAGCACTGCTAGACCCGCTCAGCGATCATGGAAGCCAAAAGTTTCGGGTGTATGTGTGTTTGTGTGTGGGTTACCCAGTGACCGAAAGATCGGGATGTATATCTTTGCCGCGAGCAATGTTTTCTCTCTCTCTCTCTCTCTCGACGTGCCACACAAAAGTCGTTTCGTTCGTCGAACGATCGTCGCGACATTGTTAAGGTACCTACCACGAGTTTGGCACCGATCGCTCGCGATTATTATCTACGGATCGTCGCTTCCGCGCGGTCGATTTTCTCTCTCGTTTCCATGGTTCGCCAGGTATGTAGGCTCATTGTTTTCCAGCGTTTTCAAATCGTGAACACGTAAAAACAAAATTACAAACGAAAATCGACAAAAAAAAATAATAAATAAGTAAATAAATAACTATATAAATAAATAAATAAATAAATAAATAGATAAATAAATGAATAAATGAATGAGTAAATCAATAAATAAATAATCCCGAGGAACAAAAGGCGACGTGGAAAATAAATTGCATTTTTTCCACTACAACAACTTTTTCTATAATCCGAGTAATTAATTCCCAATCAAATTTTAACAAAGTGACAAAAATAAAAATAAAAAATACAACAGACAAATGAGAATAATAAAATTATTCAAAACGATGTTGAAAAGAAAAAAAGAAAAAAGAAATTCGCACATTGACTCGGGTAATTTGAATTACTCCTACGAATTAATATCGTATAATAATGAGAGACGATTAAACAAATAACGTGTATCACAAATTGATAAAAGACAGTGTGGTCCGGGCTTTGCACAGGTGAAGACGGCGAGCGGGGCGGGGGTAGGGGGGGAGACGCGCGTGTGGCCCGATGTGAGAAAAAGCAAGGGCCATGATGTAAATAAGACGGCGGCTAATGGGACGTCCAAGCTCGAAAAAGAAGCCGAACAGGATTGAAGAAGAAGAAGAAAAAAAAAGGGCACGACGAAAGGAATTGCGAGTGAACGAAAAAAAGACCCAAAAAGAAAAAGAAAAAGAAAAAGAAACACGTAATATCGCAAGAATATGAAGAACGTCCGTGTGAGCCACGAAAAAAATTCGCTACAGCCTCGGTACTGTACGAACGAAAAATACGACGAGAAAAAAAAATATAAAAAAAAAAAAATAACAGAAGAAACATTTCGCGTACTGAATCAGAGAAGTAGCCTCCTCCTCCTTCTCCACCCCCCACCACCCTTGCAACGTTAGGAGTTATCGTCGATCGGATCGTCCTCGTGGTCTCTCTCGGGGTTCGGCACTATACATATCTATATATATACAGGGTGTTCCGATAACTATTAGGACCTCAGATATCTTCGAAACTACTAGGTTCACAGAACTATTTGCTGGATCAAAGTTGCACAGCACGAAGGGGGCCATCCAATGATACCAAAGTGCCTACTCCCACCCCCACCCCCAGCCCAGGGGGTGGGGCAACTTTAAAATCTTAAATGGTAACCCCTATTTTTTATTGCAGATTCGGATTCCCCATAAAAAAATACGTAACTTTTATTTGAAATTTTTTTTTCGATTCGTGATAGATGGCGCTGTAATCGCGGGTGTTCCGATAACTATTAGGACCTCAGATATCTTCGAAACTACTAGGTTCACAGAACTATTTGCTGAATCAAAGTTGCACAGCACGAAGGGGGCCATCCAATGATACCAAAGTGCCTACTCCCACCCCCACCCCCAGCCCAGGGGGTGGGGCAACTTTAAAATCTTAAATGGGAACCCCTATTTTTTATTGCTTATTCGGATTCCCCATAAAAAAATACGTAACTTTTATTTGAAATTTTTTTTTAGATTCGTGATAGATGGCGCTGTAATCGCAAAAAATACCCGAAAGTACAGAAAGGCGATAATACTTACAGTTTAGGTGGTAAATCAAATCTTGATTAATCAAAGTAAATCAAAATCAGTAAATCAAAATTTGATTTATCACCGAAACTGTAAGTATTATCGCCTTTCTGTACTTTCGGGGATTTTTTGCGATTACAGCGCCATCTATCACGAATCGAAAAAAAAATTTCATATAAAAGTTACGTATTTTTTTATGGGGAATCAGAATCTGCAATAAAAAATAGGGGTTCCCATTTAAGATTTTAAAGTTGCCCCACCCCCTGGGCTGGGGGTGGGGGTGGGAGTAGGCACTTTGGTATCATTGGATGGCCCCCTTCGTGCTGTGCAATTTTGATTCAGCGAATAGTTCTGTGAACCTAGTAGTTTCGAAGATATCTGAGGTCCTAATAGTTATCGGAACACCCGCGATTACAGCGCCATCTATCACGAATCGAAAAAAAAATTTCAAATAAAAGTTACGTATTTTTTTATGGGGAATCCGAATCTGCAATAAAAAATACGGGTTCCCATTTAAGATTTTAAAGTTGCCCCACCCCCTGGGCTGGGGGTGGGCGTGGGAGTAGGCACTTTGGTATCATTGGATGGCCCCCTTCGTGCTATGCAACTTTGATTTAGCAAATAGTTCTGTGAACCTAGTAGTTTCGAAGATATCTGAGGTCCTAATAGTTATCGGAACACCCTGTATATACAATATACACTATATATATCTATATATATATACAACCAAATATCCCGCAGACTCAGGTTCCAAGGTCCTCAGACCCGCGCGCGCACCTGTTACCCAAGATCGAAAAGACACGTCGAGGGTCCCCCGCACTCGGTAACGTCTCGAGTGCGAGAAAGATGCTGTTAAGGCATCACACACACACACACACACACACAAGCTCGACCGAGCGGTCACACTTACTTAAAGAAGCCACATCCCAGTCCACCCACGGTGTCTCTGTTTTTCTTCTTCCATTTTTTTCCCCCTCATTTTTTCAAAAAAAAAAAAAAAAGTATTTTTTACATATTTTTATTTTTATTTATTATTTTTTTTTGTTTCTCTTACAATTTCTTTCTCTTCATTTGTGTTTCTTCGAGTCTCATTGGATTATGTACGTTCCCATCGTATCTCTCTTCCTCACGTTCTTCCTCATGCTCCACCCGTTCGGGTCGTTTGTACTACAAACTTTGTATATGGTTATACTGGGTTATCCCCCCCCCCTCCCTCCAACTCCCCAGGATCACGGTTTTGTAAAAGCGTTTCTCTTTCTCTCGCGTGTGACACTGTCTCTCGCCTCGTGTAAGACTTTCGACCCGTTCTCTCCACGGTTTCGCCATCTCTCGTTCGTGTACGCACCCCGAACGTCTTGTACTACCCGGACCCCCCCCCCCACCCCTTTTCTCCCCTCGTGTGTGCCCACGGTCCTATCACCGCGTAATAAATATCTTGTCTCTTCTTTCATTCTTGCCTTCGACGTTGTGCGTATTCCTCTTCTCCTCGCTTTCGTTATATTCACTCCCCCCCTCCCCCACCCTCACCTTCACCCCCAAGCGAGTTTCGTTCGCCCAATCTTCGCTTACGGTACACGAACGTCGTATACTTATGTACAGCTACTTATATCATGTATCGGATGTACGAAGGGCTATGATGTAGTCTCCCCATCGATAGATTATTATACGAACCTACCATTCGTATTATTATTATTATTATATTTATATATTCGCTAGATAATTTTCCCGGCTCTTACGTTGTAAAATAACGCACGAATATTATTCGACGAAGTTAATAAATTATTCGATGGATATTCGAGTTATTCGTGTGTGTGTGTGTGTGTGTATGTGTGTGTGGGTAGGCTGACGATGTGTGTGTGTGAGTGTGTGGCGGGCTAGCCGAGCCGTGAGGTTGTCCCATCGATCGTCGCTGGACCTAATCCGCACCAAAGCGACATCGGGTTTTACCATACTCCAACCTCTTAGCCTCTCTTTATGTATGTGTATGTGTGTATGTTTGTGCATAGTCGATGCGAAATGTAGTGTGTGAGTTTGAATGAGCACGAGCGCCAAGCTAGCCAGCGTGGCGTCTCTCTGTTAACGTCTATAAAAAAATAAAAAAAAATTCATATACACACAACGCAATAATACTCACGACTTTCTATACGACGATTTCGAACGTCCTCGCAACGTCGATTCCACCATGGACCTCTCCGGACGTATACGTATTTACGTGTGTAGATTGTGCTTCGTCGGTGTTGGTGATGATGATGCTGGGCGACTGTTGCCTCTGACATTTACGAGCCTTTCCCGTACGTCGGGCTCTCATCACAATCGCCACTTCGCCTTTATTATATTGCCAATCGATTGTGAGAACAATCCTCGATATGGTTATGTATATATGTATATATTTATTTTTATTTTTTTCATTTTTATTTTTTTTTTCAACAGTATCTACACGACTGACAGCCGATGAAAAATTGTCTAAATGACTATTCTACGGTTAGTCGTTGATGTTGAGAGACGAAACAAAAGTTACGTTATTCAAATGGGAAATAATGTCACACGCATGAGTAGCTGAAGTTGTTTTTTTTTTTTGGGGTTAATAATTCGTGAAGGGAATTTTTGTTTGTGGAACGGAATGATTATGATATTAGCTATGGTCGAGATCGTGAGAATTTGGAGAACGATGATCGTGAGTGATATTTGTGGGTGGTGTGCATTGCCATTGCTGGAAATTCATGATTACGGTTTCGATTCACCGGGACGTCGCAAAAACCACCGACGTCCTACCGAGATAAGAGAGCCGTTCGATGCCATTGAGATATACCATCTCTCGCTCTCTCGCTCTCTCGCTCTCGTACGTGGAAAAAAAATTTCACGGAATTTTTCGAATCTTTTTAACGACAACGAAAATCTTCGTGTTACAGATTTTTTTAAAATTTATTTTTATTTTCTCTTTCTTGACTCGACGGTAGGATGTGGCGGCTAACCAGATCCGGTGGTCGTGATCGTAACGGGTCCCGAAATGAATCCCCCCCCCCCCCCTCATTTTTTTCCCAATTATTTCCTTGTTCCAGGAAAATAATTAGAAATACAATGCGATAAGTTGTTCGGTTGAAATTCAATGTTAACCTCGATTAAAAAATTGTTGGAGGTAAAAAATCAAAGTTCGCGATTTTTATTTAAAAAAAAATCGAATCTTCGCTATTTTACATTATTATAATCTTAAAATTGAACTGGATACTCTCGAAATACTCTACTTTTGGGGGGGAAAACTATACATCGCCATTGCGACAAAAGGGTAAACTGGGACAAACAGAACTGGGATGGGTTAAACTGGGAGGTGGTAAGCTGGCGGAATTTAACCCTCAAATGGTAACATAACATTTTCGGCACCTTCAAAAAGTAACACTGACAATGAGTCACTCGTTTCTGACGCTTTGAAAAGTGTTGCAAAGTGCTGTAAAAAATTTCGCAAAATTCATGAAATCTTTTCAACTACCCCAGTATAATGATCAACCACTATATTTTGCTGATTTAATCATTTGTTCAAACAATATAGTCAAATAAACAAATAAAAAGATGAAGAACGTACGATTTGGGCAAAAAACGAGTGACCCAGTGTTACCGTCTAACGGTTAAATAGCCACCATCCCTTTGAAACTAGATGAAAAAAATACTAGATAGAAACTAGATGAAAAAACATAAATAAATAAATAAGTAAATAAATAAATTTTAAAAAATGATGAAAGCAAAAGTGTTGGAAAGTGGTCGATGGGAGTAGGGTAGCGAGTATGGATATCGGACGAGGGTGCGGTGTGGAACGAAATGAGGTTGAGAACCCCGGGAGTATTCACCTGCCGTCACGAAACGGTGGCCTGTTAATTACGTGTGCCAGTAACTGCCTCGTCGTCCCCAAGCGGCGAGGACCCGATGCTCTCGGGACGTCTCAGCAGCATCTTCGACTCACCAAGACACCGCGGGCTTATAGCCATATAGCTTGTACAGCATTTCCTTTTTGTATGCGCGCCCGCGTTTCCTTGTGTGTGTGTGTGTGTGTGTGTGCGTGTATATCTTTGTCCCGTCTCACCGTCGTTCGTGTTCCTCGCTATCATTCGCGTCGGTTTAGTGTGTTTTAACGTTCCACGCTTCGGTCTTCCCATCCTTTTTCGTCAACCGCCTCCGCGCGCTCTCCTCACGGATTCCCGATGCGGTTCGTGCGACTCTCGAGACTACTCTCTCGATAAAATTGTTTTTTTTTTGTTTTTGTTTGTTTTTTTTTTCAGTTGTTTTTTTTTCTTCCGTCGTTGCTACGCGCAGCGATGCATCGCAACTGTATATCGAGACCGCGAACGCGCGAGGAGAGCCTTACTTCCTTCTACGGGGGTGTCCCTCGTCGCTTACGAGAACCCCCAGAGTCTATACACTCGACGGGAGCTTGAACCATTTCATGTGCTTCGAGCTTATTCGGTTTTTTTTATTTTTTTATTATTTTTTCTTCTCAACGCCCTCGACTTGCATAATTGCCATTAATCCGTCAATCATCGATCAAATCCTTGTTGGAAATGTTTTTTTTTTTTTTCGTTTTTTTTCTTCGACACGTTGAATAAGTTTGATATAGACAAATTTTGCATTGTGAATTTTTAAAATTTTCATTTTCTTAAATCACTTTTTTTCTTCATTTTATTATTATTATTATTTTTATTTATCGTTCGAATTTGCACTATGAAATTTGACTTTTAAAAATTGATTTGTACTTCTTACACGTGGAATAATTATTCGTTGACAAATTCCGCTTCGTGAAGTTTCAAATTCCTCATTTTTATTATGATTATTATTATTATTTCGTTTCGTTGTCATAATCGTTGTATGCAGTAAAATAAAATGTGACTTTATCTTTTTTAAAATTTCTTTTCATATCATGCAGATTTACAATCGTAAATCCATGGTAGATTCCTTCTTTTTTTTTTTTTTCAAGTGAATTAATGCGACGATTTTTCATTTTTTTGTCGACAACATCGAGCCTGGAGTTATTTCTTTTTTTATTTTTCGGACAAAATTTATTTCGTCGATGAAGGTAGATAAAGAGTCCAAGGATTGTCGGGGTCGGGTCGACTATTAGGACGGAGGATTTACGGGGAGGAAGTTGAAAATTGGTTGTTCGCCAGTGGATCCCACAGTTTCGGTGTTTTTTTTTTTTTTTTTTTTTTTTTTAATTCGGTGTACACGAGAACGACGACGAAAACGACGTTAGCGGCGAACGGTCAACGTCGACGATTACGAGATAAAGCTCTCGTCGTCCTACGCGCCGGTTTTCTCTGATCTCGGCCGCGCGCGCGGCGCGCTTTCCCCTCGGCTCGCACCGAAAACGAGGCGAAGGACCTCGGGGGCCTCCTCCTCGTCGTTGTCGTCGTCGTCGTCGTCGTTGGCTTCTTCGTGACTCCCACGAGAATATATTTCGCCACTTCGAGACTTAAAGCTGAGTTCACACGTGTGCACATTATCCAATCCCAATTTTTGAATCATCGAGTCAATAATTTTTTCATCTCCAACACTTTCCACAAAAACTCAAAAAAAGATAACCGATGTTATTGAATAGCTAATATATAGTTTTTCTTTTATTTTTTTAAAATTTTATTTCATTTGGAAATAATTAATATTTGAAATCCATTGAATAATATTAAATTATATTAAATCATAATTTATTTTTATTATCCTATGTTTATTCGTACTTTATTATTATTATTATTATTATTATTATTATTATTATTATTATTATTATTATTATTATTATTATTATTTCGTTTTTTTTTCAAATTTTATTTTTATGTACAATGTGCACACGTGAATACCAACGTATCGAAATGATAAGTGTGAGTGCTGGGCGAGTGTGCGAACGGCTCTGAGGCAACGAATGCCAGAGCCGGGGATCGTCTCTCGCGGGGGCACCTGGAAACCTCTCTTCGCCGACGCTAATGCCTTTCGTTTGTTCCACGAGAGAGCGAGAGAGAAAGAGAGAGAGAGAGAAAGCAAGAGAGGGTCACCCGATCGAATGGAATCTCTGTGGAACGCGACACAAGAGGCCCGAGTTCTTGAATCGTAATTTTTTTTTTCTTTCATTCTTCTCAATCTCTCCTTCCACATCTCTCTCTCTCTCTCTCTCTCTCTCTCACACAATCTCTCTTTCTCTCTCATTCATTCTGCAACGAATACGAAAGACGAAAGGTCCGAAAGGAATGGTCGATAAATCAACGCCAACCCCGATAAATAAAGCCACGTCTATTTATTCATCATTGACAAATTAATTTAGATATGTGTTTCGCACAAACCCAACCGGAGTAAAAACAAAATAATAAAAATAAGAAGAAAAAAAAATTAGTAGAACAGAGAAAGAGAACAAAAAGACGAAAAGAGAGGGGAAAAAATACGAAAATGTTTTTTTTTTTATTATCTCTTTTTCTCATACTTTTGTTTTATTCGTCGTGGACCAGTGGCTAAGTCGCGTCGTGCTTTGACGTCGTCATCGTCGTGGCTGAATCGAAGGAATCCGGAGAACATATCGTCGCGTGAGGCCGCCTCTTTCGCGCGGCGACGACGGCGCAGCAGAGATGGGAGGGGGAGGGGGGGAGGGCGACGCTATTATACTCCCCGGTTTCGCGCGCGCAGCGTGGAAGCGTCGTAATTTCCCGGGACACGCCGCGGAAAGCCATAACGCAATAATGTGCCGGACTTTATGCGACAATTATCGCCAGCGGGGCTCTCTCGGGCCTGGGGAACGGCCGAGACCCCCGAGACCGAACAAGCAGCCCCGTAGAATCATCATCACAGCGAGCGCTCGCGGTCTTTTCATCTTTCTCTCTCTCTCTCTCCGTCTCTCTCACTCTCGGAATCGTACACGAGTAAGCAGCCCCTGACACGGTGCAACCAGCAAATCCCGCGAACGCATTCGACGCCGTCGCCGACGCTGCTGCTGCTGCTGCTGCTGCACACACCGCCTAGCACGGTGGGCGCGCAGCACAGCGTGTGGCACCTGTTCACAGCTCGTTTCTTCGTCTTTCCCATACACGCGAAAGACCATATTTTCACCGGTGAAAATTCGCCCTTTTGTTTTTGTTGCTCTTTTTCTTCTTTTCATTTTTTTTTACAATTTTTTTCCGTGATATTAGTGTTCAGCTGTCGACCCTTGGGCTCGTGACTCGACTGGCAATCCTCACATAACGTTTCTTAATAACGTGGAAAACGCATTTTTCGCCTTTCTTCGATTTTTTTTTCATTTCGCATCACTTGAAAAAAAAAAACGAACGTTTATTTTTTTATCAAAAGTTAGTGTGGATATGATTTTTTTTCTTTCTGAACGATGGATCGTTTCGGGGACGATGGAATGGAAGATTGTTGCGTTACACGCGAATATTGTTGTTGTGAAATGTGAGAGATGGGCGAGAAACATTTTTTTCTCGCAGGGAATCACGTTTCATCATTATTATTTATTTTCATTTTTATAACTGTCCAGAGGGAAAAAGCGGATTGATAGATATTTTTTTCTCTTTATAATTTCTTCTCATGATTGATCAATTTTTTTTTAATACTCATCAAATGAGACCATAAGTTCGTCAGCTTGAATACATTTCGTTTCTTTCGCTTTATGCATATACCTATATATGCATTATATATGTAATAAACACGTATCGTTGTTGTTCTCATTATCATCTTATCATCTCTAGTGCGTGGTGTAGTACAGCGATAACAGCAAGACGATGAAAGAAATGAAAATTTTTCAAAAAAATAAAAAATAAATAACGAAAAATAAAAAGAGCGAAGGAACCGCCTCGGAGATCGCGAGTATATGGAGTAGAGATAATTAAAACGGGTTAATTCAAGGCAATTAAAATGGCCGGTGCGGCGTTCGTGGAGCCAAAGTCGCTTATGAAATCGGCTGTGCGAAACAACTGGGGCGGGGGATCGGAGAATATAATATATATATACATATATATCTATATATACAAGCCTTGTGGAAGGAACGAGAGCGTTTGGTGCGCGTGTACACGCGGCGGCGACGGTTGATCGGCTCCGCCTACGCGCTCGTTCGAATTTTCGCTCGGTCACCCTTCGAATCAAGTCTTGAACATTTTTTTTTTTTTTCATTTCAATTTTTTTACTATCTACTCGTCTCGTTTGATGAAAAGACAACTGAAACGAAAAAAATAATAATAAAATAATGATAATAACATTAATAATAATTATCATAACGACAGCAAAAATACCGATCACGATCTTAGCGATCGCAAGATAACTGCTCGTACGTCTCGCACTTCCGCGAGTCGACGTATCGGCGATCGTGAACGCGAGATCTCGAGTCTCCCGTCAAACTCCCGACTGGACCTAGCTTAACCATATGCCTTAAGGGAGACAGTGAGAGCTTGGCAACTGCCATATCACTCCCGTAGCACCCAGAACGAAGGATTACTTAGCGCGGTAATGAACGATCACTCGTCTCTCTCACTCACTTCTTTCTCTCTCTATCTCTCTCTCTTTCTCGACCTCCCCGTATCCTCGTCTCTTTCGAGCAGATGGCGAATGTCATAAAAACTTGTTTCACAACCGTGTGCACGGCCAACACCACCATATAATACATCCAACTACACCGGTCCGGTTCATCCGAGCTACCCCCATCACGATACGTTCGTTTCCACTGATTCGGTTTCACGTATCAACGACGGGGCCAAATTCGATCATTTGGCTAATTACACCCGCGATTTTGAAGAAAAAAATGTTAATTAGACATTGAAATTGAAAAATGTAGCTTTAAAAAAATTATAATAAAAAATGTAATTCAAAATTCAATTAAAAAAAATTCAAATTAGCAATTAAAATCATAATACAATTGAAAAAAATGTTTTTATAAATTTAGTTAAAAAATTCAACAAAAAATAGAATAAAAAAATAATAATTATAATTGAAAAAAAAATCATTCAAGTTATGAATATATATATATATATATATATATATATATATATATATGTTCAGTACAGCTATGTAGATGATAGCGATAACGCACCATCAGATGTAACGACTAGTTCCGGACAATTATTTTCATCCACCGTTCGCTTATTGTGAGATCGCAAAAACCAAAAAAAAAACAAAAAAAAAATTCAACTCCATATCCACGACGCATATTGCTCGGAACGCGAGTTCGTCCTATCGAACGCATATATAACCAAACCGTATGGAATTCATTGAATTGGCGTATCGTAAGAACTACGAGAGCAAAATACCGTGAGCACATACGAAGGTAGAAGAATAATCGAGATTCCTGGCGTGCGTATGCGGCCGTTCGGGTTGGGTTTGTTTGCTTGGTCTCAAAAGCTTTAAAGGCGAACGCTGTAGAGCTTCATACCTTCGTAATCCACTTCGCCTACGTTAAACCGTTGTTGTTGCTGCTGCTGCTGTTGCTGCTGCTGCTGGACAATCGTCGGAGATGAGGGATAGCATTGTGAACGCTGCAATATCTCTCTAAAGGCGTTCGAAACTCATTCCGGTAAGCAGCGCACGACGTGGACGCTCCGCGCACCCAATGCGGTAACATATTCCGTTGCGGTTTTGTCGTCGAACCCGAGAGAGTTCCCGCAAACGCTGTGGCGCGCGAGCGCGCGACTACGGACTCGACGTCGACGTAAAGCAGCGTGTAGCACCGCACCAACACGCATGAGACTTCGCTCGCGCATTCTCCGGTTGATCCGCGCGCCCGCGCGCGCGGTGACAAAACATTTTTCGTCCCAATGACGAGCGAGAGCTGACGATGTCGCGACGGACAACGAGAGCGTCGGAGAGAAACGTTTTGCTCGCGCGCGCGCGGGCGACCTCCCCGCGTTCCATCGCTTTTTTCCACCATCGACGATGCGTTTTCGCATCACGACTCTCTTTCCAGCTACAAACTTGCGGAACCCATCGTGTAGGTACCATTCACGCGCGCGGATGAATAAAAAAAAAGAAGAAGAGAGATAACAGAAAAGAAAAAGAAAATATGCTGTCTAAATAAATAAATTGTGGAGATTTTTTTGTGGATTGATAATTTATTCGTCGATACGATGGATTTGGGGGGGGGGGGGGGTTACTATCTGAATTAGTAACTTGAGGAAATCTTTTCCCATCAGATTTATAATTGATTTATCGATACGATCGATTTTATTTCAATCGATTAAATAAAAATCGTTTTCAATTCTAATATTCAAATATATTTTCGATGATTGAATTTTTCAATGCGAACATACAAATACATTTTCGTTAATAATTCGGTTTTTCCTTCAGTCGATATAATCGATTTTATTTCAATCAATTTAATATTTTCCGGTTTCGATAATTAAATTTCTCAATTCGAACATAAAAATATATTTTCGATAATAATATCGTTTTTGTTTAGTCTGTACATGGATACATTCAATTTTAAACAATTGAACGTTATCCGGTATCGATAATTAAATTTCTCAATCCAAATATACAAATATATTATCAATAATGATATCTCTTAATTTTTTTTTTTTCACGCCAACGTTCATTACGTGACGGACAATGGTTGTAACAACGAGGGTTCCGATCAACGATATACACCGTTTGAGACGCGTATATTAACGATAGTTTACGAGAAACCGCTCGTGCGGGCGCGTTTATTAATAACGAGCTTTGTAATTGCGACACGGTGTTAAACACAGTGAACGTTAGCCGGGCTGTGGCGCGAGTGCAGTGCGGTGCAGTGGGTGTGCTGCCTGCAGCGGGAGAGAGTCCTCGGTGCACGCGACATGCGCGCGCGCTCACGCTGCTTCAGCAACGTTAAACGTTCGAGTATCTCCTTCGGTTGCTGCGCGGTGGATACAACACGTGCATCGTGGAAAAGACAGCAAGGCGAAAGAGACATGCGACGCGGTTATCACATGCGACAAGATTCTAATACGTGGTTATGAGTGTCAACTATGGTGGACACATACAACGAAAGAATTTTAATCGTTTCCGGTTTCTTCGTGTGCGTACTTATTTTTTTTATTTTATTTTTAATTTTTTTTGTTTGTATCAAGGCTCAACTGTCCATCATTTATGAATAAATGAGAGCCTCCCTCTGGATATACGGCTTGACGCATGCGCGATCGAATCTCCGGAAAACTGTCCTCATTTGTATCAGAATCTGAAACCTCGAGATTGACAACTTTATAAGATCGACTCAGTATTCACATTTGTCTCGTCAATTTTGTCGGTGGAGAAGTCTGCAATCACCGCGTGTTTTTTTTTTTATTATCTATTTTTTTATTCAAACCGTGTCTGTCGCTATTACGCCAAACGATATGAAACATTCTGGATTTATTAATAGAACCCGTGATAAGCGTGAACGTAATTGTCGAAGGAGTCGGGAGAGGGGTGTTTTAATGTGAAGTGTCTCGTTCACACTGAAACCCCATAATTTACGGATGCATAAATGTATATTTTTTTTTCTCTTCACTCTGACGGAACGGGTTGCGACGATGAGACTAATCAATTTTCATGGTGGATTAGTGAGAGGATGGAAATTTGCTTGAATTATGCAATTTATTTTATTATTAATTGATTTCTATTCTATTATTATTATTATTATTATTATTATTATTATTATTATTATTATTATTATTATTATCCTCAATAATAATAATAGAATGTTTATTCTATTATTACGAATATATTTTATTGGTTACTGACATTCAATTTCTATTCAAATACAACGAAAAGTAAAATTATAAAGATTTATTATTATTATTTCTAGTTTTCTATTTCATCAAAATATGCATTTTATTATTTTCCTAGATATCAATTTTTTTCTCAATTTTAGCAACTTGTGTCTCTCACGAAAATAAAAACTTTGATCGAAGTCAAAACTTCCGTTATGCAGTCTAATAAATCCGGAGGAATTTTGAGGCACGCTATGTTCGTTATAGTCGCCCTCTCTCTTTCTCTCTCTCTCTCCCGCTCGTTTAGTTTTCATTCATCAAACAATTTATTTATTCAAATTTTTTATTCCCGAAACTTTACCGTCGTAATATATATTTTTCTTCCTTTTCTTTTTCGTGGTTTTATAATTCACCGTAGAGAAGTAGGTGGCTATATAGGTATGCGTGAGCTGGCACGAGGACTGACGCGAACGCGTAGTCGCGGCCCGCAAGAGAGTTTGATATTGCTTTCGTGGTCGCCATTACCGCGTCTCGGGGGCGGTTAATTTACGTGCCGGCTAATTTACGCCGGCCACTCATCATGCTCGGGGGCGGCGAGGGGGGAGGGGGGAGGGAGAGGGTCTCTCCCCGGTTTATTGCGGCTGCGTGTGCGCGAGCGCTCGCACGCCTTTCCTTTTCCGTACTCCGCTCGTCCTTCTCCCGATCGCTTGCAGCGGAGTGTTCCACACTCCGTCCGGTACATGCTTTCCCGTTGCCGTGGTCCGCATTTTCCATCCTCGTACTTTCGTTATCCAGCGCACACACGTGGGCAACTATCCACCCCCCCGGTGGAACCAATTTGTATGTATGCCAGTACACGGGATTAGCACGACATTGCGACACACTTGTTTTTACATTCCCGAGTTACGTAATACACGATTAATCTTCGGGTTTTTGATCAATGGGCAAACGTTTGGGATCTCGCGCGGACATTATTAGGGAAAATTTATTTAATTATTTCGTGAATATGTTTCGTGATATTTGAAATATTGCCATGAAATCCCAAAATTGCCATCTCGAGCTGGGGCGAATTTATTTATTTATTTATTTATTTTTTGTTACCTGCGATTTGATTAAGCCGAAAAATCATAAAATCGTTGATTGTACTTTGTTCCGTCAACTCTTAACGGGTTGATTGAATAAAGTATAATCAATATAAATTATTTCCAAAAAAAAAAAACAATATATTCACTATCCAATAATATCGGTTGAATATAGAAGTTTTAAGAATGTAGTTATAGGAAATAATTAGGACGCACTTCGCCGAAGCTTCATACAAAATAAAAATTTGAAAGAAAAATAATAATAAACAATGTCCCAAACAAATGACAATCAGTATTTGACATAACATTTTTTTTCCTCAGTCGATGATTCGCACGAGTTCGTGTAGTTCGATATACATTGCAAATTCGAGGAACCCACGCAAATTCATTCATCGACATACGTCGTTTCAGCTTTACCGTTAAATTATACAACGCACTTCCGTTTTCTCATAAATTATCATACATTCTCTCGAGCATTATTCATCATTATTCCAAATTGATTTTATTCACATATAACGCGATTTCACGATAAAACTTTCGACGCTTTTCGTCATGTTTCAAATTACAACAAATTCATTTTTTTTTTCAAAACATTAATTGTGACAGATTTATCGATTTGCTTTATAATTATTATCATAATAATAATTATTTTCATTGTTATTGAGACTTGTTCAATTATTACAATGTACTTGCTTTCTCACAATGCGTTGTCATTGAGAAATCATTATTATTATCTAAAAAAAATATATATACGATGAAGTACCGAATTACGATCGCCTGTACAATGAAAGAAAGAAAATAAAAAATAAATAACGCGACTGTCACGACGAGTGATAAAAAATCATTCGACAGCTCGTCGAATTGCGTGCGAATTGGTCAGATATTGACCGACTCATCCCATGCATATTAGCATATTCTCGGGCGCCAGCACACGCACACCCGGTACGTATCACGAGACTACCGGAGCCTCGATAAAAGTACAATAAGGGAACGAAACGTTCACGGTCGTACACATTCGCATAATAATGAGAACGTGGGCGATAAATGCAATATGGTTGTCCCGACGTCCTGGTGAGGAACTCGTCGACTTGCAGTCGGTATCCACCGAACATCTCGGATCTTATGTCGGTAGTTCGGACCTCACAAGTTACATATTAACTTCTTTTTTTTCGGGCCACACTCGTTAATCTTAAATCGATTTAACGATTGTCGCTCTACGAATTATTGATACGCATTGCCATTCGTACATTCTTTATTGCTACAGACAAATTTGTCTCAGTAATCTTAATACATTTATGAAATAAAATAAATAAAATAAATAAAATAAATAAAATAAATAAAATAAATAAAATAAATAAAATAAATAAAATAAATAAAATAAATAAAATAAATAAAATAAATAAAATAAATAAAATAAATAAAATAAATAAAATAAATAAAATAAATAAAATAAATAAATTAAATAAAATAAATAAAATAAATATAATAAATAAAATAAATAAAATGGAGAAGAGATTAATTTTTTTTTTAATGAAAAAAAATTGAAAATTTTCGCATGGTCGAGTTGTAATCGGCGTGAAACGTGGAACGAAGTGGATGAGACAGCGAGCCCGTCGACTCCCGTACTGTTGCCCCGGCGAAGTACGCGTGTGCGAGCCGTGAGACGGGGATGTGCGGCGAGCGTCGTGGAAGCCCCAGCCGGGGCGAGATGTACTTGTCGCCCACGCTACCGCGAATACCAGCGGTAGCGGTAGCAGCCGCAGAGCAGCTCCCTACCATTAGCCGGCTCTGCCAGACGTCCACGACGAATTAACCCGCAATTACGCTCTCGCGGCCTGCGATAACGTTCCTCCGGAGCTCCTCCGTCACACTCGGCGATGCTCTCAATTCGCAACTTCGAATCGTTTCTTCGTTCGGGATCGTTCTCGTGCTGCTGCTGCTGCTGCTACTGAAGCACGGCTTCTCGATTATCTCTCATAATCGATCTCTACTTATCTCGTTGACGATAGCGTTGTTCATTTTTTTTTCTTCTTCAAATTTCTCAATATCGCTCGGACTAAAATCATGATCGAAGTATTTACATTGTTTACAATTCACTTTTGTAATGGAAAAAAAAGTGTGATGCGAAGATGTATCGCGTGGAAAAATATAGAATAATATAAAAAAAATTATTAATTTTTTTTTGAATAATCGATTACGCAATATGATAATTTCTTTTTTTTTGTTTTTACTATATTACCAATTTTGCACAATGGATATTAACACGATCATTGTATATCGATTTTTTTTTCTAATTTTGTCATTTTATGTTTGAATGAAATATAGTCGAAATGGGTTTGAAAATATTTTTATTCAGTAAAACTGGAGAGTTAAATTATGATCGATCGACACGATAGCCAAGAAACGTGTTTCCACGTAACTTTCCGCTAATTCACACGGCCCGTGAGGCGCAGTTAGGCCTAGGTAACACCTTTATATACATACATATGCATATACACACATATACACCTATAGCACTGCGACCCCCGCAGTCCTGCTGCACTGCGGCGGTCATGACTCTTCCTCTGCGGAATATTCACATCACCTCCACCCTCGCTAACGTGACCTCGAACCTTCAAAACCTCAACCCTCTATCTCACTTCCCCGAACTGCCCCAAAAAAAAGATCACAATCGTCAAGGATCTGCACGTTCAATCATCCGATAAATACGAAGCTTCTAATTAATTCCGGAAACGTAACGATCGGTGAGGGGGGGGGGGGATCTCTTCCCAGCTTCCACGGTTGGGCAACATTTTTATTCTTTTCTCTTTTCTTTTTTTTTTCGTTTTTCATTCGCACTTTTTCAATAGTCACGTCTCGTCTCGACCACGGACTGTTCTTTGAGTTCGTGACTCAACTCGAGAGAAGTCTCTCGTACCCGATGTGCAATCACCGGAGCGATGAGGCAAGAGAGAGAGAGAGAGAGAGCGAATGAGAGACCTCACTCGAAGGGCGAACCGCGTACACACCGCACATACTCGCGTACACACGCATAGCCGGTCGTGCGATCATCCGTACGTTTTCATCGCGAATAAAAAAGACGAAACCTCGGTGGCCTGGTCGGTTCATTTATTTATTTTTCCCCGTTTCGTTCGTTCGTTGAGGAGTTTCGCGGAACGGGTGTATAGGGCCCGTATTCTTTCCGACGTTCGAAGCAACCAGCTTCACCATGAACAACGCGCGCCAAACCGAACGACGACGAACCGAGATATCGCGAGGGGAGGGTGTCACACTGCCTCGGCCCGTCGCCATTGGATCGGACGGTGTGGGACGGTAGCGAGTGTGACACGAGAGATGAGACCCATCAGACACACGTTTACCTCATATTCTTGACTTCTCGTTTCTTCCGCCATCTCTTGTTCCAAATGTTTAGGAGCATTCGTTTCATTCATTTAAAAAAATATGCATTTAAAATATTTTCTCAAACTAATATTTATGACTAATTATCATCGAACAATGAATTATTTCACATTTGTTTGAATAATACAGTCGGTCATGTGGAAGCTTGGCAGGCCTTAACTCACAGCCTGTGAAAGGTCAAATGTTTCGCAAGTCGATAGATAATTTTATTTGATATATTATATATGAAATTTATCGAATTAAATATTTTTTTATTTAATTTTTTATTGAAATTGGAATTTTTCTGTATATCATTTTTTAGATATTAAACCTGCTTGCTATTAACATGATCGTGGAATATTATTTGAATATGGATTTTAAGCTTCATTAGGTCTTGTTATTGATTCACTATTATTTAGTCGGGAAACCTATTTCAAATGCATTTTTATTAAATGAATGTTCATCGAAAGAATAACCGAAAGAAACCAAGCAATTTTTTCGTTTGATCATGAAAAATATCTTAAACGCAAAACTTTTTTTTTCACACTAATTCCCAAGTGAAAATATAATATCCAAAGTTGCAGCAGACAACTAAACGTCATATTTGAAAATAGAAAGGATTATTCTGAAAACAAATATAATTCATCGAGATAACAATCCAGGAAGCAGCGATGAAAACTACACACACACCATTGTTTTCACCGATGACTGTCACGAAAGACGTATGTGCCCGATGGGGTTACGACGGGACATCGTCACGCGGCGTGGTTCATCGGTACCCTTAAATCACGCTCTTCTCTGTTAACTGTCGAGTTCGCCACTAGTTACGCGCAAATTACAACTCTTGTAATTATCAGCCGATATATAAGCGTCGTGACGAACCGTTCGCGTGGCCATTAATCAAGCGCCCATGAGAAGCGAGAGGAACTCGTCGCTCGGCAAAAAGAGAGAGAGACAGAGTGAGTGAGAGAGAGAGATCGTGCGCGCGGGAAAACGCAAGCGACTCCCTCGCGCTTTCGCTGTTCCACACTCGGCATGATCTCCCGTTCGGTCCTGGCACGATATAACCCATCACATCATTTCCCGCGGGGAGATAAAAATCTGTGTGGATAACCGATCGCCATCGCGATCGTAGAACGCTGTAACTACATCGAATTTGTCGGGATTATATCGAATCCTTTCTCCCTCTCACCCCTCCCCCTCTCCCCTCTTTACTATGGCCGAAGTCTTTCCGTCCAGAACGCCCGTTTGCCGTGAGACTTTATCGCGCAGGTATAATTCACGATTCAACTCGCTGGCACTTGGCGTTCGTGGAACACGCGCGTGCGACGCACAGTCTCCTTCTCTCTCTATCTTTCTCTCTTTTCATCGGTTCACTCGCTAAAACGTGCGCACGCAACATAAGCGCGAACGAAAGAGCGTGAGCGCGAGCGAGAACGCGCATGCGTGCGTTTTGCGACTCGCGCGAGCCACCGAGAGAGCCACATGGACCGGACTTGGGTGTATGGCTGCGGTGCTCTCGCGGTGCTCGCGAAATTACCTGGAAGCCATACTTCACTCGTTAACGAGACGCGGCGAGCAACAGAGGCCGGCCGATGGCTAGATCCCAACGTGAGCCACGCACATTAGCGGCTCCTATGTATTTATATATATATCTTGTATACATGTGTGTGTGTGTGAGTGCGTGTGTGTACCCAGATTGTTACGAACGCGCGCATCAATTTACGTGTCATCGGGGGACACCGAGTCATCGTGGATTTATCATCATCATTATCGAGTTTATTATTATTTTTGTTGGTTTTTTTTGTTTTCTATTTTTTTTTCGGTTTTGCCGGAATAGAATGTTATTTTCTATTTTCTTTGAAAGGAATTCTTTGTTACTTTCGTTGCTGTTTTTTTTTTTTGTTTCTCAACACACGAGGTGATAAATATTTTTATAATTTTTTCGTTAATGAGTGTACTTTCAATATTTTCCTTTATTTATAATTAATTCATCGTTAGAATTAATACTTTCGATAATTTATATTTGCCTCTGAATAAGTCAATATCTATTTTGAATATCATAATTAATAGTCAAATAACGTCTGATTATTAATCATAATTAATAATCAGACGTTATTTGTTGAAAAAACTTTCACATACGATTTTTCATTTCACAAAAGCATATTCCCCGATCAAAACGTTGCATTCAGTACACAAAGTATTTTTTATACATTTTCGAACGTTGCAAATTTTTTTTTCGCTTCTCGGTCGAAGTATATTTATATATATATCTCTGCGCTGTAGCGTAAAAGATTGGCTTCGATTCTTCTTCTTACTTTTTTTTTCTTTATTGTTTGTTTTTTTTTCGTGGTTTGGCTTCATCTGTTTGTTTCCCCTTTATCTCTGCTCTCTTTGCGATGTAGGTACTCGCGGTGGCTTTTTGCTTGTCTCGTTCCCCGTGGCTCGCTGTCTCTCGCGCGCCCGCGCGCACGCGCGGGGTCCTTACAGTTTCAGTTCGCGAACCACGTGATCGCGTTCGAGCGCTCTGCGTTCGGACTTGTTGCTCGCGAGAGCAAAAGACTCGCCGTCTTCCTCTTCCCATCTCTTTCTCTCTCTCTCGCTCTCTCGCTCCCCTTCGTGTCTTTCCAATGACTTTCCCCTCTCGTCTCGTCCCACGTTCTTTATTATCTTTGCTCTTTCGCTCAACCCGGCGCCGTTGTCTCGCTGGGGCTTCAGCCCGGGACCCTTGGCTTCGCCTGTCGACTCACCGGTAGCCCGGCTGGTTTTTTGGTAGCAAAGCGGCAGCACCAACGGCAACAGCCTCGCCCCCGATGCTGCGTGCTCGCTGACTTCGCTCGCGTCTGCCCCGCGGCCACTTTCCGCCCGACTGCTGCGACGCACCTACACGCCACTACAGAAGAATGGGTGCAACCGCGTCAGGACCCCACCAGTCTTATACATCCTATACCGTCCGCGAGAGAATCGAGTAACGGATTTATCGACGAACAACGACAATGCAACGAACAATTTTTTTTTCATAAACATGAATCATCTATTATTAATTAATAACTATTACGCGTGATCTTCACAACTTGTATTATATCAAACATTTTTTAAAAATAATTTTTTAAATATGATAAAAATTATGTATATGAAAATTATTCCATGAAATACACGAAAATTCAATAAATCCTAAAAACTGAAAAAAAAAAGTAAATTCCTGAAAATTAAATCAAATTATTCCATGAAATCAACAAATATTGAAAAGATGATAAAAATGAAATTTATATAAATTAAATTAATTTAATTCCATGATATTACCGAAAATTAAGAAATTATACAAAAATGGAAAAAATAAATAAAAAATATTAAATTCATACAAATGTTCGTGAAAATTATTGAATTTCGAATGATTTTTATATTTTCACGAGATAATATTATCGAAAAACTATTTCTATAGTTTTTCGTCATTATTGGCAAACTTTGTGAAACAATTTAACGTCAATTGTAATACAAATGAACGCGTTTGGCATGCATTGTCGGAGTGGTATTTTTGTTCGTTGTTAAATCGATTGTCGGTTTGTAGCCATCGCTGAGACGCCGAGGGGGCAGCTTCGCCGCCACCGCACCGCAGAGTAGTGACCGGCATGTGTATGCGAGAGATCGTATACCATACGAGAGAAAGATCAACCGCCCCACCCACGCCACTAGCTTGCCTCTCAACCTGTTGTTTCTCGCTCTCATTCTCTCTCTTTCTTTCTCTCTCTCTCTCTCTCTCTTTCTGTGGCTGTCTCTTACGGATTGTGTCCGACTCAAGCGCGCGAGCTCTCGCTGATGCTGCTGCTGCTGCTGCCGTGGTTACAGGTGCCTCCCGGAGGCATTCCGGAGGCCGCGGTGATGGTGCTCTCGCTTCGCCCGCTCATCCACCTCTCCGGGGGTCTCTCGCCATCCTCTTTCCCTCGTCATTCTACCTGTCTGCCATGCCAATTTTTCCACGGTACATCATACTTCTCATTCTTCGATCTTCGGCAACCATCTTGCTTCTTTTATCGATGTGTCCCGACGTTAATCCTTTAACGATCTATCGCATAAAAAAAAACACAAAAGAAGTTACATTGTATATATTCTTTAACGATCGCTACCAACGTCAATCAATGTAACAACATTTTAACGAATATTCAATTATCAATCCTTTGACGATCTCTCGCCAACGAACAAAAAAAAAATCGTTTCATTGTTTATATTCGTTAACGATCGCTACCAACGCCGATCAATGGAACAACATTTGTAACGAATATTTAATTATTAAAACGAGCTCATTGAAAATATTAACCGACATAATATTTATGGGTTGATTAATCAATATGGTTTTTTCTATAAACAGTCGACAATAATTTTTTTCGTTTATAATACGTTGAGAGTCTAACAGGGATACTTCAACCGTGTGCATGGATTCAGAAATGTTTTTTTTTTCTGAAATGGTCGTCACGCAACGTTACACAGCGTTACGCTAGTTTTATCAGGGCGTTATCAGAGGCGTGCACCGTGCACATGTTAGTCGGTGTGGCGAAGCGGGAGAGTTCGCGAGAGACACACGGGGGCACCCGAGACAGGAACAACAACACGGGTGTGCGCGGCGCCGAACGGCGCGTGAATACCACAAACGCCTACGCTTCTCGCGCTCTCGGTCTCCCGCGCGCTCGCGATCAACGAGACCGTGAGCCAACGCGTTAGGGACCTGTTCTCTCGTCGCGACCGGCAGCCTCGCAGGTACTCACGGCTTTTTTTCATTTTTTTTTTCAAATAATGGTTTTTATTTTATTTTCATTTTTTAATCATATTTTTTTTCATTTATTTTCTTTTTTTTTTTCGCTCGGCCGTTTACGAGCTCCTCCCTCCCCTCTATCGCGTTTTACGACGTTTTATCGTCGCCGATATGCAAGCTCTTTCAACTGCTCGACAGCGATACGAGGCAGCTTCTCCTGTTCCTCGATAGCTTCGCCGACGAAGTTACCAGAGAAATATATTGAAGAAAAAAAAAGGAAAGAACCCAAGGACGGATAGAAGGAGGGCGCGGGGAACGGTTGAGGGAGTGAGAAACGACAATAAAAAGGCTGGGTTTCGCCACCGGTCTAATTGGACCGAATTCCATTTTTTTATTATTATCATTATTATGATCATTATTTTTCTTTAGTATATATATAGGTATATATTAATTCGCGAATCAACGTAGATTACAGCACAGATTCCCGGCAATACGCATAAACCATAAAATAGGATGGAATATAATTATTTGCTTCTATTCAAGAACACCGAGAGGAGATAAAATTTTAGTGATTCCAAGCCGAATCATTTTGTTTATTTGCTGTATTTCAAATTATATATCATACGATTTATCGAAACACACAACCGGAAGTTACTTGTTTTGGAATGTTGATAACTTTATCGTATCATCTTTATTTTTCTTCTTTTTTTTTACAAATAATTTTTCCATAAGATTATGTTTCTGAATTTGTAATTTCGAAATGGGAGATGAATTGTTATTTATTCTGTAACCAATAACTATTGTAAATTGTGGCTGTGAGCCAGTGTTGTGTGGTTCTCGATCCGGAAGATCGTCGTCGTCGTCGTTGGTTGCCACGTCGTTGTCGCGCTCGTCTCCCGCGTCTCCGCGAACGACAGGTGATCGAGGCTCTAAATCACTCGGTCGCACGCACAAAACGTTTAGTTTTGCTACGTAAGTTCTGCGGTCTCGCAGGCGAATCCGATATAGTCCCGTGAGCTTCCATTCGCGCAACTATGGATCTGTTTGCAAAATTTCGCAGTAACGTGTCCGCAAGTGGCGCCTTGGGGACGATAAGTCAAGCGTTTACGAGATAGATCAACGAGAGACACGTCGTTCAACCCGGTTGAAGCGGTCCCCAGACTTACGGGGGCAGTTCAGGTCACCTGCACAATTTTTTTCTGTTTTGTTTTTTTCTTTTAATTTTTTTATTTCCATCGATTTTTCTATTTGTCTTGTCCGTATTGGTAAACAGGACATCAGAACTGTATATTTCGCGGGGGGGGGGGGGGGGGGGGGGAATAAACAAAAAAATATACAATCGTTCTTGAAATGTTTGGTTATATATATTTTTTGTTTTATCACAAAATTTTACGGAAACGGTTGAACATCAATGAAATTTATGAAACTCGACGAGTCCCGAGGTCCCGAACGAGGAGCTAATGGTTATGCCAATTTTCGGTTGAATAACGAATCAATTACATTATTTATTTCCGTGAAATGATCGGTTAAACGAGCGTGAATTGATCATTTCGCATGGACTCGGAATGATTTATCGTCCGGGTTCTCACCGCGAATTTAAAATTTAAATACTCGCGTCGCGGGAAAAAATAAAAGAAAAAGAAAAAATTTTTTAAAAATGTCCCGACCGAATGTAACACGGATTGAAATCCTTTGGTTTATGACGAAGTGCCGTTGTCATCGCGAACAAGACGTGAACGACGAGTGGAGAGGGTCGTCCTTTATTTCTTTTTTTTTTTACTTTTATTTATATATATATATATATATATTTTTTCGAAAGGATATTTCTATCCGGCATCGTCGTTTTTATATACGTCGATCAGGGAGGGTGGGGGGGGGGAGGGGGAGGCGTAGAGGGGTAAAAGGCTACGGGAGTCCCATAAATTTCTCGCTTTCCTAATAGTCAGTCGGATTGCGTGTGTGTGTGTGTGTGTGTGTTTATTCCGTCGAACCGATGGCAACGGCCTCGTAAGTCGCCTTACTTGCCTTATACGCATGCGCGTGATGGGGTATACAACAGACACAGGCGAGACTCCTCGCCGCGCGCGGCTTGTTCAAAACGATAAATATTTGATGATGTCGAATAGTTTTGTTCGAGAAATCTTTCACGGAGGAAGGGCGGAGGGGTTACACACACGATACACGATTCAGAGGGACCGGGATTCCCCCGCGCTCGCAAATTTATAAATAAAGATTGTTACGGCTGGTGGGACGCCACGGGGTCATAAATCCACACACTTTTCTCATACGATACGCGCGCGCGCCATCTGCGGATCTCTCGCGTTCAACGTCTGTCAATTTTTTCTTGTTTTTTTTTTTCGCATCATTCTATCAGCCATTCTGTTCGCTATTGCGGCAGTCACGTGTATTAGTTAACTTAACCAATGTGACGAGATTGTCCCCAGTCGTCCAATGACAGAAATTTGATTGATTCTCTCGGAGGAAAATGGAATTGGTTATGATTCGGTTATTCTTGGTTCTTCGAGTCGATTGAGATCCATTATCGTGATCAGTTAACGATATTGATCGTCGAACGGACAAATTTATAAACCGAAATGTATAAATTTATCCATTTTTGTAAGTAGTAGTAGTAGTAATATATATATATTTCTTGGCTATACGTGACGATAGTTTCTATTGGTACTATTTAATTTTTAAAATTCTTTTCCTAAACAATTTTTGACCTAGCGTTTATATATATAATATTCATATAGACACATAGATTGCAGTAAACAGTGTCAACATGCCATCGACCCTTCGAGGTCCGTCATCTTTCTAATTTTCATAATTTAACAAATTTCTTTTCCATAAAACCATTTCGACCCAACAAATTTCAATCCAAAAATTGTAACACCAAATTTATCTTTTCTAATTTCCTTTTTTTTCTTCATTTGAATTGTTGCAGAACGAAGTGGGAGGCAATACGGTGGTAGCCGAGGGGGTAGTAGGCGGCATAAGGGGCCCCAGCGGCGGGTGCCGCGCATCATCGATGACGATGGCCGAGAGCGCCGTGGAGGACGCCGCGGCCGCGCCCCCGGGTCCGGCGAAACCGCCACCCCCCGCTTGCACCAACAACAACACCCTAGCCGCAACGGCTAATCGCAATCATCGACCGTCCCGCAAACGAAGACGTCTCAATCAGGTTCTCGACGATCTCCAAGCCCACAAGATTCTACCGTCCGAGGGTGAAGTACCGACGCGATTGGATTCCACGTCCCTGGCGTCGGAAGAAGAGGAAGACGTTTTCGGATCGCCGAGATCAACGTCGCGTTCGGCATCGGAAAACGCTTTGCAACCTTTGCAAAAACGTTTGAAGAGCGAATCATTGAGAACGCCAACGGACGAGGAAACTCCGAGCCCGAGTAATCTGCCATATCAACACTATCCGCATTATCTTCATCATCACGAGCAAAACAATCGTCGTCATCATCCGGCCCACAGTCTTCGGTACCAAAACAACAACAACAACAGCAACAACAATAACAACAACAACAACAACAACAACAACAGTAGCAACAACAACAACAATCACTATCATTCTCACAACATAACGAGCAGTATCCAGCATCAAACGTCACACCGGACAAGCGGATCGAATCACAATCACAATTCGTCGACCTATCACAGACCTCCGCAAAAGTTTCGCAATTGTGCTTGCGTGAATTGTGCTAATCCTCCGGTATCAGCAGCCGCTGTAGCAGCAGCAGCAGCCGCGATGCTCTTGCCCTCGCCCACATCACCTCTGACACCTCTGACGCCACTCACGGCTTTCACACCCATGAGCCTGACACCTCTGACCCCGGTAACACCCTCCTCATACAGTTTCGAGCATTATCTCAACACAAAGTACCTGCCAGCCGCTGATGTGATAAAAAAACGCAGTTACTCGGATTCCGATGTTCCCGGATGGGAACACAGGCCGCCATCTTCGGTATCGTCGGTGGTAACCTCGCACACACCGCGTAGCGGATCACTGGAAAGTGACGCAACGAGCCCACAGGAATCGCCTTTGGATCTGTCGATGAAGAATCTCGGACAAGCTCTGATGGCTGGTAATCGACCTTCCGCCCTTCAACTTTTGCCACCGGACGTTGTTACCCGTGGTTCCGTGAGCGTTCCCGTTGTCCGGGGTGACGTAGCGTCACCCACGACCAAAGAGAGCGTCGCTTCGCGTTACAATCTCGAGGTATCGCCCGTTGTCGAGGAAATGCCACCGGGCGCTGACGTGGCTTACGTTTGTCCGGTTTGCGGTCAGATGTTCAGTCTTCACGATCGTTTGGCCAAACACATGGCATCGAGACATCGTCGACAGGGACCCAGAGACGCTTCGGCCAAGGCTTATCGTTGCGACGTTTGCAAACGCAGTTTCGCACGTTCGGACATGCTAACCAGGCACATGAGGCTGCACACCGGGGTGAAACCGTACACGTGTAAAGTTTGCAATCAGGTGTTCAGCCGTTCGGATCATTTGAGCACGCATCAGAGAACTCATACCGGTGAGAAGCCTTACAAGTGTCCGCAGTGCGTTTACGCGGCTTGCAGACGCGACATGATCACCAGGCACTTGAGGACACACGCGAAAATGGGCGAGGGTCAGGTGGCCAAGTGCGAAGGCATCGGCGGTGGGCCTGAGAGTCCGAATTACGGGTTGGAGTCCATGAACAGCGTGGTCAAGATGGAATGACGATTGTGAGGGCGGATGGGAACGACTGACGAAGGGGCTGGGGGACAAATCGACGGGAGGACCAACGAAGGATGTGTCCTTGAAGAATCGCAGAGAAGTTAATCGACGACGAGTGTGAAGCTTACTTAACGAGATCGCAAAAAAAAACCGATGAACCGCCCTACGTGAAACTTGGCTGTTGATTGTGTGGTTCAACGGCATTGCACACACGTAAGGGCAACAACCCCGAACAGTATTATCCATATGTATATCTTCGTCGTCACGTGGAATTGCGAATTCTTGCCAACTCTCTTGTACCATCGGATGAATATTCTTGCCGGTGTTTGGGAAGCCTGATAATACACTCACATGCGTACACATTACATGGGTACATAGCGATAGGACGCGCGCAAGACGGACGATATGAAAACCGTACAGTATCTGGCCCAGTTCACTTCTTGTTACAGAGGGAAAAAAAACTATTACTTTTCCGACGAATTGGTTGAATATGATTTTTTTTTGTTGTTGTTTTTGTTTTGTTTTTTTTTTCAAACTCTGGTCCAGATTTATTATTGCCGATCGGCAATGTTTATTATTATAATTATTAGACTATTATTATTATTATCATTATTATTATTATCATTGAATTGAGATTGAAAATCTTGGCCAAGTTTCGAAGTTATGATAAAATTGTTTCTTCGTTTGTAACTGATTTGACTGGAAAGTAATAGTCGTAAGTTTTTGAAAAGAAAAAGAAACGTAACAAAATTGTTTTTGGGAAAAAATTTGAAAAATTGATATGATCGTTGCGGAAAAATTGTTAAAGATCATGATGATAAATTCATTTTTACACGAAAATAAAATTAAAAAAAAAATTATCTTAGATTATAAAATTACATCGATGGGATCAGAAACTGTTCCGTTTGCCTTATCTGTATTATTCCACTCAGTCTCGTCGATTCTTCGTTGTTATGTGTGACAAGGAGTTAAGACGATTGTCTTGGAACGACGTGGTTTTCGAAGGTGAATGGAAATAAAAATACGAAAGTGAGATCGAAGATAGAAAGGAAGGAATGAGAACGGGCAAACGCTCACTCAATGTACATATGGGAGGCATGTTGTAAAATAAAATGCGTGAAAGCGGTGCTCAAAACTCGACGACGTCGCGAGCTATTTATTACTTTTTTTTTTTTTTTTTGTAATTTTCATTTGTTTTATAACCTCTCAATTTATGCATTTTTGTTTGTTTTTTTTTTTTTGCTCGTTGGTGTTTCGTTTTGTTTTTTTCTTTTTCTTCGACTAATTAACGATATATTCGGTCGTAGGAGCCTTCGATCAACCATTAACGGTATCCTGCTCACGCACACGATTGTACTTTGCCAGATGTTATGAACGCGTGCGATGAGGACCACGCGTGTTAGATGTAATTTTTTTTGTCAATGTGCCAAATTTTTTTGTTTTTTTTTTGTTTCCGGTCAGTCCAATTGAAATAATTGAATTTACAACTAATTTGTTAACTAGCGGATCTTGACTACGATGCGTGCCAGACTCGACGATGCGTCAAGCTAAAATTTAAAAAATAAATAAAAACAAAAAAACAAAAAAAACAAAAAAATTGCCCGAATATGGAAAAGAAAATTATTTTAAAAAAATTCCCTTGGGCAATGTAAAATCGAAAACGTGTATTGCTGGAGATAAAATCGACGCTGGTGATAGAATTTAGTTCATTGTATTTGGCCGGGCAGCTACCACGCTGCCAAGGCGATCCTTATTTATTTTATATCGGATCTTTGTCGTTTGACGTTAAATTTATTATAAAAATCACGAAAGAGAATGTTGTTCGAAGATTTCTCAGTGTAGAGGGCTTCGTTGAATGAGCTCTCACCAGTGCGACGACGAAAAATGTAAGAGAAACGAATTTGAAAAAAAAAAAAAAAAAAAATTAAAGATGAACCAATAAAGGTTGAAAAAACGATTATTGTGCTGCGTACCTGTTGATTGAGATATAGCGAGATTGGTTAAGTCCGAATCCTCATGTGGATTCAACGTCGTTTAATGATATTGGAGCTTATATTGATATTAAAAAAGAAAAAAACGAAAAATCCTCAACACCTTGAACGGTGATTAAAATATTGTATCGTTGACAGATTGTTAGTATTATTTACTAACGGAGATTCCTCGTGTCTGGGCAAAGACGAAAATGTGATGTGCGTTAATCGCACATGAAAAAAAAACCGCTAGAACGGTAAAAAATTAAGTGAAAACAAAATTTTTGTTAAATTAAAAGAAAAAAATAAAGTCTGAGACTTTTGATAACACAGTCGTGCCGAGCCTGACTCGTTATTTGTTCGTTCAGTCTCGAGATCGAGAAAATTTTCAATTGTTCGTTTAAGATATGTGCCAAGCGCGCCCATTTTTTTTTTGTTGTTGTCGTCAAGGCAGGGTCGCCAAGGGAGTGAATGATCCCACTAAATAATCATTCTTGATTTTTTTTGTACACTAAGACCAATCACCGGAGCTTGTCGCTAACCTGTGAGACAAATCATGCTCTCGCTTAGTAAAGCGCATCGTTTTCGAGTCGTCGAGCACACGCATCTCGACGTTCAACCGTAATAATAACATACGTCCGTATTTTTGTATATCAAGAGACTTTTTCTAAATATACTTAATGTCTAAGCGTGTGAAAGATCGAACGAAGAAAGAAAAAAAAACACTTACACACAAAACACGGTTGGAAAAAAAATTTACGGAAAAAAAAAATAATACAAGTTGTAATTTGCCATTCTACTTGCCCGACTAGATTCGTCACTTATGCATCTAAGGTCCGAGCGTTGGATGAAATTTTGTCTCCCCCTGTTAAACGCCACAAACACAAATGCGATAATCGTGCCAGACGATGAAAGAAATCAAGCTGTTCTTTGTAATTATGAATTATTGTATACATATAGCCATTCATTCTTTCTCCCCCCCCGCCACTCTTTACGAACATTATCACTATTTTCTATTGTTAGTTAATAACTATTAATTATTAGTTAACGATTAATTAATTATTAATTATTTAGTTACGTTGTCAAGTGATTAATGATGTTTAATATACTTCTATTATTTATTTTGTTATCCCATTCCTTATCCATCCTTCATCATCCCCCATTCTTGTCCGCTCCCCTCGGACTCGAATAGTGGCAAATGATAAAAGTTTGCCACACGACGCGAATCCTTACTCTTGCCTTGAATTAAACGATAATTCAATTGAACAACGTTAAATTGATATGAAAATCAACCGATACGTATATCGAGATGTAATTCCCGAACCTAATGTACCTATATGTATTTTTGTAACGATGAAGGCTCGAGTGAGCGGGGTAAAAGAAAAACAAAAAAAGAAAAAAATAATTAAAAAAACAAACATGGTGCGACGAACGACGTCGATCATTCGCTCGATCGCACGTCAAGGACTAAGAAGATATGCGATTTATAGTATGTAATTCACGAAAGGGCTTGTATAAATTATTGATGATTGTGTACGTTAATTTATAAATTATGTTGTGTTTAAAAGAAAAAACGAAAAAAAAACAAAAAAAACAACGTCGTGCCAGAATGGAACAAACGAAAATATAATTTTTTGAACGAAGAATCACGTTTTTTATTCATTGTCACACATCTCCCTATTTGACCGTTTTTCTAGTACAGCGTGTACTAAAGTTATTGATTTTGTTTAATTTTCAGTTATTTATTTTATTCAGTCAGTTATTTATTTCATTTAATTTTTTTTTCAAGCTTCGATCCTCATGAGACCAATTTTAATTTTTTACATAATTCGATTTGGCCAGAATAAACTCGATCTATGTGCCACCTTCCGATCGATCTACGTCAACATTTATCGTAGCTATCAAATTCTAAGAAAAATATATTTTTCAAGATTGCACATTAATAACTATAAATTTTTATTTCAAGTCGATAGATTAATAGAAGATGAAAAAAAAATCTACAAATGTTTTTGTTCTGTTAGCAAGTAGTAGTAGCCTTCTGAGCGTTGGCTAATAAGCTCATTGTCAGTCTATCAAATTCTATGGATAAAATATTTTTCATGATCACACATAAATAATTATAAATTTTTATCTCGAGTCGATGGATTCATAGAAGAAACAAAAAAATCTGCAAATATTTTTTTTTCCGTCTGGCAAGTAGCAGTAGGCTTCTGAGAGTTGGCTATTAGCTCATTGTCGGTGTGTCAGGTGTACCCGTAACTGTCAGACCGTTTCATCGTTTCATCTACGCGGTCCATCACGCTCGAGACACAAAAAAAACGGTTCTCCAACCGCGAATTAAATGTACCGAAATTCGGCCTCGGTCTGCCACAGCGTAGAATAAAGGTCGATCTTATCTTCACGTTTCTCAAACGAAAACCGCAAATTCCAGCGAATCGTCCATCTCCATTGCAATTTTTCTCAACTATGATTTTCGAGATTTCGGGTTTTTTTTTATTATCCTCGACTCAACAATCGCATCGGTGTCGAGACATCGACATCGAAGCGACGAAACACTAGACAAGTAGTTATTACGAGTCAGTGAGTGGGAGAACGTGACGATTCTACGATATCTCATATTTGCCAGTGATCTCCGAGCGTTGAAGAACGAGACAACGACGAAGATCCTTGAGCACGAGAAGTGCTGATCCAGCGGGTCAGCCACCTCGGGCTATCCATCCCGATCGTCTTCTCTTGCACTGTGTGAGCTTCGTACCGACCAGACCGGGGTCTGTTGAATCAAGTCTGTTCGGAAATTAATCATCACACGCTCTTTGTTGTTTTTTTAACCAGATGTGATGACACTGCAATGAGCATCAGATAAAAAAAGTTTCTTTTCCATGGAAACAATAATTTTGTCGAATAAATGTTAGTGGCTTGTGGGCAAAACCGAATGAGTCCATTTTTTTACAGAAAATGACATTAAATAAGATTCTTGTGATTTAGATGTTAAATAACTTTTTTAGACACAGAGTTTTCGAAAATTACCCATACAGAAAAAAATAAACGAGAAAGGAATAATTGCATTATTTTTTCGTGAAAAAGAAATAAACAACAAGACTTCATGTTATACATTTTTTTTCGCAAGTCTTTCTGAAACTTTTTAATTGGTAAAATAAAATGTTGTTATTTGACAATGTACATCGATTATTAATTGTCTCGTTGATATAACTATTGTTCGATTTTTCCATTTTTTTTAATTGTCGACACACATTGCCCAATGTTTGAGCCAAAATCGATTGAAAGTCCATGATTTTAGGCAAAACCACATAAGTCCATGATTTGTAGACAAAATCAAATAAGTCCATTGATGTTGTTTTTTATTATCTACAAGTTACAGACTATCTAAATTCTACGGAATGCTAACCACGAATATGACACGAAAACTGAGCGTAACCTAATAATTATTATCGTTGAAATCGCAACGTAAAATCGTTACGCCACGAAAACTCTTCCAATGGACTTGCTCGATCTTGCCTAAAAACCACAGCCACATCGCTTTCGTCCTGTTCTCCGAAATATATCCGATCTTGCGTCGCGAAAGGCGTGACGGAATCCTCGCAAAAAACTTCAACCAAAACAAAACAAAAAAAAAAAAAAAAAAAAAAACATCAACTCCGAGAAGAGTATCGACAGCTACGTTTGTGCGTCGTAAGATCGATAAATTGTTTTCCAAATCGTTCATTCGTCGTTTCCGCGTAAGCGCGAAGCTAAAAATGCTCACTCGTGAAATACGCGTTGACGATGAGAATTATTGTTCCTGTCGCTTCCAAAGGGGGGGAAGGGTTTAACGATTGACGCCCGTCGAAGCTGGCGCTCGGCACCGGCGAGCGTAGGCATACGAGAAAATCGCGAATGATCCGAGGGCGCGATCGATCGATCGATCGTTCGGTCGACTTGGCGAGTAAGCGCGAACGAGAGGGCATTATTAATATCCCTTTTTGTACAGCGCCGAAACGAGATCGCGCGCGCGGTAGCAGTATCGCGAGTCGGTGGCGCGAACTCGACCATCCATCTCTCTTGTCGCGAGCGTCGACGCGCGCGCTAGAGTCTTGAATTTCCGCGATCGAGACTCGCTCCTCCGCTCGATATGCTGCAGCAGCAGCATCAGCTTCCTCGGCTTGTTCATTCGACGGTGAAACGTTGGGCCGGGATAAAACTTCCTCCACCTCTTTCACGTCCCACTTCATCGGTCTTTCTCTATTCTTCGTCTTTTTATTCTTTTTTTTTTTTCGTCTTCTTCTCTCGTCTCGTCGCTTCGTCTTCCGCCGACGCACACGCGTCGCCACAACGCCGTCTCGTGATCCTCTCGCTCGCGGATAAATTATTGCGAACTCGCACCGACATGGCCGTTGTTGAAGGGGTAAAAAATAGAAAAAAATGAAAAAAAAAAAAAAAACTGCGACGACGAGTCCGAAGGGGGGACCCAGCGGCCCATTGGAAATTATAAATCGAATCGAGACCGTACACGAAGGAACGAACGAACGACATGCGAATAAGTGGGGATCAGAAAATACGAGAGCCCATGGGGGAGAAAGGGTGGTTGCACGCAGCAGCAGCAGCAGCACAGCACTATCTGTACGAGCAGGTACCGGTATAACCGACTTTTTGTTGCCAGGTGATCGGTAAACGCCGTCTGGAAACCGAGCGCGATCGGACGACGCGTTCTGACTGCTAATCGAGCTGTACGATACTACCACCCACGCCACAACCACCAGACCACCTTTCTATTTCACGACGGAAAGGTGATATCGGTAGATCGACAACGATCTTTGTTGCTACACTTCAACGTCATCGCCGAATTCACGTTGTGTATCATTTATGGAATATATTATTATGGCTTGTGAGTCGTGTACGAAAATTTTTCGGATCGTTCCCTTTTTTTTTGCAATTGTTTCGTTCTTCGATTGTATTTGGGTTTTGTGTGATTAGTGGTGGAGATTATTGTTTTCGACGCTCCGTTCCAAATTGAAATATCGAGTCGATCGAAAGTTGGCACTTACACATCGTCGTTTCACTTTAACATTATTATTACTTATTTTTACATTTATCGAGAACACACACTTTTTTTTTTAAACTATGCCAAAACAATTTTATGGAATCTCAATTGTTCTCAACATGAATTTCAAGTAGCTGTGTTTAATTGATCGATTGCGACTCACAAAAAAAATTCATACAATAATTTAGAAACTTAAAAAAAAAAAATTATATAATTATAACCATGAATATAAACATCAACAATTTACAAAAAACTATTAATAATGTTTAAAATTCCACGATGAAATAATTTGGCTTGTGCATTGAATTGGCTGTAGATGAAAAAAAAAATTTTTTTCAAAAAAAAAAAACAATCATTGTGATGACCGGTTTACATAATTTTCACGGATCTCATCGACTTATCGTCGTACTACATAAATTAGAAGCCACCATGTTACACGGTTAAGACGAGCGAGAATATATATTTCGTATGATGGAGGCTGAGAGCGCACATGTGTGACGGCGCGTGTATTATGCCAACCCGGGTCCGACGTATCGTTTAATTTAAAGAACGTGCTACACACCGAACGCGAACGCGCGACGTCTCGTCTTCTCTCGCCCCGCGGAATCCCCGCCGCGAGGCGAGTGTGGCGAGCGTCGTGCGATAAATTGTCATTCGTGACAAACTGGGCACGCGAGGAAGAAGATGCTGCTGTATCCTGCCTACCGCTCGCGTCCTACGTTCTGCTCGATCCTCTCTCACCGTCGTCGGCTGCATCAGCCACGGCTTTCGCGAGTCGCCGCAAAATTCTATCTATTCGCGCAACTCGCCACCTAGATTTATCTACTCTTTTTCTTGTCACGACGATAAATTCATTCGTTGAATTTTTAATATTTTCGTAGATCTATGAAAACAAAAATCTTCATCCAGGCGAGAATACTAAAGTATAGTTAATTTTGATAAATGTATAATAATTTTGTCGTAGTGCAGTCGTCCACTATCCCTTCGGATTAAAAAAAAATATATTAACTTCAACAAGTTCACCAAAAAATATTTATTTTCTACAATTAGCTCATTTAAAAATTTATTTCTTGTGAGAACGAAAAATTCATTTGTCAAATGTTCCAAATATTGAATATTATGATCAAGTTATAAGCAAAAAAATCTTTATCCAGTCGAAAGTCATAAGATGAAGTAAATATCGATGAACATGTAATAATTTTTTCAAAATTTAGTCGTCTACTCTGTACCCCATTTTTTTTTCAAAATAAGAGCCTAAACAGGTTCATCAAAAATATTGATTTTCTTTAACATCAAGTCAAATATAAAAAAAAAATTGCATACAGTACGAAAGTTAGTTTTGGGACCGACGCTATTTAAAGTCCGATAACATTATTAACAGATGTGATTTTTTATAGTATGGGAAAAAAAGTTCATCACAATCTAACCGCGAACTGGAATAACTTTTTCGTGGATTCCGAAAAAAAGAGGTTACCGAGCAACCCAGTACACAAGTAATAGGTCTCGCCGGGCTTTTTGTGTGTATCCAGCATAACCCCTCCCCCCCTCCTGTCGTACTCGCAGAACTGCCAGTCGTCTCTTCTCTCCTGCGCTCTGATCCGGATGCACCTCGCTTGTAGTTCTCGTCGGCGCACGCATCCTGTGTTCACCGGAATGCGTTCTTCTGCCCCGAGGATTTACAGCGTCAACTCGCGTGCGGCAAAAGCTTCTGCAGCAGCAGCAGCAGCAGCAGCAGGAACAGCATCGCATCTTCGCGATTCCGAAGGAACGGAATGCCGGAGTCTGTCCGGGGCTTGTCGCGCGCCCCCGAGCGCTGCACTCTCGCGTCCGTATACCTACCCACAGTCGGACTATCAAACGACACAGATTGCTCCACCGAAGATTTCAGACTATCTCGCACCGACCATATTCCACATCGCGGTATTCGCACGCCATTGCGCGTTTTATTTACGAGCGGATCTTGGAAAGATGATATCTCGAATTGCCTGGCATTATAACCTTGCTCTCGAAAGCCTCGAGGAACGCTACAGTTTTCTTCATTCATAGTTGACGTGATTTCTGAAAAGGGGGGTCGACACTACATGGGTCATAATTTCAATCGTTAGCTGTTTAAAAAAATATATTACATTGCAATCTATTTTTTCCTGAATTTAAGGTTTGGTTAATAAAATTTTGCTGCTTTTTCGCAATTTTTTTATTTCAGAGGTTTTTCAAAATTTTTTTTCAATTATTGATGAAATCTCACTTATGAATATCGTGTTCTATCATTTTATCAAAAGGTAAAAGGTCATACAACCGTAATGCATTTTTTTTTTGTTTCAGATTTTTTAAATTTTACTTACTGTGTTTAGTATTGGAATTTTGAAGAGGCAACGTTGATCCCTTTTTTTCAGGAATGCGCGGAGCAAAAAAAAAAGCGTTTCAGGAATAGGGTTGCCATGCATTACTGTAGGGTCTTTGAATTTATCGATAAATAATTCTATGTGATAAGGTCGAAGTAATTTTCTCGACGACTAAACAAACTCCATTTACATAAAATTTACCACGATCGTGTGGTAAATAATTTTTATAGATTTCAGACGTTCATGCATGAATATTACCGATCTCTCGCAAACCACTATTGTCGGGTGAGTGACCGCATGTGATTGTTTTGGTATCATTTAGCTGGTAAGGCGCAACGTGATTGAACTTCACTCGTCAACTTTGTGTCAAAACTCCAGCGAATAATCGCATGTTCATTTGTAAACGAAAGATGCGAAAAGGCGACTGAGTAGACCAGCATCCGCTCGAAAAAAAAACCATGAAGCAAAAAAGACGTACCGTAAAAATGTATTCCGCAAAATTTCAATCTTCGACTGATTATAATTTTTTAATAGCTCAGAATTCCCGTTTACACATTTGCTCATAGTTTCGTATTAATTTACAGTCTTTCATAACACAATTTAAGCAAAACTTATTTTTGAATTGAATGTTTGAATTACAGTCTCGAGTCAGCAACGTCGTCTGAAACGAACAGCTCAACGTCGACCCCTACTTTCCGACTCACCATCCAACCTCTTAACACAGATTCATCGTCACACTATCAGTCGGGCAACAAGTTAATAATTCATAACCCCGACAATCAAAAATGCGAATAATAACGATAAACGAACTAACACCGATACCCAACGCGAACAAAAACGAATCACCCATCTCATCCACGAAAGAGAGACATGTGCACTGAATACCGTGCAAGCTTCTGTGGCGTCGGTGGTCGATTCGACACGACAAGGATGTGCGTGTAAGAAAAAAAAATTTGAAAAAAACATTCTCCCGCAGCCTTATCGATCGTAATAGCATTGGCAACGGGTGGATCTATAACGGGTGAATGAAAATTTTGCCGCGGCTCTTTTCACAAATGCTCGACAGCTAGCCGGTATACAACAACGTCTTGTAAGACGGTTTTCCGAACGTCTTGTGGCTTGGTGCTTGGTGCGGTGGATCGTTGGATGCGTTGAGTCGCGTGAGGCCTCGGCGTTGCAGTGTAATGGTCCGTGACGTTCCTATTAATTCAACGACATCGACGTCCTACACACAAACACACACACACACAGACCATCGTGCCCCGATGTACCGAGATTTCTTCGTGCTGTTGGTGCCAGCTTTTAATGAAAGCAGCAGAAGATTCTCCGCGTTACCAATCTGTATGCTGGCTCTGTCGTACCGCGAGCAAAAGTCTCGAGCCTCGGACAAGATCGGCGAGGGCGCGGTGAGAGCACAAAAATCCGGTTACACCAGCCCCGTGCAGCTTGCTGCAATTAATGCCCCGACCGTAGGATTAACCGGAGACAAGATAGCGAGCATTAGTCCATACACCTTCGAAACCCCATATCGTTTCCGGTACGATCCTAACCCGATCGACAATGTACACGATTCAAGTACGAAAGAAATGTTCAATTTCTTATTTTATTTTATTTTATCTTACACTGACACAGATATATATATATAGAAAACGACCTCGACGTTCTAACTGCATCGTTGTGACTTGACAAAAAGTTCGTAGCAAGCTACACGCGTTTGTAATTTTTTTTTCGTTCGTCGTTTCGTTTTGTTTTGGTTTTTTTTTCTTTCCTCGATGATTGGAAACGAATGGGATTTTGTTATCAATGATGAAAAACCGGTTGGCAAAATCTTCAATCTCATGATAATTCGATGCTCAATGATGAATTTAGCCCGGGATATTGCATTTTCACACTTGATGCTAACGGGAACATCGACGATGGATTACCCGAAGCGAACTACCCGATGAAAAACGTTTACCGTATGTAATGTGGTATAATGGAAAAAAAATCTGGATCTGGCGCTGTGGCGTACGAAATAATAATATACGAGCCTTTCCGTTGTAATTAATAGTCACGTAACGCTAATAACGAGCGATAACACGGGTACGCCGGTTGAAGGCGTTGGCGCAAAAGATGGCTCGAGGCAAAATCGCACCTTCGCAACGCGTTTGATACAACACTACGTTGATAATCATGTGCGGCTATGGTTAAACATTGCGCGTTAACTGTTCGCGCGGGTAAGCCGTGTGCTCTTCCTACGTCATCGTCGAAAAACTCGTTTCAAAATTGAACGCGAAACTCGAGTCTCGATATTAAAATTTCACAAAATCGTTCGATCATCTATGCGCCGATAACGAAATTTTTTAATAACGAAAAAGATTTCGTAGATCAGGTAGTTCACGAATATCAGCTCCGTTGCTTCGAATGCACTCTGTCACAGCGAAAAAAAAAAAAAAAAAACATATCCGTTTCACCGTTAATAATTTCGAACGACTTACGATTAATAATTCGCGATCCTGTGACCCGCTGATGCTCCTATCTATCTATACGATCATCGTTGAAAAGTTTATTCCGTCGGAAATAGTCGAGAATCAGATGGAATGATGGAAGATTCAGTAATCACTATACGGTACGAAGAGCGTGAATTTTTTAAGGTAGATTATCCCATCAACATTTATTAGATAAATTGGGTCGGTTCGCGGGATCGTTAGACGTAGCTTTTCGTGACCGGATCGATATACGGTATATTCTCGGTGTCTCTCATCCGACTTCCTTCGTTATTTATCCGAAAAGCGTATCGTACTGTGCATATATGGCCAATGAGGTTATTCCTGTGACCTCCATATGCCCCGAAGCGCATGCATTCTCAACACCTCCGTCACTAGTATGCCTGATGTAGGATTTCCATCCATTTTCCGGTTATTTCGAGATATCTCATATAATTGAATGTATTTTATCAGTAGGCATCTACATTTCCATGACCCAGCATTTCTTTTGCAGGAGATCAATTAGTTGGAATGGATGATTCGTGAGCTTCACAAACATTCGCACTGCAAAAACATTTGATATATACATTGATATATACATGTACACGTTGTTGGGTGAATTTTTTAAATTAAAATGATTTATTGGAGTATCTATAATCGACAGAGTAACCATGAGGGGAATAATGTTGGGAGAATATACATACACTTAAATTAAATGGTTACACAATTGCTCTTATTCGTTGGTCCATATTATCAAGAATCTCAATGAGTCGCTCGTTTCTGTTTACAATATAACTCGCGAGGACTTAGAAGTTGATCCATTCAGACGTTTCGATGGAATGTCCTTTCGGAATGTAGACTTTGTGCGGCGTCGTTGTGTATAATTTACTAACCGAGTCGACGCCGGGTGTATAGCAGCTAACAAGTGCGTGAAAGCCGGGAGGCAAAAGAGATATCCTTGCTGTACGAGTGACCGCGGCCTTTGCGCGGGACTCACAATCAGTCCGTCAGATTGTGAGCCGGTTGCCACTTCGCAAACAAATAACTCTCTCGGCTCTTCGGGGTTTCTGTCGCGAACAATGATACAGAAAACGCGTTTGAGACGACCGAGAGATATATAACGCTTAGTCGTGAGCCCTTGGATTGCGTAATGAACCTCGAACCTGACAAAAACAATGGCGGTGTTGTGGATCCCCAAATGTTGCCTGTCGCTAATAACTACGAGTTTACCCATCGTATTATTTTCATTGCATAACAATTTGTACGATTTACGGTAACACAGTGGTCGGCTAGACTGTGAATTCATTATTTCGCGAAGGCTACCGTGAAAGTGAACATAATTGTCGAAGTTGTTTATCAATTCGTATTTAGAAACGTTTAACGTACTACGCATTTCGTTGCTCGGATAAACACGAGAATGGTCTATGTGCTTGGCAGTTATGTCATTCTCTCGTCTTCCGCCAATTTGACATAATAGATCCATTACTTTGCCGTATTCTAGCAAGAAAACGTTTGTATCAGAGATGGCTTTCAACTAGACAAAAATTTATAACTAAAAGAGTTTGAAATTATTTAATTGATTATTACGTGCAAAAACATTAATTATTTCGTGTAGAAGAATGATTCATCTGAATAGCTTTTTATCTATTGCAAAATAGTAAAAGATTAATTCGTTTTATAATAAAAATAAATCATTATTCAAACACAAAAAAATTGCATGATTTTTCGAATCCCATAGAATAATATTTTTTACCGAATTACGAATCTCTCGAAATTCGTGCACAAAACTCAATGTCATTAACAACGAAAAAGAGATCTAATCAAATTACATGTTCTTCGATGGGACTCCTTACATTTGCGTTAATACAAGTTCTTGATAACCATGAAAAGTCTTTCACAAATTCCAAATAGTTCCATACGATGTGACGAAAAAAGTAGGTGAATCGATTTTTCAATGCCAAAATAATTCTTATTATTGCGACCAATCCGAATAAGACCAGCAGCTTCAGTCTCCCAAGCGCTTGATCAAACATCGAATACAAATCATTTGGAATTCCAATAGACCTGAGCCATCAACATGTTTTCACTTTTTTTTCCCGAAAGCAAAGTCAAGTCTTTCCGAATGTTTATTTTTCTTTTCGTTTTTTTCTTTCCACACGTTGTCACAAAGCCACGACGACCGAATTCCACGATCGAAACTGTCGTCCGACCGTCACCCCTACCAGACGGCATAACAGATTCAACGAATTATCGCCAAAATTGTGAGTAAAATTCCTCAAACCCGATCTCACACGATCACCGCCTTATACGAGACGCAACGCGGGAGCGCGCGCGAGAGTGTGCGTGTGTGCGCATGGATTCGCCATTGCCACCGCGTGAGCGTCGCGAAAATACGAGTTTTCTGTGTGTGTGTTCGTTTCGCACGGCCATTGCGACAAAGAATCGGTTGGTTTGCTGACCAACGCCTCGATCGTCTCGTTGTCATCGTAGCGCGCGAGTTTTCGAGTCGAAGGGGGACGCGCGCGCGCACGCTCGAACGCCGCGGGGCGTATGTCCGCGGAGCGACACTCCGGTTGAACGCGCGAGAAAGAAAAATCCTCGAAATGTCTTTGGCGGAACAATTTCTCTTCGAGGTCCGTTGGCGCGTCGATCTCGAACGTGCGATAATTCTCGGCCGATGTTCTTCGGGTCCCCCGCTCGCTTGGACCGGCCGATCCGTCGAACGTGGATGAAAAAAAGAGAGAGAGAGAGAGAGGAGGATTCTTGGCGTACAGGAGAGAACGGAAAAGAGCAGCACGGGCAAGCCGCCGGCCGGGTATATACCCTGAAACGATCCGCTGGCAGTTTAGTCCGTTACGGTGCGGACTACCGCATCGGTAGTCCGCACCCAGTGTGAGATACAGAATCCCGCGTGAAGCCACGGACTCTGGTCGTGAGTCTCGTTGAACGGGCCTGCGAGTCCGGCAAGTGTCGGTGGGGTCTGTCGAACGACCGCCTACGTCGAGACGACTTCTCTATTTGGCAGAAACAGCCCCACTCGCTGTACGCTTCGATTAGGTTTACTTACGAGCGATCTGGTTGCGACTAAGGAGACGCCGGGTTCTGTCGTTCACGTTCGCAGCTACTACCAACCGGGGGGGGGGGGGGGGGGGCAATCTTACACCAACGTGCACTTTGTGTACCTACGCTATTCGAAACACGAATTTTCCTGTTGTGTTCATCATGGACGTTTTTGTCGCAGTCGCAGGATAATTCATATCTTGTTGTGCTTACAGGAATAATTGAATGATCAGGAAGTAGCTGGTGGTGAAATCGAAGTCGTTATCACCTTCGAGATCCTCTTGAAAATGTTACTGATCCGATGGTAGCTATTTCACTTTTGCTAGAATAATTTCTCCTGGACTAACCGATCCTGGCTTGATGAATGCCAGATACATAGACATACATCGTGAGGTTAATCTGGGAGGAACCGTTTCGGGATCGGCTAGTCTGGGAAAAGGCAACCTGGTGGAAGTTAATTAGCTACCATCCCTTACGGATGATAGTTAGGAATACACATGAAACTGTCTGATGGCTTTGTAGAACTAGGAATGGTGCTACCGCTGGAAATCACCGGTCTGTGGAAAAGTGTAATGTCAGCACAATGACCTGTTACAACTTGGGAGACTATATCTTCTGAGTACTAATGTGTACGACCGTACACCAGACCAAAACAAAACTGGTCCGAATGATTTCCAATCTCACGAAAACTACGATATTTGATTGTCAAACACTTTTCAGCTAGTTTGATTCATTAAAAGTTTTATCACTTAACTTCGACGACATTGCTAGCACAGTGCTCGTGAATGTGAGCGATCCCTATTCAGTCCGTTTTTCAACCAGACGTCTATAATTACCACAACCATACTCAATATTAGCCAAGTGAAGACCCTAGCTCGTCCTATATTCATACACACATTATCAGCAGCCTGATACATCGTTCAATCGCAATTCCACGACCATCCAGCGTGCAGAATATATGCTCGTACATGGAAATGAAAGAAGGTTGGTTCCAAAGCGTCTCCGGCTGTTTGACGATCCCCGCAATTTGACTGACAGATGCGTGGGTAGTTGACACCAACGTCAACGTGGACTGTGAAGTCTCGCATCGACTCATCGATGTATAAATCTGCGTCGGAAATCTGTTGGACCAAGTAAGGAGGAGAGTTACACGCGTGGCAACGCGATATCTGCCCCGAGGGGTTCTCGGTTCCACATTCACCCATTAGGAGTGTGTCAAACTCGCGACATTCATTGAATGGAATGCCGCGGCTGGTAGACACATTGCTCCGCTGATTTTGTTCAGCAAACTACGTTGCTCCGTGGACACTGCCGCGGACTTGGGTATCGAATCTGGAGGAACGCTTCGCCAATGCTATCCTCGCTTGATCCCCCCCCCCCTTCCGCCCCCCGAGGGTACACTAGTGTAACTCCACGCAGGCCTAAAAGGGAAGAAGGCGCGCTTTGCCAATCGATAAAACATCGTTCTGTCGGAGAATGCTGCTACGTGCACGTCGTCTCGATCCTCCAGAGTTTTGCGTCCTCAGCGCGGCATCCGCTCGTTCTTGCCCGTCCATCGATAGAGAATTGACTCTACAGACCAGAATGACTCGTGCGATGAAAACAAACACCGTTTACAAAATGCTGAATTTATCCGGATAACTCGTGTATGAAAATATTTTGATGAACTGAGACGGTGAAATGAAAAAAGAGATTCAACGATATTCGCTCATTGTTTTATTCGACTATCGTTGGATTTGTAACAGAGAAGATCCGAATTAGAATTGTACACTAGGTGAGCTGCTCATAGTTGTGATGGTAATAATGTGGGCGCTGGAATTATGACTGCTAAGTGTGTTAAAAGGGTTGGCGTGTTATTCGCAAACAATGTTATTGTTCTGGATTGGATAGTTCATGGAAAGATATAGTCTATGCTCGGTGGTCTAGACTTTATAGTGCTTAGATTAAAGTTTTGTCGAAATAGGATAACACCAGTTTCACGTATTTTCGGATTTCGAGCATTTGAAACACTATTCAACGGATGAATCACTCACAATGATGATCGTAGCTGTTGTCATATGGCCGAGTGTTTTCCACGCGAACCAATTGAAAGACACTGTATCGTATAATTACTTCGTATGATTCGATTGTCTTTTTTTTTTCGTTGTTGTTTTTTTTTCTTTACTTCTGCGGATGGGCGATGGGAATGTGAAAAAAAGTGTTGCTCGTAATCTCGTTCGAGCTTGTGGGTAGAAGAAAGAAGAGCCGCACTGTCGTAATTCCCCGGGGTTTTCCTCGAGAGAAGCGTGGATACTGCGAAACAAGATCGCGAAGACGGTTAATCATAGGATTGAGGCGACGTTGAGATACAAAAAACGAAAAACACAACGGTGATTCGATTGTGAAAAGAAATACGAACATTTGTACAGCAGCGATAGTTTTGTGTTTGCAAAACTTTTTATTCGTCAAATGATAAACTATCGTGAGAGGGTCGAAAGTGTAAGAACTCACTTTATTTTACTTTTATGCACTAAGCTCTAATTTTCGATTGTCCTGAGAAAAATTCCCATCAGCCCAAATATTGAATGTTTCGAATTTGATTTTCGGTATGATTACTCGTTCCTCAATCAAATGATTTACCATTAACGACAGCTCGCAACCCCGTGAGTTCTGTGAAACCCGTGAAACGATTCACGACTTTCTAGAAGCCAAGTTCTCTCCCTCTCTCTCTCTCTCTCTCTCTCTCTCTCTCTCTCTCTCTGTCTCATTATCTCTTCCTCCGCTGTCGGATGAATGAAAAAAAAGTGAATAGTTTTCTTTCTTTCGTTGCGGAGTGGCCAAGCCAAATGAGTCGGTTGTCTGGTCGAGTAATTCTTGTCTTTTTATTCGTCCTCAGAGACAGGCCACACGTGTCGCGACGAACTTTTCTCGTCACACAGCTGTATACTGATCGATCGTTCGAACGATAATTACCTCTGTGAATGGGCTTTTTCCAGCTACAATTAGAGAAAGGAAAGGAGGCAGCTCGTTTGGATGACGACTATCTTGTGACTCGCCACTGTTTCCACGTATCCAATGTCTATTTATCGCGAACGAGTACTCGACGAATCCACACTGATCAAAACTCACCCCTTCAACGGCCAATTTCGACGAAGAAGCTTTTCACCGTGTTTGCAATGTAAACTTTAAAGTTAAATATGACGCGAATCATATTTGTTTCCAATAAAGCAAAAGTACTTTTAATTCTTTATTTTTTCTTTTTTGTTTCATCAATTTACTCAATTTATTTTGTACAAATCTTATGACGATTATTTTTATCGATAACATTACAATTTCATAAATTCATCCCGACTTTATTAGTCGTTACACGATAAAGGGCTAACGACTTGCGTAATAACGCGAAGGTTTAATGGTCCTCGTGGGGCAAGACCACGAGCTTTCTCAGTTTCTCTTCATCACTGAAGATGACGGCAAGAAATGATCCCTCGTTGGATTCAACGACTGATCGAAAGTGAACGGCACGGTCCAACAAGACCAACGATTTACGGTATTGATATCGCATAAATTTTGTTTTCGCCGTAACGAAAAAAAAAATACTTCAGCAACGACACAAATCCTTGAACGCTCGTATGTTATTTCCGAGATGGTCAACTCACCATCCCACTTACCTTGTTCTCTTCGTTCTCTTGTTTTTTTTTAAATTTTTTGCCATCACCCATAATATCATCAATAATGTCCACTAACGAGAATTACGTTTACGTGACTTGAAATTTTGTCATATCGTTATCATAATCAGAATTGAAGAGGGACAATGGCACTGCTGTTGTGCAGAATGTGAAATGGCAGATTTTTTGGGCCTGCCCAGCAATGACCGGAAGTGGCCATAGGTTTTTTTGCATCTTTTTTTTTTAATCGACAGACAAAAAATAAAAAAAAATATATTTACATGAGAGTAGCTGCACATAGTCTAAATAATACGACGATTGATCATACACTATTTATTCACAAGCCCTCAGAGCCTTTTCCATGAAGGTTGGCTAGCTCCCACACCATTATTTACCCTCGAACCAATAATAATGATAACAATAAGATCATCAATCTGACAATCAACTCGCCAATAATTTTTCATTATCAATTCGACCCAAGTTGTAACAAAAAATCTGGATACTTTGTGCACAGAACCTACAAAATTGCACAATAATATGCAATATTATGTGCAACTATTAAAACGAAAATAATAATTTCCCATTAAATTGAGCAGTAGAAAAACTACAAAAAATTGAAGTTCAATTGAATTTCAATAAAATTTCAATAAAAAGTTGCATACGCGTAATTTATTCGCTAAACGTTTTACACGATTGTCCAAAGAGACGAAACCATGTCGATGACTGAACGTGGCCAACAATGGTCGATGCATCGTGTAACGACGATATCTACTCCCGTGTCTCTTGTCTTTCCTCGTTCATGTACAAACTGTATGTACAGTTTGTGTGTGTATATATATAGCTTATCAACTATGGTTCAACTCGATGCTCGGTTACACATGTGGACGAGCGGTGATGGGTGAATTTATTCGTTTGCGATTTACAATGGTTTATGGTGTCGGTCTCGCTGCTACAACAAATAATTGCCAATTAAACGTTCTGACGATCGATCCTCACCGGCTCAATACTCGTTTTCAATTGCGAAAGGTACACACACGAAGAGCTATGTGCGCCTCACGCGCTACCGCGCTCGTCTCCTCCGTCTTTACCCTCGATTACCGTCCCGCGGTGTGCATGTGTATGGTATCCCCCGAGTGTATATTTACCGTCGGTGGAGAACCTTGCGCGCGCGCGAGCACGCCCAGCCTCGTGGACACTACGTTGAGTCGCTCAACTATTTAGATCGATTCTTCCGCGCTCCGTTGTATAGAATATAGTCGAGCGTGATCGGGGACCCAACGTGACGACTCGGCCTTCGAGGCCCACGACGCGAGGGACTCACTGTTCGACGATCGAACGATTCGTTTCATTCAATCCACGAGTTGTTGTAATTATTATGTACATGTACGTTCACGATACAAACCTGACGACGCACACGAATCAGTTTGAAAAATTATTTCAATTTGTGTATTGATCGTTCTAATTGATTATTCGATTGGAAAACTGCACTCAATACTTTTGAATATTGATATTTTTTTTTGTTTTCATTTGAATTTCCATTTTTTTTCATCCTTTCTACTCAATTAAAAATGGACAGTTATTAAGAAAAAATAAAGTTTACTTTTTCACAGCTGTCAGAATGTCAGATTGCTTTCTGAAAAATTTTTTTTTTCGAATTATATGATTCTATTTCAGGTGCAGCACGTCAAAAAATAAATTTTAAAAAAATGTTAAACACCTTAATATATATATATATATGTACTACCGGTTACAATAACCAACCACCACAAGTCTGTTCTTCGCGTATCCCCGATCGGCAAATTTTCGCCTCGTGTTAGCGCGACCGCGCGCTTCGGTTTCGACATCCACGAGGACGAACGAGCCGACGTGGAAACGCCCACGTGCATTGTCTACCCGGGCCTACCCGGAATACAATACTCGCGTATTTACGCTCAACATGAATAAATGTATTTACGATGTGACGTAGGTGTGCCCGCATACTCGGCCACTCGCGACTCGCCCGATTCCGCGTGCTCGCTCGCCCGTGCGCGCGGCTTGCCCCTGGCATGCCCACCCACCCGCTCCAAACTGTCGTTCCCGTACAAACGTGTTTGATCTTTTCCTCTCGCACCTTCGTTGTACAATCCTCCCTCCTCCGCGTCATTCGTTGATTTATCACTGTTGTCGGTTTAAGAATACAAGCTTCATCATTTACGAGGATAATTGTGCAGAAGCAATCCTCTCATTACAACAAATTTTGAGTTATTAAGTGGTTACACTTTCTTGGCGCTCGGAAAAATGGGTATAAGAATATTTTTTTTTTGTTTTAAGGACTTATTAAATATGTAAAATAATTTCTATCTAAACAAATCTATTATGATTTTATTATCAATTGAAAAAAAAAAACCAACAGAAACATTTAAAAAGTGATGGAGGTATGAACTATCAAGTAAGACCCTCTTTTAAAAAATAAAAAATAAAAACAAACATGTTTTCTCATTGAGAAACGTGATAGCTACAATGTAGGATAGAAAAAAAATTAAATTTACAGCGTACCTAAGATGCGGGTGTATTGTGTTGCGCTCATTAAAAATTGCTATAACCCCGACAATAATTTGATTTTTTACATGGTTAAACGCTTCAAATGTTCTTAAAGGTATAAACGATAAATCTAGCCTAAAGAAAAATCGATTTTCCGAAAATTTCAAGTTGGTGTAACCTCTTAATGCTGCTCATATTGTCACAGTTTAGTTTTTTTTTTAATTTTAATTTCTCGCATTGTTAAGTTGAAGACATAATCATCGAGCATTGAGTAGTAAGAATTCACGAATGATCTTTGCATGTGAACTCGTATTGCGGAGGTCAGGATGGTAGGCTCGCTAAGGTTTGGTTGTAGAATGAAGAAAAGATTGTTTCGAAGTTTAAGTGCCACTTCGTCGTTGGTGTGCGATTGTTATAACGTCGACGTTTTTATAAATCGACGCGAACGCGACGACGAACGACGACGTACACACACACACACACACACACACAAAGGAACACATTTACGCGGCGAGTCTTCGCATCTCGTGCAATATAACGCGAATGCGTGGGAAGCTATTGTTCGTGAGGGTATAAAGCTCGTGAACGCGAGACGTGATTCGAAACCTCGAAGACGTTGGGTTGTAAATCGACGCGAAATTGTCCGAGAAATTACGAAACGCATGACCCTGCGGGGATGAGAGATGATGGTTATGCTTGAAAAATTGCCAATCCGTTTCGGAGATCACCGTCTTTCCCATTTTATGATACCCGCGAGACTATCCTGCTCTCTCTCTCTGGGACACGCGAAAAAAAAAAAAAATAAAACATTTTATTGCGAAAATTTGTTGTCCAGATTGCCGTGGCGCGTGTAACTGCCATTGTAGGTACGAATCATGGCTTGAATGAAATCGTAAAATAAATTGGCAAAGCGTTTATTATTGACGGATATCCAGAATTTTAGCTCTGGCTTTTTATAAAAACATCGAAATTCTTCGTATGACGAATTTATGTATATGCACAACAAATAAATGATTAAACTGATTTATTTATTTATTTATTTATTTATTTATTTATTTATTTATTTATTTATTTATTTATTTATTCATTTATTTATTTATTCATTTATTTATTAAATTTTCAAAACTTTGAACTTCATTAATCCGTTGTGTTATTTCTCGTCGTCGATATGATAAAACGTGAGGAACAAGGATGGTCGATAGATGGTAAGAGGGTGCGAGTCGAAGATGCAACGATCAAGAATTGGCCGGAGGGTAAAAAAGTCGATCCTTGCCGATGGGAAGGACGCGAGCACGAGTGGATGGACGAAGAATGAAAAAAAAAGGAAGATGTGCCCGTGGACCTGCCGCAACGTGGTTGCACGGCTATGGCCGTAATATCGCGCTTCGATAACCGAAAGAGCTCATAGCGTCGAAACGCAGCGTGCGCTGCAGGCGGGTGGCGAAATTGAAATTGATTCCGCGTCCGGTAATGAGCGGCTCTCCGGTGAGGTCACGGGGTCGAGGCCCTTGCCGAACCGTTCTGCATTTGTGTGTGTGTGTGTGTGTGTGTGTGTGTGTGTGTGTGTGTGTGTGTGTGTGTGTGTGTGTGTGTGTGTGTGTGCACTGCACCCGAGTCCGCCCAGAAGAGCACGAGCAACGGAAACATCGAACGACGGAGGTAGATCAGCTCCGGAGGTTCAGATTAAAAACCACTTTGAGCTTCGATTACTCGAACGTAAAAGGAGGAAGCAAAGGCAAACGAAAACCAAAAAGATGCAACAGGCGTATGTGTATATGCGCAACAAAGACGGACTTGCACAGCAAATCTTGATCGTGGATTCGTTTATTCGAAAAACTCATTAATCGTTGTAACAAATAATTAATAAATCATCAATGCTTAATCATATTGCTTTTCGAAGAGTTATTCTTACTGATTATTATGATCCATTGTTAAGGGGTTATACTACTGTTAAATAAATTAAAAGATAAGAAAAAAATGAAATAAATTGTTTGAACTGTTGATATTGATCTGCAATAAGTTTTATTTTGACATTCGAAGTATTGTTTAAGTAAATTACATTCTTCAAAAACGGTGTACATAATATCATAGATTTTAATTGACGAATCAACGTGAAATGTCGTACACATGGTGAGATCAATATTATATTATATTATATAAGATTTTTTTGGCCTTGAGCATCAATTGTAAAAGAACTTATAGTTAAGTTCCAACAATTTTAACTATAATGATTCCAACAAACAGAACAATCATAAACACACCATTGATACAAAAATTAACAATTCATCCGGACTACAAAAAAAAAAAATAATTGAACGAAAAAATGATTTTGATCGACAATCGAGAATTTTTATTTTCACGATTCGCGAGTAGAGCGAGTGAGAAAGCGCGTGAGGAACAATGGAAAGAATAAAGAGTGAGAGCGAGAGCGCGAATGAGTACGAAGACGCGCCCTCGCGCGCCGGTCCGATAGCTCGAAGCTCACGAACGTCGAGAAAGAAGAAAGGGCGGTAAGGCGGTGAGTTGCGAGGGCTCCTGGAGGAGTAGGTTGATTGAGGTTGGTGGGTGGCCCCCACGGTGTGCAGGTAATGCCCTCTAATCACGGTCAGCCATTGACCATTACGCTTAAATGCGATTTTGAGCGATCCGCCGCGGAGCAAACGCAATTTCCCGGTCGTCCTCTCCACCCCGGACGTTCCGTTATCTCGCTCGCTCGAGTATTCCACCGCGCTCATTCGCTCGTCGCCGCTTCACCGATCGTGTGTACCCGGGCTACGTATAGTTGGTACAATGCTGCTGCGGCTTCATGACGCGCTCGCGGGCCCGCGCGAGTCACGGACGATTTCGTCCTGAAAATACGTTGTACCCGCGGCCGAGATGCGGAGGAAATAAATATATACAAGGTGGCGCAAAAGTCATCACCCTGTTGGAAGATGCTCCCATTTTGTACAAGTGTGCGGCTTACGTCATCGCGAATTAGACAATTGTGAAGTAAACGGAAGTAACATAGACGTAGACAAACCGTGAATCGTTTTACTTCTCAAGAACGTGGTATAATTGTGTCGATGAAACTGCAGCAAGCGTTTTTAGGCCGCTTAATCTCTCGTTTTGGCGATTCGCAGTGAGTCGCAAGATCGCCTGATTTGACCGTTCCGGACTTCTTTCTTTGGGGTTTCCTGAAGTTAAGGGTCCACACGAATAAGTCACAGACCATTGGCTCTGAAGGAGAACATTCGACAAGAAGTGGAAAATTTATCCCACGAAGTTTTGAGAAATGTCATGGAAGATGCCCGAATGTGCATCAACTCTGGCGGTGGCTACTTGATCGATATTATCTCTGCGACTTAGCAAAAGAAAATTTGAAACGTCTGAATAAACATAATCAACAAACAGAATCAATTCTTTTTAGTTGCAAACAAAGTTACTGTCTTGGGAAATCTGGTGAGGACTTTTGCGCCACCTTGTATATGAGGTGGGAAAAGAGAGGATAAGCTTCGAAGCCTTCGCGATTTACGATTCACCTTATATAGCTCTGCAAAATCCAGTTGAAGCTGTTTTCGATGTTTGCCTTTGCGTCGATTCACCAGAATCATTGAATTATACTTTGTACATTGTATTCACGGGTCTATGCAAACACTTAATGTGATAGTTGCAACCTGGCTTGGCGGAAACTCGCTGTGAAACAAAAGTCAGTAGAATTGCCGATGATTTAGAGTGACATACTGATCGTAGGTTATGAAGAATCCAACATCATTCCGCATGGATTATTCGCGAAATACATATAACAGCTCTTTCGTGCACGATTTGGAATTTTTTTATAGAATAATAAAGTGCATGACCTGCTATTTTTCGTCGTACAGGGCGGCCACTAAAAAACCGAAGGAAATCGAAAAAGTCATAACTCGTTAATTTTCAATCTTTTCTTATTTACTTAATGTTGATTTTCACACACACATAATACTTTGAAAAATTCATTAATTATATTTCCAAATAAAATAACAATAATAAAAAAAATGTTAAACGTCTGCCTTTAAAAATTATTTTCGTTCAATATCATTCAGTCTCCCATCGGCCACCCTGTATAAACGACAATCCCACAAATCGATGAAACCCTAGTTAACTGCTCAAATCCATATTTTCGACGGTTAAGTCATCGCTTGCAAAATTGACAGTCAAATCCTTTTTTTTCTACCACTCTGCAGAGGCAACTCATAACTGCGAGACAAGACCATAGTATAATAATTTATTGTTATGCGTTATTTAAAAAAATGAAAGTTCTATTCCATTTGTTCCGACAATTTTTATTCAATACAACAACTATTTCATATTTCCTCTCGCAGCTGGTCAGAGGCCTCGAAGAATCCACCGGGCTTTACAATCCCGCCCGATTTACCTCGGTCTCCTCAGTCTCGCCATTTTTTTATATCATTATTTTATTATTATTATTATTATTTTCACGTTTCTCCGACTACCTCGCACGTTGTAGCACGATTGAGCGTGGTGTGAGACGGATGCCGCTCGACTTACCGATGCATGGACCTAACGTAGCATATTCCCCCGGTTTGCTTTGCGGAGTGAGAAAAGAGGAAGGAGCATCGCGGGTGTTAGCGATGGAATGTAAATACGCCGCGACCAATAGGTTTTATGATTATTGCTCGGGCTCGATGCACCGTGCTGCGATAGCGCACCGTGGCACCTCCAGCTTCCTGAGACAGCTACTACGAAACACCAATACTCCTCCACCTTGGTCGAAGCTGTCGAGAGTTTCATCCCGGATTTTATTTTCTTCTCAAACACAACACGAGATATCATATTACCACTCGGCATTACTGCAACTTCGTCACACTCGTATCTTGAATTAATTATTTTTTGTTTGAAATGAAAAATTTGAAAAAGAAAATAATAATCTATGCGCTACCTATTGTGGTATACATTTCACGCTTTGATAATGCGGCGGATAATTTTTAATTCATTTTCCGAAGAGAACAACGATTTTACGATCGTTATTAGCTAACGATTATTTTTTGTGCTGACTGACGAATCGCTCACGATCGAGTGTACGAAAAGAATGAGGAAGATGATCGTACCGATGTGCAGTGTTTGATGTGTGTTTTCGTGTTTTCTCTTACTGCAGTGTGTCGTGGTAGTTTACTGGAGTGCAATATTTGTTTCAATCACATTGCAGCTTATTAAGAGCTTTGAAAATGTACAGTACTGTTTACTTGGTCTGTAAAGACGCCTCATGTAATCGCAACCTCCTAAAGTATCTGCCGTATATCTATATACGTATACAGGGTAAGGGATTTGAGTTGACAAACGTGAATAACTTGATAATGAAGCATTTTCGAGAAAAATGTTTCAGACAAAAGTTGTATCATTTTTCAAGCAGGATGTAATGGACATCATTATTTTCAGGTCAGTGAAAGAGTTCAAGGTTAAATGAAGGTCAGCTTCGTTTTTTTGAAGGGATACCCCCATATTTTTTTACAGATTCGTATTGTGTGTAAAAAAATTAACAATTTTTGTTTCAAACGTTTTTCGTTTGGTCCAATTTCTCGCTGGTAATTAGGCATTTTCAAAATTTACGAATACCACTTCTCAAATAAATATCTTTACTACCGTGACCCCAAAATTGTTGGCAATAATATTTTTAAAAAATGCCATTTGTAATATATATCAAGACGAATTCAAATCATATAAAGTTTGCATGCATTTTATAATCTATGAAGATAGAATAAGTCGTTACACACAGGCTGAGATCAAATGAAAAATCGTAAATTTGCATTGCAACATATTTCAACAGATCCTCCGACGCACCCGCATTACTTTCTCCACTCCCTGTTATACGCGTAGAGTTTGATATCGCGCGTGCCTGGTGGCGTTCACGAGTGCTAGTATACCCACCATATGCAAATACTTGCACGTCTATGCAGTTGCTTGCACCCACAGTGGGTTATAACTCTAGTAGAATATACACATATATATATATATATATATATGCACAGTCGTGCAGTCGCTAGCTAGCAGGCGATGGGGACTCGCGAAGCACGTCTCGCCACGTCCTTGTAAGGCCACTTGCCTCCCAGGCACAGTTCTCCAGCTCCCGATGTAGTTCTCGTATGTGTACGTGCGCAACTCGTTTTCCCATGTGTCGGCTGACACATGCAAACGTCTATACTCGCTATCTTATACAATACCGTGCACGTACTCGTAAACTCGTGTGTGTGTGTGTGTGTGTGTCCCATACGAGCACATCGAAAGAGACAGGCTTTTTACCTCACTGGCCATAATAATTTTCACAACGGTCAAAAAGTACGTTTATGTCGTACCATAAAAATGACACGTGCCAACTTATTGTTACGGAGTTATTCATTACGTCAAAAACTCGCCTTGCGCAAAAAAAATATCTTTTCATTCATCTTGACTTTAGCTAGCGCGTCAAGCCTTATCGAAATTGATGCCTTGGCGTTTTAAAAAAGTATGTAAAAAAATTAACGTAAGACACGTGACTCAATGAAAAAAATTGATGGGGTTTATGAGAAGAATTCCAACGATGATGAGAATTCATTGCAATAATTGTCTTTCATAGCTTGTTTTTCACACATAGTGCTCTGAAAAAATCCATTAATCGTATTTTCAAATGAAATAATTGAAAAATGTGCAAAAACATACGTTTGTAAAGGTTGTTTTTGTTTTATATCGACTGCATTAATGTTTGCAAATAAATATATTTATGTATTCGTGGAGATTAACGTAATGTAAAAATGAACGTAATTTCATTAACGTAAAAAAAAAAAAATTTTAAATCCAGCCCCGATTTTTCGTATCTTACGAAGTACCATTTCAATTGCACAAGCGTATAACTGTATATTAGTGATGTCCAATGCGAGTAGATACAAACCGGCATGTCCAGACGCGGGCTATTCACACGTCTACTTCCTGCTCGTGTGCGCTCCGGCGCATGCGCGCAGACTTGCTTCGGAGTTCTCGAATACGCGCATCGCATCGAACGTAAGATGCGCTTATGGTGGAAGCGGAATTCTATTGCCCCTGGGCTTGGGACAGGAGCTTCAGCATATGCAACGCTGGCTCATTCAAGTGCAGAAGCCACGACGGAAATGGGAAAGTACTGACGACGACGCACAAACGCGGAATACTCGTGCCAGCTCGTAAATCGATTAGAGTCCTCCACGCACGAGAAACCGAAGGTTTTGTTATCGGGATAACGCGAGACGATAGTTATTGCCAATGGCTTATCGGCGTTATTGGTTTTCCAGTGGAATCAGCTGTACCAACATGACCTTCATCACCCTTATGGGGAAAAACTGTGTGCGTAGTTTTATTCCCGTGATTTTTCAAATTCAATCATGAATACATTAATTCTATGCATAAAATAATTTATGATCAAATTTTATTCAAATAATTTATATCGAAATCTATATATGTCAATTATATTTTTATTCAAAAAGAAAACAATTTATATCGAAAACTGTATGCTTTTGTAGGTAGACATAAATATAAATTTCGGTATGAATTGTCCAAGTTACATTTTAGTATCAATTATATTAGATACCGATGCAATTATATCAACATTTATTCTACTATAAAAAATTATTGAATTATATTTTTGAATAAAAAAAATAGGTGTATTTTTAATTCTTCCTATAAAATGAACTTTCGGTCACGAAGATTCGTAAATTTGATTTCATTCATAAATACGAGAACAAACATTTTTTAGTTGTTGAATCTAATTTTTATTTTATTTTATTTTTATTTTGACAGATGATTTGCATGAGACGGTCCACAATAAGAAATACCCGACTGTATAGACGGATCATCATCTAAAATCAAAATTTCGCGGGTTTGGCTAATAAAATGCAAATTCATCGGCTGCACGTTGCACAGTGCATCGTGCAACACTCTTCGTGATGCTCGAACCCACGTCACACTGATTCGCCCCCCCGGACTTCACGAAATTGACGGATCTTTTATAGGATGTAAATATTAAATTGATCGTCATTACACGTGATCCAATAATTTGACTCGTCGTCATCGTACGAATCGTGAAATATATTTTTGTTTTTTTTTTCAAATCAAAATTGCTCGAGCATCACGCGATCAATCGTGTGGTACGTTCGACACAGTCATTGGCGTTTTATGAATCGTTCGGGACGACGTTGTTGTACCAAATTACGTACGTAGATTTTGAACAACACACCGACATGTCGGTCGATCCAATGAACACCGACTAATGGTGTCCCTCCGGGCCAATCGCTGTCTTCGTTTTCTCATAGGAGGGCCTAGTTCTTTATTCCAATGTATTTGAGTGATTCATATACGCTGTTTTATTTATTTTTTATTTTTACACAGTCTTTTTTCACCGCGACGGTCTCGAATCTTCGGCAGATTCGAAAACCGGCCCTGCAGCTTCTACTTTCCTCGTCCGGTCTTTCACGGATGTAAAGAGTGCAGCTCCGATTACGCGCTGAGTTCTCGCTTCATCTTCCATCCTCCTCTTTCGGGGTAATAAGTGGTACCGACAACCACCCCGGGCCACGTATGTCGAGCGACGTTATTACCTTTCCAGCGCAAATCGCTCGGTCCCCGAACATGCCCTTCAATGTTAAAAAAAAAAATAATAAAAATAAAAATAACCGAAAAATAAGTTCGATTCGAAATTCGAGTCGTACAAACGCAATTAATATAATTAAGTATATAATTTAATTAAATATATAAATTATTATAATTTATATAAAAATATATATTGACTCAATAATATTCATATAAGACAAAAAAAAACACGCGCCAATTTTATTTCGATTGATTAATTGTGAATCATTTTCCAATGACGATCATAATTTTGATCATGCAAAAGAAAAAAGAAATTACAGGAGATATTTATAGATTATTTGAAAAATTGATCATACACTTGATTTACTCGAAACAATTATTCAAACGAGCATATTCCACGAACGAATGAAACACATGGACGTGGTAGATGGTTCAAATTATTCTCACCTACTAGGAGCATCAGTAGCCAGTGCAAAAAAAAAATAGAAAAAATTCTCCAATAAGATTCGTCGATCACTCCGCACAAATGCGATGAAAGGCCAAATCATTGCAAATTGCATCGCAGTCAATGGGGATTCCCCCCCCCCCCACTCCCGCCGTCCTATGCGCACGTTTTGAAATCGTGGAAAACGTCGAAGCATCACGCTGTGCTGGGCAAACTCGACTGTTTCGCTCGTACCCCGTTCGCTCCCCGCCAACCTCAAACATCATCGCTGCGTGCACCAGCACCCGCAGGTGCGTAATTTTCTTCACCCCGAGGTACTTGAAATAATAGTCGTGACGACTATTATTATTATTTATCATTATTATTATTATCATTATTATCAACCATTGCGGTCGCACTTGCTTCCATTGTATCGTGTTCGACGGGAGATTGAGATCGTGCAATTACACGAGTCAACGGGTACCGATACAGCCGGTGGGAGGGGGAGAGGTGGTTTATGGCGATGAAAATTAATAACGAAGTTTGTTATTCACACGTATCCGGGTGGGTTTGTTCAAGGTTTGCATTATTGTGAATAAATATATATATACCCTTATTGTATATGTATTTATTCACAATAATGCAAACCTTACATATATATATATATATATATATATATATATATATATTTATATATTTCTATATATATCATGATTAGTCGATTAATCCGAACGAAAATCTGACGAAAAGATCTTGTCTCGTAATATATTCAACGTTCATTGTCGTTCGTAAACGAATCAACGTTGACCATATCGTACACGAGTTTATTCGGATAAAACGTTATTGCGTGATATTCTCAACGAGTTTTCTGACTCGCTGATTGCTCGGACGCATGAGGACGATAGCCGAGCGGAAACGTCGCCCTCTTACGGTCTCGATTATCTTCGTTTTTATTGGTAATTTTATATATTTTTTTATTTTTCCGAATTTTTTTTTTTTTTTTTTACACATCCCAGCACGGTACTTGGGATTCTCAGGTTTTATGTTCTCACCCCCTCTGTGAGAAAGCGTGGCAGAAAAATCTCGTGAATCGTTCGCACTGAATGACGACGATGAATTTACGACCGTGTGCCTCGTTAAGAAGTCCAATGGGGATAACGAGGTGGACATCGTTTCGACGGAAATTCAAGTTCGCACACGCAATTCGTGATTTTTCCCATTGATTCGCCGAGGTAAAAAAAAATATATATATCAAAATGTAAATATGAAATATTCGTGAAATAAAATATATCAGTCCAATGCAAAATTTCGATGACACGATATAATATTAACCTGCGTTTGAAAAATTCACTATTATCACAACGACATTTTTATCATGTCGTATCTTATCCCAATAAAGGGAAAGCAGTTTTAAAAAAATTAAGATTAATAACAGGTTTGAACGGAATGGGTTTATATTTAAATTCAATGACCCATTAATTATGTTGTAAAATTAGTAAGCCATCTTATGGTTATTTCGGTTGATTCTAGTATTCCAATATTCATCAGACAGCCATGGGGGTGTCACAGGGCCAAATAGTAGACAATTACACGAGAGTGTATTCAAAGTGGCTCGTATACATCGTCTATCCACGCCCCAACACTCAATTTTACTAGCAAAACTCACAATCCTTTTTTTTTTCTTTTTCAACTTCTCTACTTTGAATGTGAAGCCATGTAGTCACGTGCAGACAAATACGTCTTCCATAAGTTCTATAGTCTCCATATGAATCTGCTGCCCAACAGACAGAGATATATATTATAATAGTTACCGCATGAAAATAACAAATTATAATAATTTTGTGTAAAAAAATTTGGAAAAAACCCATATTATTCTCAAAAAAAGAAAAAAAACAAAAAAAAACAACATTTTTCGCAGCCAGAAGTGACGACGTGAACTGATTTCGTATTCCCGTTTCACGAGAGAAAGCTTCTTCTCATGACGATGGAATAATAATCGAACGACGTTGGCACCGGTTTGCGGCACCTCCGGGCTTTTTCGTTCGTCCCAAGTACAAAAGCAAAGAAAAAAAATGGTAAAAAAAGAATTAAAAAAAAAAACAGCTAAAACCGGAGAAAAAAAAGAATGGAAGAAAAAAAAATAACGCGAAGGATGTAAGAGCGACGATTGGCACCCACGAATTTAACGATTCGTCGGCACTCGTTCGTCGGGTTTACGAGACCGATCCGCCCTTATTACAACGCGCTGTGTCAGATTCGTCGGGCCGGTTTGCAAATCGCCGTAGGTGAACCTGTCGCTCGTGATCCTAGCGGCCAGGGGCTCAGGACGACGGAACACGATATCGTCGTTCGTCGCGTCTCCAAAAGTCTCAGGAGAAACGAAACGGCTTGTATATATATGTATATAGCATGGTATACGCCATTACGTCATTAAGGCGTCCAATAAACTTCTTTTACTACTTCCTCAAGGGGGACCCGTGGACCGGTGAGAGAGCATCTCTCCGACGAAGCAGCGGTACCGTTCTTCCTCGCCTCGCTCTTCCGCTTCTCCCGCAACACATGCCTCGAGTGTGTCTTCGATCCACGCTGCATCATCCGTTCGCAGCATCTCGCGTCTCATCTCAGCTGGGCTTGCATTTCGCGACATTCGACTTTACGGAGTTTGGCGATGATTGAGTCGCAAACTTGAAAATCTTTTTTCGTAACGAATAACGCAGAATAATTAACGTCTTGATCGAGTAATAGAAAAAATAATGCAACTATTTTGTCGTGAATATTGGAATAATAATTTTGATATGAATTCGCTAATATACCTAATTTTGATAAATATATTTAAAAAATTGTTATTCTAATTATGATTAAAATTATTAACTTAAACATCATAATTTATATATTATGGTTATTACTTATTAATATTAATTACAATAATCTTTTGACTCATCGAAAGTTTTGATGATAATGTAGATACCGTTTTTACCCAATTTAAAAGATTTTTTAAAAGATGTCCATAAAACAATTCGAGTACGAGTGAATTGTAAATTGGATTTCAATTCTTTACAACTCATGATTAACTCATCGATAAGTTCAGTCTCAAGACGAGGTTGCAAGAATCATCTCATAATTAATTTTTCAATATACTCTGTCCAATTGTTTCGCCACTGATAAAAGTTGTTCGCCCAATATTTATGGATGATCAAATAAATCGTATTGAACAGATAAATAATGATCAATCAAAATCGAATTTAGTACAATAGAAATAAGTTTGAATATCGTCAACGTTTCGTTGTTATGATTATCAATTTTTTTATTAATAATCCGATGTAATTAAGTGGACACCCGTTGGTGAAGAGGAAGCTTCGTGGTTCTTACGGTTCGTGATAGAGTGGGTCTCGCACGTCTCAAGAGTATACGTGGCGAGTTAGGTGTATCTACCTGTCGCAGAGGCCTCTCCCGACTCACCTGCACGTGAAAAAGGGTCAATAGCACGGCACGACGGACCGGCTGGTCCGCCGGTCCTCTCATTGCCCGACAATCCGTTGTCCACTTGGTCTCACGAATCCACGAAGACTCGATCGAGGCCACGTGGACAATAATATTCCATCCTCCACACTCGTAGCATACGTAAAGTTTGACCATCATTTCGGAGCCAGATTTGTGACCGGATTTGACAAATTTCCAACAATTTCATGGTGAAAAAATCGGTATCGATAAATTCATCAATTAAAAAAATTCGAAAGAAAATATTACAAACAATAAATAAATTTGTCACTAAATTTCTCAAGTCTCATGTCATTGAAAACACGTAACGGAAATATGTTTGAATCAATTAGAGAATGCATTTTTACTTAAATTGTTAAACAATCATATTGTAACTGGCATAATTGTTAATAACTATTGAAATTATTACAATTAGAATCGTAATGATTTAATCACAAGTCAACATTTTGGCAGACCTGTTCAGAATGATTGACGTGTCTTTCAAAATTTCACGAATAACTTTGCAAAAAAAAAAACAAAAAAAATGGAGAACCGTGGGATCAAACGTGTGGAGTTAAATTCGTTGATTTAGTCGTCGTATTATTAATCGCGAGTTGAATCCCGGTGCTAATCTGCTGTTCAACAGCTTATTTTATGATAAATTAATGTCATAAAAAACCACAACTCGAGGATACATTAATACAGAACCGAAAAATTATTGTATTTGTACAGAAGATCGGCATCTACGGTACCGATCTTATCGAGTCGTCGAGATATACTCGCGACTCTTCTGTGCCGCGATCGACGAAAGAAAAAAAAAGACTGTAAAAAAAAAAATAAGATAACGTTGACGAATAAAAATATGAAGTAAAAAAAAAAACAAACCATCGAAAAAGTGTGCAACAGTCGGCGAGGATGATTAGTGATTCGGTGCTGGTTTTGTCGCGTTATTGCGGGATCTCCACTCTCCCACGGTACTTAGTCGACCATATTGGGCCATAAATAGTCGTCGGATGTCTTTGGCATCGCGACCATCAAGAGACGCGGTAGCGTCTCGACGCCGAGTATCAAACTGTTATTCCACGACACGAGCCCGTCTACACGGTCATCCTCTCGCTCTCTCTTTCTCTTTCTCTCTCTCTCACACACACGGACATTTGTGTCTTCCCCCGACCAACACCTACGTACGATATATTCACGGCTACATCGTCTTCTTTCTCTGCCTCCACTTTTCAAATCTCGTGGAGATCGAGCGTCGAACGTGAGCTCGTACCGTCGAGTGTGTGGCCAAACCACCGCGCCATTTTTAATTAAAAAGTGATTTAAATGCTAATGGTCGCGTGTAATTAACCCGCGTCACACGCAAGGTCGCCCACCCTCGGTTTTCCACATACTCCGCGATAGCCTCACCCGCGATTAATCCTTCGCCCAAGCAGGGTAGCATTTTCATAGCTATATGGATTTATATATATATAAGTTTGTATATAATCATTGAGTCGAAACTCGTCCAAAAGCGTTGCACGGTAAACAATGATCGAAACCTTCCCAGTACTGAAGGCATTTTTTTTCTCCATACCTACTCTCGATTATCTATACCTCAGAATCTTCATGTGTGCGTCTTTTAACGCAGTCTCAATTTCTAATTTCTACTATTATAATTCTCGTTTAATTCTTTCCTCGTTGAATTCACGATCACAATCTGGATAAAACGCTGCTGCGCGCCACCAACGTAGGCCAATAGGATTGAATTATAAATGACACATTTGTAATCCTCGTTTTTATCTGATTCGAAATAAATCCTAAATCATGTATTTTTTTTATAAAAATCTCTTCAGAAAATCTTTATTTTCGTAATTAGCATAATAATTGAGCCGTAAATCACAATGGGGAGGGACATAATTTTCATAATTTTTTTAAAGCAACCATATAATGACTCTTGGATGTAGACTTGATTCGACCTTGAGCCTATTTCATTGAGGATAAAATGAGCACGAGTACGGTGAACCACGCTATCGCAGTGGCATTGCATGCAAACCTAACAAAAGCAAATGAATACTGACAAAAAAACAAAAAACAAAAGTTTAAAAAGAAATAATCATTGGTATACGATATTGCCGTTGGAACGATAAACGTAACTTAATTGACCAATAGTCGAAATCAAATGTAATTACTCGACTATCGCAAGTTGTCACCGCAAACTCACCGGATTTTCAAAGTAAAATCGTTGAGGCCCGGTTACCATACGGGCGATTTACTTTATTACTCGAGATAATTGATTCGAACGAATAAAAATAATTTTCACGTTATGCTCTGGATGCAAGTGCATCGTGGATTCGCGAATGCATCGAGACGACCACCGGTAGCCGAAGAGCCCTATAACTCGTCGTCAAGCCTCATGTACACCGTGTGTCCCGATAAGAATCGAACTCTTATTACGATCGAAAACGACGTTTTAATACCGAACGAATAAAATAAAAAAAAAATAAAAAAATAGCGAGAGTTCGATATTCCATTCTGCCTTATTTCGATCGTTCTCTCGGGGGTCTTCCATCGTGTCTCTCGTGCGAGCAAAGCCACCCCGATTTCCGGTCTGACTGGTCGAAGATAAAGCTTCGGCTAAGTGGTTCGGACTGAGAAGCGTGAACACTACCAGTAACCCATGCCTTCTGTTTCCAATGCTCGGTTAGTTATAATATCAATAGCGCGCGTGAAAAGTAATCGAACGATATCGGACAACTTGCGGGCGAACGGATTCTCGGCTGCACAGCCCCCCGTAAAGGTCTTCCTCACAGTGGCTTGTGCAGCGTTGAGACTTGTAGTAATGCGCTTGTGCTCGCACCCAGCTAGGTATCTTCTTCGGCGTCGGGCTGGTGATTGGAAATTCATTAATTAAATAATACGGTCGTATATGGGTACGTGCCGATACGGAGCGAAGTGGCCGGTACGTCAATGGAAATAAACTTGTATTGGGAACTTGCGATACAGTCGAATCTTGAGAGTGAACGTTAGGGTGGTTGAATTTAGTGTGATTGTGAATTAACACGGAATGTTCTATACATTGGGGTCTGAAAATGTATTACAACATTATGTTTCTCATTCTTCATGAAAATTATTTTACGTTATCACGCTTTTTTTTTGGGATTCCGTGATTTTTAATGAAAAAAAAAGAACCGTTAAGCATTTTTTTCCGGCTACCGATTTACTTACAGATTATTAAAAAGTACAGGGTACCTCTCGTTGACTTAGAATCTTGAAGTTTGCCACGAAGGAAGGTGTCTCATAGCACAATTGAAGAAAAAATATCTGTGAATCATTAATTTTTAATTCTATGCAGAATTATCATTATTTATTGTCTTTGATCATCAGTCTACTTGATCAGTGATCATTGATATTTTTGGGATACAGTCCGTTGATTTGGGATCTTAGAATTTGGCATGAAAGAAGGTGTCTCATAGCAAAAGTAAAGAAAAAAATCGAAAATCATGAATTTCTCATTCTATGTAAAATCAATTCGTGACGAATTGAATCTTGCGGTTTCTTTCATACGGCGTTCATTTAAAGATGCCTATACACAACGACGATTTGAAAATCGATTCTACGTCTACGTAACTCAACTATTGCCAATCATTAAGTTTATTCAATTTCCAAATTGTCGATAATTCAATAATATTGTACATAGTAATGAAATTATTATTCCATTATGCCGTACGATAATACGACGGTAAAAAATCCTCAGGGTGCGAGTCCTACTCAAAATTAATTTTTGTTGTTTTTTGTAACATTGAAAATAAATGATCAACGAAGGCACGAAGTGCATTACCAACCCTAGTGAAATAAAAATATTAAAAAACGCTAATTAAAAACAAAAAAAGACGATCAATCAAATATCGACAAATTTTCTTCTTCACGTATTTACGTTTCGTGGATTACCGCGGTTGAAAGTTTCGAGAACGAAAAAAAAAAGGCGATCCAAAACGAAAATCAACCTGTTCGAGCAGAGTGAGTACACGTCGTATCAACATCGAGTTTCAGATGCGTTATAACGTTGTGGAATTCTCGCTCGTTCGTTTTCTCGACGCGGAATTATGTACGGAGCATTCGGTAATTCCGGGGAGTCCCTCAGCATGGCTCCGACCGCTCCGAGACGTCCGGGCTTGGAGAGTAGTCGATGCTCGACGCGAACGTTCATCGAGTTGCGCGCGGATAGCCAGCACGTCGATTCGGACGTGGACCGATGATGCCGGGGCTTATCGAAACCTCGCGCTTGGCCTCAACCCGTTCAGCTGCTGGCAATCACTTTCTTCGTGGGGGTCAGTTGGGTGCGGCGCGTGGGACCAATTTTTTGTTTCTTCCTTTTCTTTTTTTTTGTTTGTTCACTCTCGTTCTTTCGTTCTCCCATTTTGTTCCACGCGATGTCGGATCGGGCTCTCATCGTCTTTTCCGCTCTTTCTCACGAGTCCTCTTCGACCTGGCACTTCCGCCTATTTGAATCCCAAGGTAGAAGAAATGTCACGAATGACTCACAACATTTGGAAGTTGAATATTCCTAATGTGGAGTCAGCGATGGCTGGGAAAGAATTTTTCGAAAACACAAGAAGCCAAAAGAGCTGAGAAAGGATGGAGTATCTTAACTTAAGTGGTCTTCCTAAAGGTCATTTTCGAATTTTCATGTGTGTACCGACCAGATAGGTTCCAAAAAATGTATTTCAAAAAAACGTTCGCAAAGTTCCCCCAACCTATTTCAATGTTAACACAAGTCGTCAAAATGCTAATTTTCAGCATTTCAACGACAGGGGGTGTTTATCGACTTTCAGTTAATTTATTGTACTAGCTACAATATGGACAGAAGATAAAATTTGGTCAATATGCTTTCTTTATCGGAGAGATACATACGTTTTGAAAAAACGTTATCTCCTAATCCAAATGACGGAACTAATGTAGCGGTTTGAAAATGAATGATTTTCATGATTTTGTTGATTACTTATGTTTTATTTCGGGAAAAGACGCTTTATTGGAAACCCTCGAATAGTAATCGACAATTTTTTTAAGATTTTCACGTTTGATCCCGTCAAAAAGAGGTTGAAAGTAAAGTTATTCCAAACAGTAAATAGTTTGTAAATTTCACTGGATTCTCCCGCTCTTTAACGAAAACCGTTTCAAATTCCGGATACAATAGCCAGTTAAACGATATTTTCCCGATCCCTCCAGTCCGTCCAGTGTCCAACCGAAAGCCTTGACGTTGTGGACAAAACGTTGATAACCTACGTTAAATCAAATACGCACAAGTATACTAAACAATAAACGTTTTTCGAATGCATTTAGTCTGTCGGGTTGACGTACCAAGCAGTTTTAACAAATTGTCGGAATAATATTTTCGTTTTAATCTGAATCTCGATCTTCTCACGTGAGTCCTGGCACCTCGTTCGTCGACCCTGAAGTGTACTCGCAGCTTTCCATGAGTTTCAGACTCAGCCTCACGTTGTGACACACACGAACACACAAACACACACTTTGTTGTTGCGTCTTTCACATTTTTTTCTCACTCGTCTTCTATCCGGCCTTGGCCGGTGCGCTCCTCGGGGATTCTCTTCCGGACGCGCACGCGCGCGCGCGGGCGAGGACTTTCGTTGGTCGTGGCTCGATTTTTTTTCCCAGATAAGTAAAATAAAGAATCGCTGCGCACAACGTCGCGTTTACGGGATGACGTCCCGTAGATTGAACCCAGACAAGAGTGAAAAAGTCTCGAGCTACGTTCAACGTCGGATTTTTCGGTCTTTCCGCGGCTGCGCGCTGGCCACCGCCACCTCCTCGGGTTACTCAACTGACTTTCGTGTGAAATATGTATCTCGCTATGCGCCCCGTGTCATTCGTTGAGAAATTATGATTTCGAGTCACCCATAGGTGTCGGTGTCGCTGCACCGGGCCTCGAAAAAAAACCACCAAAAATGTTTGAAAAAAAGAAGAAAAAAAAATAAGCCGCGGTTGGCTAGTACGGTGTCTCGTGGTATTCCGGAGAAAACCTACACCGGGGTTTTTTTGATTTATTAACGCGCGAGAAGTGTCTTTGGTCAGCGCGGAGCCGGCTCTCGACTCACGAATCTTTTTGATTTATGCGCCTACTAACGCTTCGAAATATGTCTCAATTATAAGTTATTCTCGAGGCTGTCGTAGAATTAGGAGGTTGTTCATGGACCCCCGATGTATTATGAGACTAACAGTTAGTGGCACACCAATTTTATCATTCCGACTTCGACCATTGAAGACATAATCCATGAGGTACATGGATTAAGAGGTAAAGCCATTCTTGAATTTTCAAAAAATTCAAGAACGCAAAAAAATGCAAAAGAATTTGCAAAAAAAAAGTTTTTGCTTTAATTGTGCTTCAAGACACAAAAAATGAGGTACAATAAGTTTTGTGGAGGGGGGAAGATTTTCAATTATTATTTTGGGTACCATGGCCAAGGTCATATTTATTTTTATGTAAAAAAATTAAATCTTTTTATTTCACGAATGTAAAATTAGTTGAGAATTAAAAAAAAAAATTCAAAATCCATTATCCGTCTCCCTAAAATATATATAACGAAAAATCAGTGTTATTCGGTTTTGGGTGCTATCGACCTTTCGTTTTCCACAAATGACTGTTCGTGACAAGACGGCGTGCGAATTATATTTCATTCGCGTATCTGTCGTTCGGACGCGGCTGTACCTGTGGGCCCGGGTTAACCTCGTTAACGAGTGAAAGGGTTACCAGCGAGTGGACGAACGGCGGAGAGACGTGAATCGGAGCCCCGAGGAGTCGCGCGTTGGGACCCCACGAAACTGGCCCTTCCTCACCCTAACGGTTCTTACGCCAACCCTATCTTCAATCTAACCCGGGTACCGCAACCCCGGAGCATTGAACAATTACCGTACGAACTCGTGCCAGAGCTTGTGAGCAACTTGAGCGAGGACCCGTGTAACGGAGCCCTAACAAATTCCTATTACAAGAACGTGTGTGGCGTGCGATCGCCCTCGTCCTCACGCACGTCGAATTAAATATTTCATTTGATGAATTATGAGAATAACACTTGCGACACATTTTTTTCTCTGGAATTATTACATTCGGGATCATCCTATTGATTATATAAGGATTTATCTGTGCTCTCAGGATCTCTGGGTTCTCTGTCAAATCATGTTGATTAAATTTGATACGAGCTCTTCTACTTTTATTCTGAGATATTCATATTTTCTGACATTCTGATATTTTTGGTAATCGAACTTTGTCTCTTGTGAATCGAAATGATAAAAGGTCTTATGCTCTGGTTTGACATTGATTCTTTTTGGTATAGATCAGATAAATTCGAAATTTTGTTGATAATTCGGTTTTGCATTATAATTTGATTTTAGTTTTAATTAACTTTCCAACGTAGAATTCTGGGATTTCGGATTCGAACACAGGCTGTGGTGGTTTTCCACGATTCAGTTTTTCACGATTCACTTTTTTTGAATGTAGAAAAAAATATAGGTGTGTCTAGTATATATTTTTTTTTATTTACGATATATTGATTTTTTTTATATCTATACATTGAAGAAACAGCCATGTCCCACCCCAAGTGGAAAAAAAAGATACAAATAATTGACAGATTACACAAAGAAGTAGGCATATGTTTTTTATACGCAAACTATACATAATCTGCATAGATTCCATACAAAAATTATATGTTATTTATTTTTGCACGTAAGAAATAAAATAATTAACAATAAAATAAGAATATTCCACAAATTCTCCAATCCATTATCATTCGTTCGTAAAAGTGTTCAAAATACATGACCATCGAACGAATGGTCCATTCTTGGTCCAATCGGACACGAAAAAACTTACACCAAGAACGTGATCAGATTGGATCAGCTGAGAATGCGTCACGGGACGTTCGTGACGTACGAAATAAATCGAGACGAGACGAGGTCCGGCAAGTCGTAAACTGTATTTTGTTTTTACGGCTAATTTGCGAGCTAATTAAGTAACGCACAGGAGCAAAAGGGGTGACAGAAGTGGGGATAAGTTACGTCTCGGTTAACGAACCAACTGAATAACGCCCGTTTTAATTACTCCGTAATCGCTCAACGATGACGTACGAAAGCCGAAGACTCGGTCCTCGCGGGTGCTCTACTAGCCTGTTGCTCGCTTTGTTCGTGCGCACTGTGTGATTGATCGCGAGCGGTCTCACTGTCATACACGAGATCGGAGAGATTTCCGACACTGCGCGCACCAATTGGAGGTGCTTGTCGTTCCCGAAACGGCAACGAGACGAATCTCGGTCACCCCTTTTTCGTTCTGTCAACCCCAATCGCAACCCACTTTCGCACGAACAATTTTTGATCATGATCGTTTCGATGTCGAAAAAATGGATGCACGAGCATCGAGACAGATATGCAAAAAAAAAAGAAAAGAAAAGAAGTTGAGACAAAAATGAATGAAAACAATTATGAGGCTCAAAATATAAGCCTTGATTTTGCTCATATAAAATCAGCTATTGTTTTGATTCGAACACACTAACATAATCTAAAATTAAAATGATCATGCAATAATAATATGAACAATTTGGTTCATCGATGAGAAAATCCAATTCAACAGCGTTGAATGACTCACAGTCAGTCTATGGTCCATTGACGATATTTTGCTGAACTATAATTCGATGGTAGAACTCAAAGAATATAAATAAAAAATGTTTACACGTTGTTCAATACATTGTCAATGAACTATCGTCGACTACCACAACTAATTTCAACAAATTCAGACATAAAAATGTTACAAGTGAATATATGAGATATACACGACACATGAATCATCCGAATAATTCTCACTCACCGACTCGGGCAGTGTATTGATTCGTCACACTCGGCATTACAAAATATCGATACCCCAGAAAACTTTTGTCGTATCGCCAATCGGTTCGAAAAACCGGCCATAAATACGTTTTGCGCGAGATATGATATACCTATACATACATATAATATATAAATGTACGATGTATTGAGAAAGAGGGATCGGTTCGTCGATGCAATATAATTTATAACTCGTTCGAACGAAACGCAAACGTGCGGTTCGCGGGACCCGATTCGCTGTTCCTGTATTTTCTTTATCTCACACACGCACGTCCACCTACGCTCGCGGACTTTCGCGGGGCGCTTGCGGTTGCGCACCTCGGAACCTCGCGTCGGTATGATGACGAAGTCGCGGGCGCGCGCGTCGCGATCGCGTTGGTGCGATCGGTTTTTCTCGGTTGGATCGCGTGCATGTGTAACGCAATGCAAAATACAGGCGTCGACGATTCCGGCTTTATCCGTTCGTACATGACGATGGCGATGCATCCCCCCCGCCCCTCCCCTCCCTGACGACGATGTCCGGCGTCATCGTTCTCTCCGACCGACGCAGGACGCACTGCCTCGGTCGCAAAGGGACGCGACGACGCAATTGTCGTTTATTATCGTCGTACTGGCGATTTACGGTTTCTTACCGTGTCCCTGGGCAACCATATTTTCTCGTGCGAAGGAGAAGGAGCGACCAGCAGCAGCAACAGCAACAGCAGCAGCAGCGAGAGTTGGTTTCATACCGTCCCACCGAACTTTGCCGGTGCGATTCATCAAACCACTATCGCTCGTATATTTCGTCTTTCTCGACTTGTCTCGTCGCTGGTATTATCGTCGATGCGATGCCGATCCTCTTTTTTATATACCAAGTGCCTTTAAGTTTCGACTCCTTCGCCCGTTCTCCTTATCCTACTCCTCCTTCTTCTGCTTTGCCATCGGCTACTTCACAAATCACAACTTCCCCGATCTATACGGATATGTCTTCGGGGGAAAAAAGAAACCGGTGAAAATCGCGGAGATAAGAAAGAAGACGAAGTGGATGAAGATTTTTCCACGGTCACCGGGGCGTATCGGCACGCTGTCGTTTTTTGATTCAATTTTGAACGATTCCCCGAGGGTAGTCGTAATCATCAGATTGTGATTCTTGGCAAAATATTATTTACAACTCGTTAAATAAACAACTTTGATGAGACTGTGAATTTTTTTTAAACTGATTAATCTAGAGAAGTGAAATTGATTATTTGGCGGATAACTTTCAATTGCACTGGAGAAAAATTTCGGTTTTTTTTTGTGTAATTATTTATTGCTGTGGTTATTATTGGTTCTTAGTGAGTTCAAATTTTGGCGTTGAGGTTGTGTTTATTCTTTGTCGTTTTATGATTTTTTGCGTGGCGTAATAATTGAGATTTGTTTCTGAGTTTTTGGATCGAGCATTTTTTCCATACGTCATAGTTTGCGTAATAATTTTTTCCTTATGTGATAGTGTCCTGAATGGAACAAAAAAAATGGTCTACTCATTTTCCAAAAAGACAACAAAGAACGTTCTCCGGCAACTAAACGCAAGCTATTCGAATTAATAGTTAAATTCATCAAAATCTCACTAAGTCACGGCCACGTGCTTGACGTCGAGAACCTTCTCCCAGCACTACATCACTTCAATCATCAGCAATATTTTTCCGGTAGACAATATTTTTTTTCAAACGAAATTATTAACAAAAAAATGTGTGTAATTAGTGTAAGTAGTAAATGTAATAATGAGTGAAATGTGTAGTAAGAATTGGAATGAGAAGAATCTGAAGAGGCCCTGGATCCCTGAAGTGGGCGAGATGTAATAAAGAGAATTAAAAAAACACAAAAACATGATCGTTCGTCACCAAAGCTACAAAACCAAACAAAAAAAAAATAAATATCTTCTTCTACTGCACTATGAATGTATACAACATGTATGACAATGTTACGATAACGAAAAAAAATCCAACCATCGTTGACGTTTCCGATTCTCCGACCGACGAAATTCTCCCCGACGACATCGGATCGTGATTATTGAACGAACTTGGACGAGAGTTAAGTTTCGATACAGTTGAAGATACAGATGGGTGACACGAAAAGTTATACGAAGCGTGGAGGCGAAGAGAGCCCCAAGAGAATAATTCTTCTTCCTCATCGTCGTGTGTGTTTTTGGTGTTCGAGTTGACGGGAGACGAAGAAGAGGGTTCATGCTAATGACGTGGCATAGAAATAATCGGGGTGGGTCAAACGAAACACCGGTGATCCATCATCGTAACGATTAGCGAGGGACCGCGCGAGATAGTGAGGAACCGTCCGCGACTCGCGTTCTCTCGGACCGTGGGTGGTGTGGGTGTGCGACACGCGCCCTCGTCAAATCCGATGGACCAGTTATTCCGCTCGGTCCAGTCTGGCACACACAAACGTGATCGCATTAATGAGTGAGATCGAACGACGACGAGTGTATCGCGTGTGACACAACTTCCATCGTTTTCGTGCTATGATTGCTGTACGATTTCGTATGATAAACTAACATCGACGATAACTGTGATTCGTGAATCGTTATCCATGAAAAAATAATATTAAAAAAAAAAAAAAACAAGCGTGACAGTTTTTTTTCCGTTACCGGAAAAAAAGTGGGCCAAGGTGCATCGAATAGTTTTGCCGAATCTTCCGACAGGTTGGTTTCGTTGTTATTTTTATATTTCGTCACTGCTCGGTCTCTTCGATCGGGTTCCCCGGTATCAGGAAGATCGTAATGTTGGAGATCGTTGCTCGGGTTGTTCGAGGTGGCTTCGGACGGGGGCTGCCAATCAGTGTCCGAGAAACCCACGCACGTCTTCACGAGTGATATCGAGATCGCGGAGCTCGGGAATGTGTCATCGACGACTGACAGGCAGATGGAGAGTGAGAAAGATGGAGAGAACCCGACTAAAAAAAAATTATAAAATCTATAGGTAAACTATTTATGGGACTGGGTATGTATAGTTTGTATATAGACCTTGTATAGACTATAAATACACTACATAATTTATGTATAGTGTTCATATACATATAATCTATATTATAAGCTACACATGCTTCGTCCCCTATATACAGTTTATATAAAAAATGTTTACTTGGGCAGAAGCGAGAGATGGAGATAAAGAAAGATTCCTTCGTAATGTCGTAACTAGTGTTCGAGGGACGTCTGACATTTTTGTATTATATTTAAATTTTTTTTTTTTTTTTTTTTTTCATGATTTTGATATCTCAAAAAAATAATTCGTGTCTCCGCCAGAATTTTGCCCGCTCGAAAGTCAAACTCCCACGGTTACTCGTTCGGGACCGACAGGCCCGAGCGATTTCACGAGTTCTGATATACTGAAATCGATATCCGGCGATTTGCGCGGCGCGGGTGCGATAAATCAGACTCGTTTAGGTGCTCCCGAGCGATGTTGCGGTGGGTACGCCATATCCACGTCTAGATAGCCCAGCCACCGGTTAACGGTTGTTATTAGCCGTTGACCGGGTATAATCCTTGAATTAATTATAAAAATACACGAAAACGTTATACACAAACGTTATGGTCAACACACACGTATACATACATAAGTGCGTACGTGCGAGTCGGATGAAACCTCCTCACACTCCTCGTTCGCGATCGACTGAATTGAGTCGGTCGTCCTGGACCGTTCGGTTCACAATCCGAGAGACACCAGACGTATATATGTATATATATATATATAATATATGCCCGCAAATACATAACTATTTACCCGGGTTCTAAGAAATGGGCGGAGAAACATTGTCGACTTTGTCGAGCTTCACGCACCTGAGCATTTGGGTTAATGAGCACCTACGTGTAAAATACGCGTCCCTACGCACTCGATACATTATCCATTATATTTCGCATATGATTATACAAATTCACCGTCCCGGAACACTTTGTACACTGAAACGTCATTTTCGAATTTTTTTTTAAATATTTTTTAATTTTTGTTTTTCGATCCTTCGCGCATGGCGATGACACGAACCTGTTTAACGGCTGTCCGTATAAATTTCACGAGTCCTGTGTGGCAGAACAGAGAATTACGCGGTGATGTAGCTCGTAAATTTTTTTTTTTGCGCCTGATGGGCAGTGTTTTGTGCACCTGTAACGATTTAGTACGATCGATTAAATATTCCGTTTGAGTGATAACACGTTCGGTCTATTTTCGGGGATAATGGGACACGATTATTCATCGCACACGCATTTCTCATTTCTTGTAATTTCTACACCACAGATTTTTATTTGGCATACTGCCTCATTTGACGTATAATGATAATAAAAGAACATATAAATATAAAGTAATAATATATATAATCATATGACTGTATAGAGTAATGTAATCTAATAATAATAATACTAATGATAATTATTACTTATCAATACATTTTCATTATTATAATTTTAAACAAAATTAATAAACATTAATTATTATCATTAATATATTATTATTATCATTACATGTAAAATGAAAGAATAAGCCAAATGAAAAGATAGACGCTAAAAATTATCCAATTTTCCAATAACAATAGCAACGATAATATCGATAACGACAATAATAATTACAGTAAAAATTATTATTATTTAAAAAAATTATTATTATTACTCGGATCCCAATTATCGTTATGAGACCAAGCGGAGTGTATTGTACATCGTGACATGGCACCTTACGAGTGTCGTGGGGAACCTCGAGTGGATCGCAGGAAGAAGACATCGGTAGCGCGCGCACCTGCCGAACCGATCCGTTGGTCTTTTCTCGAATTCCTTTTTTTTTCTTCTTCTCCATTGTTTCTTTTTTTTCCTTTTTTTTTCTCATCATCCACCCTTTCTCTGATGTGCGTAGATGCTGGATGAGACACTCGGAATAGCCGCCAACTATAAACGAGCCGCCCATGTTTCCCCGCCGGACGGTCATACAAACCTATTATAATAGTATGTCTCCGGTTGTGCATACCCACACGAAAGAGCCAGTTCCGAGGGAGAAGGATCGCTCTATAAATAGTGCGATGTTTCGCTTGGTGCATTACACGAGGGAGATGGTCGCGCTGCGTGTGTCCGAGTGTCGTCGTCGTGTCTTTGTCGTTTGTCGCTGTGTGTGTGCATGCTACGTGCACCGGCTTTGCGCATTTTGGTCGTGGTGAGCCCGCGGTCTTCGTGTACGTCAGCTATATGGCGCTATTATAAGACAACCGCAAACCTGTCAACGGTACGTCGCGCAAAAAGGGCCCGACCGCGAAATTCGTTCGTCGCCAACCGGCCACACAAGCCAGACTGCAACGAAAGATTCGCTTCCGGTATATATCGACCGACGGTGCATTCGCGGTCCGCACCCGCGTTGCGCACCACCTGTCGCGTGTACGTCTTGACTCTTTCGTTCTTACTGTACGTCTCGTCGTATGGCTTTTCAATATAATTCGAAAAATAATTTAAATGATAAATAAAATTAACAAAATTGACTGAATTTTCGTATTTGATTTCAAGATCTATTTTTATCAGCAAAATCTGTCGGGCGATTATCGAGATATTCTAGAATACTTGTTTCCTGTCTTGTGAAGGTGAAAAGAATGTATTTAATTCAACACTTAGATTTTTATTCGGTCGCTTGGGTCACCATTGAGGGACAAGCCCATGTTTAGTCCACATGGGCTAAAAAAATCCTATTTGCTTTTGAAGCGTAATGAAAAAATAACGAAAATAGTCTTATATTTAAAGTACAATTATAATGGAATAATAATGAATAATTATAATTATACATTAAATACGAATAACGAATAATGAAAAAAAATTACTTTGAATTTTGAAATGAATGTTTATTCAAAGGAACAAAATGGTTATCCTCGGCAGAGAGTATATAAATCATTGTCATCTTCCTCGTGAATTCTGTCCGTCCTCATATGTGTTCTAAATATATTGTGAACAATTTTTGTTTCAATGACAACCATCAGTTTTATCTCAGATAAATTTGTAAAAAGTTTTACTAAATTTTCGTATTAATTTTTAAGTTTCATTTTCATCAGTAAAATATTCTAAATAAAATTATATATCTAGAATTGGGCATATATAGTTAATATATAGACTATATATAATTTTTTAACTTGAGACCACCTGCGCACTCATCATGACAGATATATATTTATTTCGAGCACATGTGATTGTCAACTTGTTGCATAATCATTATCTCAACACTGACGTCCTTTTCACGTAACCGAATTGCCGTCAGATGTTCATTACAGCTCTTCGAGATTGTTATAGCTCAAGCTTAACCGTCGTCCATCCAAGATAGGGTATGAAACCGAGATGGGGCTCAATGTTACAGACACAAAGGGCGTGAAGAGACAGACAGGGTTGTTGAAAGGGCTGTGGGAATAAATTCACGAGACTTGAGGGTGATATAGGTTCGGATATTCATAACAGACGTGGAATTGTGAAAGATTTTCAATATCGAATGGAAAACGGATCCTCCGACGATGAGATTTTAGTCTTTATCGTCATCGTTGGGTTTAACGGTTATTGTGATTGTGAATTCGGACGAAATCGTCGATCTCCCGACCAGTTTCGAGATTCTAATGTTCGAATGTTTCGCCTGTTACCGATGGCTCGTCTTTATATATTCACGTTTTTGTTTGTACATTCCCAGACGGATTGAACGGAATCGCTAAGGCACATCGAGAGACCCGAAGCTTCAGCAATATTTATATTTATCCATACAATTACGATTTTTAATCGATGTCATGAGTTCCTTCGGTTCTATTAATTCACAATATTTTTTAAGGTAAACCAAAATTTTGGAATTAAATCGACAGACAGAATCGAAAATGATCGACATTGAAGTTTAATTGTAATTGATATTTGCGAAAACAAAACTAATTAAATATCAGTAGAATTCCATTTTTTTATTTACGTATTTATTTGATTTAAATAATATAAGTAAATGTGTTTACTGGCAATACCTTAAAATAGTTTCCATTATTGTGCTTTTTCTTTTTTTTTCAACAATTTTGACGTAGCATTTATATACGCAGACATAAATTACTCAACCAATATTGCCAATAGGACATCGATCGCGGTCCTTCAGATTTTATTTATTTTAAAAGATCGAATATTTTTTTCAAACCGTAACGAAATTAATTTTTTTGTAATTGATTATAGGTCGAAAAAATTGTGAATAAAATTCGAACGGTCCACGCAGTCGTGGTGGTTGTCGTCGTAATCGTCGTGTAGAATCTCAACGGGAACGGAATTACAATGCACGTGGTACATAATTGTGTGGCGTGTATACGAAAACGTGGGCTCGAGCCTCACACAGTCGTACTCGTTGTTCTCCCTAATGGGCTTTGCATTTCTCCCGTCCGCGAAGCTTTCACAGCCAGCTGATTATGACATGTTGGTAGCGTCTGGTGCGGCCGGGCGATACCCCGAGTCCCGAGGGTTCCATACCGCGTGCTCTAGGCACCGGAACGCCATTTGCCCGGCTAATGACTCGCGGCCACTCGCGACGAGTGTGTACCGCGAGATCCTCGAGAGTCACCTACCCACACGCCTATCACACGAGTTAAGACGTCCCGGAGCTTTGTAATCTACGATTTATTCACGTTTCACAAAATTTTCGTCGAGGCGATGAAATTTTCAGAAATTTTTCCTCGACACTTGCCATTCCACTTTTCTTTTAATGTTCGACCGTGCTAATAAACATTCTCAAAATGGAAGAAATGTAGAAATGTCTAAGGCGGCCAAATTATCAGGGACAGTCGTGATTCACTGTAATTTTCGAGTTCGAATCAATTTAATGAGCAAATCATTGGCTTTCGGTCCTGTAGTTATTTTTTTATTCATCAGAAATAATCTCACTTTTTTGTACAAGTGAGAGAGGCTGACACTATTGATACTTTTTGAAATTGATGATAATGATGCCAGGAAAAAAACTACACAAGACAAATTAATTAAAACCATAATTTTTTCTCTCGAAAAATTAATTTAATCTTGAAAATTACAAAAAAAAAAAGATGTTCCTGCTGTTAATAATTTGGCCAAGCACTGTATACAATATAAAAGTATCATATCACGTTACGACTGATCGTTCTACAATTTAATTGTCGATCAAGCACTCTCCCTAATAAACCAAAATTTCCTGTGGCCTGTACTTCGACGTATAGAAATCCCCTTAAATGTGCGAAGCGTAACAGAACATTTTCTTTCAAATCCCACCCCCACATACAAAGTAGGTACAACCACAAAAAATAATACCAAACAATAATCACAATAAATTACATCTCAATAAAAAACGGCTTTCAAAAAAATCACCTCAACACTTTCATATTTCACCACGTGATTAAATCCGCAAAATCAAAGTTTATTCAAACGAACAAAAAGATCATCCTCGTCGGACCAGTACACAACCCATAAATCATTCAGTCATCGTCTGCGCGAGGTCTCCGCGATGGGAAGAAGCGAAGTAGAAAAGGTCGTTGCGAAGCACGGTGGGAACATGAAAACGCAGAAAGTATCGAAGCTAGTCGTGGGGCAAAAACGTTTCGGGCAGTAGTGATGTGTCGGGCCGGAGGGAGGAGGGGGAGGGCAATACAAATACAATACAAATACAAAGGACACATGGAAATAAGTGTGCGCAAGTATCAACGCATCACAGATCTTTGTATTATAGAGTTGCACGTTGGTGTATCGTTCCCTCAGTTAAACACACACACACACACATACTTACACACACACGCAAAAACGTGTGCACACTTACGCATCTCACGCCCAATGCGAGTCAGCCCGAGCGTGCATAATGCGTTAGTGCTAAATTTACGTTCTGGCGACGCGCGGCGCATCTAGACGTACGTGGGAGGAGCTCGGCGAGTGCGCGAGAGCCTCACCTTCGTCGTCTCATCACACACAAACAGACACACACACACACGCATGTGCTCTCGTACGTGATGGACCGCGTTTTGTGCGTGTGAAACGCGTACACGACGTATTAGTGCGGTGAGCGTGGATGTGCATTTGCACTGGTGGAAGCTTGCGCAACGACGAGAGACGACGGTGTTGCCACTTGACTGGCGATTTGTTACTCCCAACCTTACGCGATGAATAATTGCTCGGCGTCGTGTGTGTGTGTGTGTGTGTGTATATGTACCGTACCGAGCGTTTCCACTCGTTCCCGGTTTCCCCATCTCACCTCTCGCCGAACCTTCTCGCGTCTCGTGTGTATGTGTGTGTGTGTGTGTGTGTGTGTGTGTGTGTGTGTGTGTGTCACGCACCCCCGCACCAACGGTCCGACGTTCGCAAACTCGGGGATACGGACGACGACGGTCCCGCGGCGGCGGTTCACGGCGACGAAATCGTTTTCCCGAGTCGTCGGGCGAGACGAAGATCTCTCGACGCGTCTTCATCTCGTCCTCCACCTCATATCGCGTCTCCGTGCCGCAGTCTCGACCGTCTCAAACGTCTTATTATTCTTCGCGTGGGTACACGTCGACGTTCACCCACTCGTCTCATCATCCGTGACACGGTTTTCACACTCATTCGCACGTTTCGCGGGGTGCGAGATTCGACGTTTGTGTTGCGGAGGGGGAGGGGGGAGGATTATGTTTTGAGATGAAGAACGTTTTTGTTCTTTTTTATAGCTTGTTTTATTTTTTTTTTTGGTGTTGAGAAATATGTGTGTTTGATATTGAGCTGAAATTTGGAAAATTCATTGAACTGTGAAATATTTAACGATTCGTGATAACTATTGCTGTTCTGCTCGAAACTTTAAACGCGTTTTTCTCGAAATTACTTTTGCATGAAACAAAAATATTTATGACGAAATTGTCACTCGACAATTTAAAATTATCGATTTTTCAGGAAAGAATTGGCCGAACCTTTCGTTTTATGAAAGGATATATGTATATGACATACATGTATCCTTTCCAGTAACTACTCTGATCTTCGAGAGAAATTGTACCTGAAATCTTCGTTTGATCCCAAAAAGGGTCAGTGTACGGACGGAGGGTTAATTAAACTCCGATTCCAGCTTAGAGTATTAACTTGAAGTTCATGAGTTTCGTATCTGCTTGGAGGCACTCTTATCCAAATGTTTCAGATATTTATCCAAGTGTCTTCAATTTTTTCCTCCTTATGGGATTGGAGTCGGTTGTTTTCATTTGAATAGTCGAAGGTCGACATTTTTCGAATAATTGGGTCAAACCCCTGGCAATTCGCTTTTCCAGTAGGTAGCTTTCTTGCCTCAACGAAATTAATTATCATTTAACTATAAAAAATAAAATTTATTAAACAAATAAATGTAAGATTATCAGAATTATTCTTTTTTATTTCAACCGTCTATTTGACGACTCGGAGATTACAATTATAACGATAAATTATAAAAGAAAAAAATGTCTTAGACATCCCTTGGTCATAAATTTATTCGTAATTTTCGTTAAACTCAGTTGCTGCGATTGAACAAAGGCGAGTCGAGTATATTATTCGCGACAAAAAAAAAACAAAAAAAAAGTTTTGTAAGAATAACGTAGAAATGTAATGAGAAGAGTTGGATCTCCAGCGAGTATAGAGACTACAGCGCATAATCCAAGGAACATTAATTAAACCTCTAGTCATAATACTGTCCGGATAGCGGCGAGCAGTCTGAGGAACGACCGTGGGCCAGACTGGTGGTTATTCCGTACTTGCACTTTGCATTATTGTGCGAAGCAGAGGCCCCTCCGCGATTAAAGGATGGCCCGTCTTGCGCGTTGCTCGAACCGCTTTCGAGATCATTCATTTTCTCCTCGCTCGCGAATACAAGAACGCGATGACTATTGGGCGTGCGTTGGAATTGTAAATAAAAATTTTGGAACCAACGGAATAATCACGATGCGACAGTGCGAAAGAGGTGAAGGATAAAACACAGAGCTGTTGGCATTGAGAACGGGCAGACGGTTCCGAGACTAAACAATGAAGAACACTTTTAACCCCCTCAGCCCCCTCCTGACCTTCCGTCCTAAAATTATACAAAAATCTCCATCGTAATTGCTTTTTCGAAACATCAATTTTTCAAGATGTCTTAAAATTAATAGAATAGGTTAATTCAATAAAAAAACAGTATATTTATATTATATATCAGTTGATAATAGATAGTGTCAATTAATAATTCAATATTCAACTCACTTCACCGTTACATTTAGGGTGACTGAGGTTGAAAGTAGGATTGAAGTTATAAGCAATTCTCATTTGCGATTTAACTTCATTTCAACCTAGAAATCTAAACTCATTTCCCACTTTTTAAGTTTGAAGGGTGAAACGAAGGTGAAATAACGAAACAAAAACTTTCACCCCCACTTGGAAGGTGAAACCGATGCGAAAAAAAATGTCGACACGACATTGAGGTTCAGACGAAGGTAAAAAAATATTTCAACCTCACTTTACCCTCCAATTCGTATTTATAGGGTGAAATAAGTCGAAACACAAGGTGACAATTTTGACTCGTATGTACGAAGGGTCCTCGGACGTTGGGCCAAACTCGGGCATGACAGAAATTCAAGCGAGTGAATTTCTGTTTTTCGCTCGCACCTACTAAAACTATACATGCCCATACACTTTCTTCTTCCTTCGTTCGAGCGTTCACGACGGATCGCGCCGGCCGATCTCGCCCACTTGGGATAATTGCGTCGAAGACGCGGCGATCAACTCGCTGCCTCGTGCGTCCCCACGGGTGCAGCGGTGGTGGCGGCGGTGGTGGCGGCGTGTCTCCACCTCCTCGCCCTTCCGCCGCTTCTCCACGACGATCTATTTCGATCGGGCCTCTCGATACTTCTCGCTCCTCTTCCTGCTCTTCGCGAACAGCTCCGACCGTATATCTTCACCACTTGCCATCTCGCTCGCTCTTCTCATTCCTTCTGGCACTATCTTTTACCCCCTAAATTCACGTACATGCTCCCACCGGACAGCTGCATTAATTATCGATACGAACATTTGCCCACACACTCGCACGAACTCACCGTCCTTAAATGCTTCGTCCGCTTGTGTATATTTGTGTATATATATATTTAAATATATATATATCTATATAGTACGGTGGGAGAGATATTAACGTTTTCATATCAGATGCAATTATACCGACGCGGGACAGTAGCTCGTCGTGGGCTAGTCCGGTTGGTAATAGAAAAAAAGAAAATAGTCGTTGCCATTTCATGAGTGCATCATTCTTTTTATAATAATAATAATAATCCGGTTGAATAAACAAATATTTCTTGCCATTTCACGAGTGCATCGTTTTTGTAAATATTACAATAATAATAATAATAATAATAATCATAATAAGTATAATAATAGTAATTCTAGTAAAACTAGTAATTCTCCGGTTGTAATAAAAAAACCGTCTATTCGTAAATATTGAAATAATAATATTAACTCAGTAATAATAATGATTATCACTATTAATCAATAATATTATATAACAATAATAACAATGATGATAATAAAAGTTCAGTCATTTCAGAAAAAAAACCAGTCACATCATCCCCTGTAAATATTGCAATGATGATAATAACAATAATAACGATATTAAATACTGAATGACGGAAATATTAATCTATGAACAAATCGTTTCTGCTATTGAGTAATGCAAGAACGTATACAATGGGCAAACAGTATAATGTGTAAAGAGCAATTCATTTGCCATTTTAAAAGATGACCGTTATTGTAAATAACCATTTATCCAGCGGTTATGGTGTTTGATCCTAAAGTAAAGAAAAGAAAAGAAATGTGGAGGCCCGAGCGTGCGGAGTGCGCGCCAGGCAGTCTATTATTTGCCTCGTAATTTATACAATGCGTGGCTGTGCCTTCGCGAAGACGTACAAATATATGTATACAATTATATATATATGTATATATATATGTATGTGTGTGTCTGTGTGTATGCGCGTGTGCGTGAAGTAAGTTATCAGCCAGCCAGTGCGGAACGAGTGAGACTTCGGGGCAACGAGCTGTAGCGGAATCAACGGCAGAGACCGCGAATCGTCGAGAGGGCGTATATAAAAGCGCGGGTACAATGCGCAACGAATACACTCGGTTATACGGAATATCGTTGACGTGTGCGAACGTTAAGAAAGATATGATGTTGTGCGCGTGTCCGTAACCGCCCTCGGAAAATTCGAGGCAGATACTCCCCCCCCCCCGCCGGGCTACGATCCCGACTGGGAGCGCCGTTGCTTCTTCGTTACTCCTTGGGTCCTGATGATAGTGGTACTCACCGCTTCTGCTCAGATTTACTCGCGGACGTCTTGAACTTTCGGCGATCCTTCGTCGGCCCCCGAGTCCCCGTTTATGGAACGATATGGCAGAATTGTCGTGCCAACGATATTTAAAAAATGTAAAACTAACGAAAAAATGTGTTTTTTTTGTTGTGTTGTCAATTTTAATGCTGTGAATGAATTGAAGCTTGTTAATGTTTATGAATGTTTCATAAATGTTATGAATGTTTCGTAAATTTTAGGAGTGAGATTGATGGATTGTATTTATTAGAAAATGAAACATCAGTTATAATCTTTTTGCTTTCCCGTGGAGCTATGTTGTGGTGGGAATTTTTTTGTTTTCGAGATCTTCGTTTGATTTTGAACCTCCACCGATTAAAAAATAATTGACTTACCATGTGCAATCTTCACGATATTCATAAATTCAGGGTTAGGTAAAAATCCTCATAGGTTGTTGCTAAAAAATATCGAAACAAGCTTCAAGTCGAAACTTGGAATTCACTCCCTCCAAATCGCAGATAGAGTAAACGAAGATTACTCTATGAAAAAGTCAAATATAAAAAAAAAAATCGAAAATCCTTCCTCAGCGAAGAATCTTCGTTTACCAATCTACGATTTAGATGAAGCCTAATTGCAATTTTCAACTTATTTTCCTTGCTCACAGGTAAATAGTCCAAATTTGAGATAGTGAAAAAAAATTACCTAAACATAGCGTTTGATGAAAATTCGTCGGAAAATGAATTTCCCATTAGAGAATATTTTTTTTTCTTTACGCTGGTAGTAATGCGAGAAATTCATATATACATATATATTGTATATATATGGTTCATTAACTTGATATATTGTATAACTTTGCGAGAATATACGAAGGCTTATAAATCTATACCCGAAGAATAACAAATGAGAGTGAATCTCGAAATGCATGGACGGTGAGTCAGGGATTCCTTTCTCTTCGGGTCGGTGCATTATCTCGAAGGCTCGCAAGCTCGCGGAGTTTCTCTCTCTCTCTCTCTCTCCCTCTTGTTTTCTTCCCTTTTCTTCGAGGCCAATCTTTCTCGCGTATACCGCGAGACGCGCTAACACAGAACGCGTTCTAAGCGTTGGTTCGGTTTTCGCAGTCGCGAGGTCGCGGAGAGTTCGCGTCTTCAGACAAGTGCATCTCGCGCGAGCGCGTGTACGATGGTACCCGGCAAAAGATGCAAGCTCAACCGCGGTGCCGGGCGATGCATTCGCACCCCACGCCGCCGCCGCCAACTCGAATAATTCACATTGTCCGTCGGGAATGGCCGTGCGCCACGATCTTCCAGGGCTTTCTTTTGCCAATTATTTCGGGACGCGGCGCGAGGAAAGAAACCCGACCACGGAGAATAGATCGCGCGATTTTCCGAGGACTAATTTAGGCCTCCGAAACCGTCTGACTATACGTGCGATTTCGGAATGAGAAAATTTACTTAACCAGTTGTTTGTAACATTACCCACGAAATCGATCGAAACAATTGTGACGAATTCAAGTTCTCACCCCATTCGCTTCAACCCCTTTGAAAACGTGGAAACAAAAATTAATTTTCATTAAAATATCAATAAAACATTGGATTAAAACTCTCAATCAGGGATTGACAATCCTCATTCAATAAAAATGTACTTGAAATATTTTTCTGACTGAACTAACCAAAGATTTCAAGGCCTACTGATTGTTAAAAACCATGGTAAGATAATAATTTATCTGGATTGTTAATAATTATTACAGCAACGTGAGGATATTGATTATTGCATAATAATTGATTATAGTCGTCCGTTTGAAAAAGTATTTGATTATCACTGCTCTCAATTGATATTGTCGAATGAAACTTACTAAAAGAAAAAAGATACATTTATATTTCAATTAAAAAACTGAGAATTGATAATTCCGTAAACATTTTTTTCTTGTCCATTACCAAGGTGCGATGTACGTGCGTTCCCGTAAAACTCATTATTCAAATGTTATCAGTACAATCGACAGCCAATAATACTTGTAACCTAATCAAGATTCCTACGAGCTTATTCGAAACCCCCGTTTCACCAACCCTCGGCCAACGTTGTACGTAAATCTCGTTATTACATCGACGAAAGAATTTCTCATTACTCACCCCCCTCCCCCTCCCCTCCCCCCACACATCATTCGTCTTACTCTCCGTTTCACGTTCTTTCAATCTTTTCACTCTCATCTTCGTTTCTTCGACACGAAAAAACATCATCTCGACATTATTTTCATCTTAACGAACGTCCGAACAATCATTTTACATCTCGGTTGGCTTCAGCACTTCAACCGCATTCAACTTGAGAGTCATCCGCGTGATCCCTCCTCCTCCCTTCGCTCCATTTTCTCATCCGCACGATTTTGCTCTATTTTAATTTCCGACGACTATCTCACTCGCTCCGACGACTCTCGCGCGAATTCGAACGAGCCCGAGATTGAACGCGTACTCGGGCATTAGCCGAAGAAGCAGAAGCGGCAGCAGCAGCAGCAGTCACCTTCGGTACGACGAATTAATGCTCCCGGTGTTCGTGGATCGCACTCGCCATTCATAACGCGAATGTTATTAGTGCAGATCGCAGTTGGATAGGCCGCGAGGCCTTCGCAGCGTCCTAACCGTGTACCCAGACTCTTCTCTCGCCCTCGTCGTGTGGTTAAAATAAAGATGATGAATGCCCGAGTACCGTCCCTCTCCGCTCGCTTCTTTACCGCCCCCCCCCCTTCCTCGCCCCGTTCCCCCCCCCCCATCCTGTAAAGCACCCGCCTCTTTCTCGGGTTCCCCCAAACCCTTCGAATATTATTGCAAACTATCGCTGTCTCTCTCGCACTTACTTATCTCACGTGCGCCAGATTGATATCGCGGCTTCCACGTTTTCTCACTGCGACCACATGTCCACTCTCTGTCCTCGCCGCCGACGATGCGCAGGCTCGTCGACTTGGACTCTTCTCGATATGCCGCGGAAAGACATTCGATGCACTCTACATGGAAATAACGTCTGGCACCGATTTCTATTTTTACAAAACACATTTGTCAACTCGAATCAAAGAATTCAGTCGGCTGTCGTAGTTTTCGTGGTCGCCACTTTGTGACATCTTTCTAGATTCTTGGTCCAGAATTTATTTTACGTATTAGAAGAAAATAGATATGTGTATATGTTTACTTTATTTTATAATTTGTTATAGATTTGTTATACATATAAATTCATTAATTAGGTAAACAATTGGAAAATTAGGTAAACAAGTTTACCGTAAAATTGAATCTCGTTGAGAATTGTTTTTTTTTTTTTTTCGGTGCATAATCTCACAATGTAATGTACTTGAATATTTTGTGTGAGAAGATGAGAGTGAGAAGAAGAAACATGTCTTGATCATATTCGGAAGATTCTCGGAAAATTACAGACAAATGCTATTTTTGCATTTCTCTTTCTAATTGTCTTTTGCATTTGTTCTTTTTCAGGATTATCGAACGAGGAGAATCCATTATTAACTGCAACGAGTGACGAAGGCTCGAGAATATATAAGAATTAAAAAAAAAACTATTCGTCTTATATGTCCAAAAGGCGAGGACTGATGATCCAACGATCTCTCACAATCAGATTCTTAATGGAAAATACGTAGGCAGGGGTCGCCACTTGACTCGTTTGTACTGACACGTGTGTGTGTGTGTGTGGGTACCTTAGTGAAAAGAGAGAGGTGTGCACGGGCATGGTCCACGCGGGGCATCGAGAAGCTACGATAATGTCCCGATGGACACGATGAGCTCCGTTTTCACGTTCGTACGTTCCAACCCGAGAACCGCCATTAAACGATCCCGAAGCGAGAGCTTGTGCGGCTGTTGGCTCGTCGAGGCGTCGAAAAAGCTTACGAGCCGCGATCTTTTCTTCGATTTTTTTTTATACGCATTTTTATTTGTTACACGAGAGTTTATATTACATTAGTGGGTATGTATGTACAGCCCGGGAGTGTGTACGTGAACGACAATTCTGGTTAATTCATTCGAATGTTCGGAGAACACGCTGCTAGCAGCAAACGGTTATGCTTGTACATCGGTCCGCGGTGTCATCGAAGTTAGCATAATGTAAAAGAAAGGGAGAGAGAAAGAGAGAGGTTTGTCTGATCGGTGGCAATTGCCACGAGTTCTTGGTATCGAATTCGGACATTTAAACGCACCTTCTCGAGGAAGGAAAGACATCTCGAATCTCAATCTGAAACACAAGAAAAAAAAATAACAAAAAAAAAAACGTGTTGTCAGAAACGACACAAACAAACGATTCGATTAATTTCGTTTTGCTTCGCACCTTCTCTTTCATATTTTTTAAATCCAATCGTTATCCGAGTGCTGGACAGTTTGTTCTCCAGTTTAACACTTTTGGCATGCTGGCAATTGAGCCTTTGATTCGCTAAACGAAAAAAATGTTTTTAATTGCAGTAATTCTGAAATTGAGCGAATTCGTGTTTTATGAGTTTTTATATAAATTCCATAAACTGATAACAACGAAACTCTCTCGTGACATTTTTGAATCAATAAATCATACCAAGCCAGATTCAATTATCGATTGGAATATTTTTATTTTCATAACTAAGGTATTTTCTCAAAATTGTTTCGCCGTAATGGAATAATCCTAAAAATTCAATCATACGAAACTAGGTTCAATTATTGAGAAAAATATTTTTCCTTTCATAATTACTCTACTTGGTCAGTGATAATTACATCAGCACTTTGGTCATTACAACGAATTTAAATGTTAATTAAATTACATCAACCCTTGACTATAATATCCATTGCTGATATTTTCAAAATTCAAAATTATCGTCATTCGTATTATCCATCGTTGTATAGTTAAATCTTCGAATAACAATAAAAGTTATCGAAAATTTGTAATTTTATTTAAATTTCGTCATGAAATAAACTATGATTCGGTCATTAAATTGCGTCCTGGCTCCTAAGAGTTATATTTCGATTATTCTTGCACAACAGTTCCCGGCCTCGTTCGATAATAGAAAATTCAAGGGACAGCAGCAGCAGCAGTCGTGGGTAACTTAGTTATCCCCCCGCACTTACCTCGGCTCACAGAGCCGCCTGTCATCGGTTCAACCGTTCGTCGAGACAGACACAACGGAACGGAGTTAACGTAAGCGCAAAACGAAGGGGCTAACAGAGCCGGAAAAAGTGAACTCGACGAGAGTTCGTGTCTGCGGCATGAGCATCGGGTCTTGTACCGTTTGACATTGAGCGATGCTGTGAGACGAACGATTGTGTTCTCGCGGAATGGTCGGGAAGGGGTGAAGGGGGGTGGGTTTGGACGCGCGATTATTCGCTCTAAAATTAGGCTTAGCCGAACGAGGAACGCGAGAACCATATTGGAGCCCATCCGTGCGCCTTTGTCACGTCCGATAGTTTCACGAACACTCATTGCAATCGATACAAGTAATTTTTTACAAAAAACTAACGAAAAATCGATTTCAAAACTTTGCCTTCATGCAACAAACTTAAAACAAAAAAGTTAAAAATTGTATTATTTATTATTTTGAAGAAAAGAGCATTGAGGGACCATACACAGAATTATTTATACTTAAATATTTACACTATCTAATTATTTATTTAAGTGTCAATAATTTTGTAAGTTGTCCTTTAATGCTATTTTCTTTGAACTAAAAAGAGATATTCTTTCCAACTTTTTATTTCAAGTTTGTACGTATAGTTAAAGTGTTTAAAGTCGGTTTTTATTTCTGTTTGTGAAAATTTACTTTATTTTTCAATGTTTAGTGGTATAATCATTGAAACGATACCTAGCCATCAATTTTCATATTGTTGAAAATCGGTCAAGTGGAATTGGATGAAATTCAACAAACGCGGTTCATCCGCTAATTTTTCACCTCCAAACATTATGTTCAAATTCAAATGGGACCACCCTCGACATACTATTCAAAGAAAAAAAAGAATCATCAAAATCCATCCTCAATCGGCGAAGACATCGCGTAACATACACAAAAAAAAAAAAAAAAAAAAAAAACAAATCCAATCGAATCGAAAACCACGTTCTCTGTTGAAGTCGCTTAAAAATAAATCGTTCGCAAAATAACGAAATTCATAAGAAAAACAACAGCTAATAAAATTCATCGAGCGACGAGATAACACGACGTTACAGAGTCAACAGGGGTGGTCCCAAACGATCATCGAGTGTGTTTCAATTCGTCTTCTCGCATTTGCCTCTCTTTTTTCGTACTTTATGTTCACGCATGATCCAACGAATACAGGAAGAAGATACCGTGATTCAATTTTTTTTTCCTTTTTTTCTTTTTCGTTGTTTTTACTGTTTCTTTTTTTCTTTCTGCAATTGCTCGGTGCTTACGTCGCGCGCTTGGTCGTCGTCGAACGGTCGAGCGTTTGAAACTACGACGATGGGCGTGAAGCAAAGAGGTCTCTCGGGTCCCCCCCTCCCCCCCTCCCCCCGAGAGCCCGGACAAAGTCCGGGCGAGGCCCCATTAACTATTAATCGTGAGGATATGCATATTAGTTGTTGCGTGGGCACGTCTCGTAGTGCGATCGGCATACCCCCGGTCGATCGTGGCCGTGTATACATATATATGTGTATATATGTATATAGAGTCGAGATAATATTCCAATCGTCGATCGAGAGTCGTTGGGACACAAACGCGTCGAGGAGGAGGTGAGGAGGAGGACGCCCGAGGGTTGGTATGTCGGTTGTGTGGTACGCATAAACGTGGATCACCTCGAACGACCGCGCACACTTACACACGCACCGAGAGAATCGTGACTGTATATATATATATGTATGTGCGGCAGATCGGGGCGAGTCACGATGAGAATCGGGATACTCCAATCGTGAAATGCCATTACCGTGGTAGTCGGAATCGTTTCGAACTACGATGTTCGATACGTACCTGTAACAGACGTTTACCCGTAGATGTTGTAACAGTCTCTCGTTTCGGAGATACGCGAATGAATGTGAAATTAGGGATTCGATCTTGAATTACGATTGGGTGTTGATGATTTATCGTGGTAATTATATTCGGTGATCTCAATCGTCCACCTTGCTTAAGTACTCGATATTCAACATTACCGACTGCATCTGCATACAGGCTGATGGATGGTACGCGTGTATTTTTGTATGGGACGTTTCGAGTGAAATCGTGAAATCGTTTTGATTATTTTATCAGATTATTGGGGGTGTTTTCTTTTTTCTTTTTTGGCAGTTTTTCGACTCGAAATAGAATCTTAGTTGTTTTCGAAATTTCCTAATGGAAAACTTATAGATTGATAAATCTGCTGTAACAATATTCTGAGTCCGAGCTGTGTCCAATATTACCTTAGCAATAGCGAATTGACGAAATATGCAAAATATCTACATTTTTAAAAACTTTTTTTTCTCATATGTAATCATTATTATAATTTAGAAAAAAATATATTTAATACATCCACGTCTACCTCCAAGTTCCAAAAAAAAAATTACCTGCTTATGACAGAATTTGCAGAAATAAATTATAAATTTAAATTTATAAAAGGTGTTTTCATTGGTTCGCTCTCATTTAATTCACTCTTGAAATTTACCTCATATATTTTTAATTCCCCATCTCCGTTATTGAAACATCAATGAGAATATAATAATATTATTTTGATAACACACCATTATAATATTATTCGTAAAAACAACAAAATTTATTTTTATTGTGATGGGTGAAGAAAACCGTACTAGCAGAAGCTTGATGGTAATCATCGAAATAATTAATAAAATTGCTGTATCTTACAATGAATGAATTCCATATTGCAAGAAATATGTACCAACGTTTTTTTTTTCAATTTTTGCACGTTACCACTGTATGACGATGCAGTGAATTTGCAGCTTATCTTGAAAGGGTCAGAATAAGACATTAAGGCAAATTATCAATTCAAGCGAATTGAAAGACGTAGGGCGAAGTAAAGAGAGCCAGAGTTGGAACCAGGTGTATAGCTATGTATATATATATATATATATATAAGTTGCTGTGAATCTGATATCGCACATCTCTTGTATGGAATATTCTCGTCCTTCTCGCACGAATCTCCGTAACGTTTGTGGCCCGATGGTCCGTCGAGACTTCGCAAGCGGGATAACCGGTAGCAAGGAGGGATCCTCCGACTTCGGCACGGTTGTGTGTACGAGCGCATCCGGGCGCACAGGTAGCCGTTACGCGATCGTGCCTTGCGGTGCGCACGGCGCATCACACACGAGGACGAGGAAGGGTGGGGGGAGGGTGTGAGCAGCCCCGGGAGATCTCGGTGAATGGAAATGGAGTGTCGAGACCGAAAACGAGTAGTCTCACAGTCAAAGCTTCGTTATTTCCTTTTTTCTTTTCCTCTCTCTCTCTCTTACTCTCTTTCTTGCTTTCACCTTGGTGGCGAAAATGAACGAACGAACAAGCGAGACAGAACAACCGGTTTTGATTTTCTCGTAACAGCCCTTCTGCATAAGTTTTTTTTTCCACTCTTTCTCATCTTTAAACTCGTCTAATTTTTCCTGCCGTGACCTCTTTGGCCAAAAAATACGTTTCGTTAGCTACAAAAACGTTGCAGCTAGTAAACTTTTATTCAAGCATTGCTGGCCGGTGAAAAAAAAGGTTTCATGTGCCGAAAAAAGTGTTTCGATAATCTGACCTCGATAGTTCGATTTTGAACAACAATATTCTAAATTACAGGTCATCTTGGTCGAAAATAATTATTTTTAACTCGAGGGTGGTCTTCGGAGATATCATTGACATTTGATGTTGTCGCAGCGTTGAAACGAACCCGTTACAAATCATCTGCAGCTTCAACGCAGGTATCCGAAATATTTTTTTAATGCAAAAAATCTAAATATATCTCTCAAGCGGCCTCTTTCAACTCTCGATAACTTGCGTCAAAACATATATATAAACCAATTGACCGCGGCATATACTATATAAAGAATAAAATGGAGATCGGGCGAGCACGCTTTCACGACTCATAATTTAATCATTTGTAATTCAGGTTTTATCGTCGCGTATCGGTTCGAAATAATCTTATTGGCGATCAATGGATCCAATAAATTAATACCTAACACGCCCAAGTATAAATATAGAAACGGTAAAATATAATAAAGGTAACGGAATCTACGTGACCGTACGTCCATTGAAAATTTTATTTCAATCGTCGTTCCAACGTTTTTCACTTATTTTTATTTTGTTTTTTTTCCAGACTTTTACACATTTTTATTTACACATATTCGGCTGAGAACGTGGAAATGAAATTCATTTTCTGAAATTCGAAAGCATCAGTATGATATTTAATTTCGACGTACCCACAATTCTGCATTTCAATAAAAAGTCGCGAGCATTCGAAAACGCAATAATTATTTAAAAGCAATACTGATGAATCATCGTTTTTAAATCGATGCTAATATTTAAAAGACAGTTTAAGTAAAAGATATATATGAACTATGTATAGACTGTATACAATTTATAGAAAATTCAAAAATATGAAGTTTACGAAAGAATGAAATACAGTCTGTATGCAGAATATATACGTCGAATTCTATATAATAACTACCTATACATAGTCTGTATACAGTTTATATATATATTTTTTTTACTTGATGGTATATTAAATGATGATTTAGCCACAAGTATATTCCATACACATTTTCGTTGACTGAAAAATCATCATTTTCGTTTAAACACATAAAAAATTGTGTACACGAAAAATACGGACAAAAATATCGCGCACAAAATTCCACAAAATGTTTAATAGTTTTGAAAAGCCGAATTCATCTCGTTTTCGTTTACCCCCCCCCCCCCCTCCCGCCCCACCGTTCTTCATCTCCCGAACGACCTCGCGGTTATTCGAAGGGAACCTTTGGAATCGTGCGTTGTGTACCTCCGCACACACAAACATACGTTTTTTTTCCGTTCTTTTTTTTCGCTGCGCATGCGCGCTCACCCTCGGTACATCCCACAGCCAAGGATTTCGTAACCGAAATTTCGGCTGTGACTCGCCCTCCGGGTTTGCACTTCGACCCCTCGCGCGTCGCCCCCCCCCCTTCTTTTGCCGCAAGACATAATGAGCCGGGTTTGTGAATGGAACGAAGAAGAGGCACGGGACAAGATCCTTTTATACAACACATCGCAGCGTTTCCGAGGACCCGGAGCGTTTATGTAGACGGTCGCTCGCGCGCGCCGAGCGGACCGTTGCGTCTTCGGCAACCCCCGTATTGCCCACCTTGAGCCCTGTGGTCCTCGCACGAATTCGACGCGTCTCAGCTGTTTCTTCTTTGGCACGATCCATCGTACTCTCGTATACGACGTTTGACGCTGTCACACACGCTGCCTTACCACCCGTTACACGTTATTTCAATCATCGATCACGCTTCGTCCCTTTTTATATATATATATATTTTTTTATTTTTTTTCCCGTAAGCTATCGCACGTCGTGACCTCGCAATATTTGCCGAGTAGTTACGAACCGTTTTTTTTCTCTCTCTCTTTCATGATTTTGTCACATCACATTTTTTTGACGTTATATGACACATTGGAAGTTGGAGAACTCGTTTTTTCGAACGTTCATGAATTCAGCGGGTATGTTTATGAAATATAATTCGTATTTGTCTAACATTCGGTGTGTTAATTGCGAAATGCTTTTATTTCGCATCGAACTTCCACCGTTTTGTCGTGTGGTGATGGAAACGTGTTTTGATCTACCTGTTGATCAATCGGAGATCGGGAATCATTTGATTCAATTGCACAATTTTCATGTTCGATGACTCGTTTGATTTTCATTATTGTGCCAAAGCTGTAGAATCGAAAGCCTGAAGATTACCACTTTCGAGTTTTTGAATGAACTAATTAAAAAAGTCTCGCTGAATTTCTACAAACACATTTTTATAGATTAATTTTCTTTTTTAATTTAAATGTTACATTTTAATAGAAAAAATTCATTCAAAAAATGGATACAATGGATTTTCTTTTTCGTTTTTTCATTCATTCTTCTCAATAAAATATCTCTTGCTTAATTCAAATTCCAATCGCTTCAATCCACAATATTTCAATACGAATTAAAACGATTAATTGGGTTTTCGAAAAACCGTCAATAAAATTAAATTCTTCGATAATTGTGTATAATAGTTAAAAAAAAAATTCTTTTGACGTGGATCGCGCGTGCCGAAACCAAAAAGTTTTGCACATGAAGACCGTCGAACTTCGTCTGGCTGTCGGTTTCAAAGATGAAATAGTAAAAGTATTAAAAGAGTCGTTAATGTTTCCGGTAGCCGAAACGTTCGAAGCCCCATCTCCCGCTTCGTGCCCCTATGGATTTGTGTTTGTTCTGCCCTCCCTCTTGCCTTGACTCCTTTCCTCCACCTCGTCTTCTTCGCTCGTTCGTTTTTTTTTTTCAAAATTTTTTTTTATTGCGAGCAGGTACGCGAAGAGTACGTTACAAGCGGGCCAAGTACGTTTGTCTCCCTCTTCGACGTTCCCCAGCTAGGAACCCGAGGTTCCCGGGAGCGCGCGCGCGCGCGCGCCACGGCCGAGCGACGGTGGAGGAGCCGCGACCGCTCCCTTCTACCTGAACCCACCGGTGCAATAAAAAAAAGTACAGCGAGGGATGGCACGCGCCAAGAAAGCGGGAGGCCCTGGCCAAGACCGATCGCACGGACCAGCTGCCTTTTGCCTTTGCCCCCCTCTGTCTCATTTCTTCTCACTCTTCAGTATTTTTTTTTTTTTAATAAAAAAAAAAGAATTCACATCTTGCGACCAACGATCAATCTTTACCGAATCTCGAAGAAATCGACGTGGAACCCTGGTCGTTACGTTCCGAGCGTCACGGTTTCAAATTTAATTCAATAATACCAATTGTCAAAATCATGGCAGATACATTTTTTATGAATTTTAAATACTTCGTTAAAAAATTTACAAGTTGAAAGCTGCAAATTTATTCCTAGGAAGGCGAGGGGGGGGGGGGGGGCGGACACAAAGTCCATCTATGATGAACATTTTTATCAACTTTATGCTTTCTTCAAAAAAAAACGTATGTTCCAATACGCAGTTTAAAAAAAACTGCATATCGGAACATACATTTTTTTTAAATGACGCGACCGCTCATGAAATTTCACTATCACCTCAATTTCGATCAATTTTAGATGAAGTGGAAATCTCTGCATCTCGTATTGATAAATATCGGTAAAAACGGTTAACATCATCACCGAAGCTTTCCAAATGCACGTGAAAAATATTTCACGTAAAGATGCGAGTACACCGGGCTCATAAACAACGAAAAAATCATTTCCTTCATATATTTATTCATTTGTATTCTATCAATTTGGAATATTCGTATAGATTTATTGGTTTGTAAATTTTATTTTTCCATCCGAACAATTTGAAAAAAAAAAAAAAAACCCAACTGAACGGAAAATAATGCACAAATTGTCGATCGTTGGTGAGGACACCCCGCGGTGGGTAACACATCGTGGCACGGGTAACCAATGGAAAACATAAATTTATCGTGTCTCGCGTCTTGTCTGACGACAGAACGACACGAACACGACGCGATGCGTGCGTTCCTTGCCACCCTCGCAACAATATTTGGACACGGTCGTTTCGACGTGATAAATGGGTAGGCTCTCCGTCGCCCAGAGAAGGACCGGCCTGCTCGTTGTCTCCGTGTGCTTCGGATGCTGTACCAACGAAGATGGTCAGTTTGCGCGTATACATATATATATGTATATGTATACATCTATGTATTTATATATAATAGCAGTAGCAGGGTTGTTGCGTGAAGCGAGTGGAGGAGGCGAGGGAGGAGAAGCAGAAGAACGAGCTGCCTGTTGCTGTAACGCAGCGGTGTGTCGTCGTTTGTCGAGCTCTTTGTCGCGATATGACGGCTCTTTGTGCTAACAAGATGACGAGAACACGACGACCACGGCTTACGGGGTACACACAAGACTACTATTATAGTACTCTCCAAGGTCTGCAAAAGACAAGAGGTACCGAGTTCGTGGCCCATGGTTTTCACTCTCTCTCTCTCTCAAACTCGAACGACCAAGCACAAAATCGATATAACGAAACATAATAGACATTCAGCATCCCCCAAACTTATACCCAAGTGTGTGTGTGTGTGTGTGTGCGTGTGGGCTTGTGCGATGGTATGTCGCCCCACACGAGCAGCTGCCAATGTTACCAGTAAAAACTAGCAGCCTACGGCTTTTCAACTTTTTACATTGTTTTTTTTTTTTTCGTTGAATCTGAAATAATTTTATCACGTTTTGTTAATCTTTGTGATGCACAATGGCAGTGATGGTTTGGTATGAAAAAGGTGTGTGATTGGGAGAGTCTGGCTGATTGATCTGATAATGGAATGAGATTTGAAGAGAAGATTGTTGATGAGAGTTTTTGATTTTTCGACACGGTGATTTTTTTTGTTTCTTTTTTTGAGAAAATATTTGTGTGGTCAAGCATGTTCTGTTAGCATGATCTGTTTTGTTGTATTTGTCATCGAATCAGGGATGGGCGAGTGTAATTCATCCCAATCATTCGTAATTATCACAGAAATGTAATAATATTAATTTCACAATAATTAATCATGATTGATTGTCTGAAAAAGTACTTTTAGTATATTTTCATTGAACCAATAAACGCAAAATAGTATGCTTGTACTTTACTAGTATTGTCTACAAAGATTTTTGGACATTTTTCATTGATTTATTATCCCAAATTTGATTGATTCCAAATTACTTTTCTATTTTTCTTAATTTCTTTCTCTTATTTTTTTTTTTCAGAGGTCGCAGTGGCCTTGAAAACCGATTATCCACACGTTTCTCGAAGAAAATTACAATCTGAGATGTGACAAACATCGAAGTGATCGTGCTAATTAAAATAAAGCAACGCACCAAGAATATTTTTCGTTACCTTCGAAGCTAGTAAATACTCTTGTCTCTTTATCAAAGCTGTTAGCAATCGACGACTCTGGAGCTTACAGGGGTGTAGGTATACGGGTAGGCGTCGAAAATACTTGTCGAGCGTTGAGAAATCGTTTCGTTGAAACGAATACCGTTGAAACGGGGGAGCCACAGTCGTCAGAGGAATTTTTAGAATTCATAGATATGTGTTCCAAGCACCAGCAGCAGCATGCCAAGCGTGTTATATCAGCCTCAATAAAATTTGATATATATATACGTATTCATCGAGTCGTATATTCCAAATCATCTTGAATTCGCTGGCTGCAACCCTGCACGCCCGTCATGTCCAGCTGTACACGTAGGACAAGGACTATTAACACGATTATTTTTTTACCATCGTAATAATTTATGTATCTGCATAATTCGCAATACGGAGTAGCTTGGAAATTTAACGATTCCCCAGTCACTTAAAGAAAGCCGTTAATACCGTGTCGCCAGCGTCACTTTAATTTTTTATTCATTTTTATTTTTTTTTTTTGCCTCGAACATCTATGGATTATCGTGATATCGACGATAGCGCGTACCGCTGCAATAGTTGGAACGACGGTGACGAATAAAACAGCAATTTCATCTTGTACACATCCATAAATACCGCATAAGACACAGTGATTGGCAGGCCACGATGAATCCGCGTAGCCCCGAGGCTTTACGACCGAGCGGACAGATATCTTGCCGGCAACCAGTCATTGGCAAGTCATTGAGAAACCACTTTTTTATTTTTTATTTTTATTTTTTTTATTTCTTCGGAATTTATCTTAAACCGACTTTTATTTTATTTCACGACTCGAACGTTTGAAAGCTCGCGTTTGCGATTTTCATCGCGCAAGAGAGTATAAGTGTCGGTAATGAAGTGGGCTATATTCGCGACGTCTCGCCCACGGTTGTTGGAATCCGGCGCGTGTGGATTAACCGCGTGCGTATATACGAGTATGGCTAATTAAAATAGAGAACAGACGGCCGGGATCGCGGTTGGATCTATATTAAAGCGAGTTTATTGCAACGTGTGTTATTCGATTGAAACGTATCGTACGGACTGGATCTCATGGATTTCGCGGCTCGGACAGTCGTTGGCCACTTAACCGAACGCAGGTGGATCGAGCGTGCCGACAACAGCGCTTGTTATCCGCTTGAACGGCCAATCACTGTGACAGAACGATTGTGTCTTCGTCTTTACGTTCTCGCACGTGCGTGTACCGCACTCGCATTGATTTTCTCGGCTTCGGGCAGCATTACGGTTTAACTGGGACTTCATTGCGTAATTGCCATTACCGTTTTCCGTCCGTTTCCGTTTTATTTGCGTGAAAGTCGAAGCGGACGGAGACACGTGGAGAACACGGGGTTTTCGAATTAGCCAGGGGTCGAAATTTCGAAGGATTCGATTTTCAGAACGACTAAAATTCAGAACGAGCAATTCTTCGAATTTCGAGCTTCCACGACTTTTGAGCTTTCTCACCCGTAAACTATCGATGTTAGATGTATGTCGCTAGGGACTTTTTTGTAGCATTTTTAATTCTCTACAACATTGTTTATATGCACTTTTCGTCTATATAGCGTTGTTTAGCCTGGGTTCAGGCAGGAAGACAAAAATGCATTGATTTTTTTATTGTTTGAATTTTTCCTAAAAAAAATTCTAAACTAATTGACAACTTCTGCTGCTTAGTTTTATTTAAAAAACCTAGAACGCTGGAAACACGTAAATTACACACACGTTATGAATTCCGTACGTTCAAAGCATTGCGCGTTCCAAATTTTGTTTGTTCTGATTATTGATCCTTCGGTAAGATCATCGCCAGCAAAGCTAGATCCCAGTTCCGTTGGTGTCTTGTGTACCGTTCAAACAGACTTGGGCGGTCATTGACGAATCTTCGAGGCCGCAGTCGATGCATTGCATTTGGCTTTCTTGGCTCTCAACGTGGGCGGCAGCGCCGGGGAATCGGTTAATCGGGCGCATTCGATACGTCGGATATTTATCGACCGACCGAAGCCGCACACACATCAGACGCGCCGTACCGTCGTGTCTTTCCCCCGGGTCTTTCTTCCTGCATTTATTGTTAAAAAAAAAAAATAACGCATACGGGCAACAAAGCTGGGCCATTATACTTTGTAATAAGATTCCAGAGAACGGAAACGGCAATCGTGAATGGTTTTCCAGGGGTTACGTAGTGTACGACTGCATTGCGAATGAGGAATCGTATTATACGTCCTGTACCAGCTGACGTTCTGAGTCTTGAACTTCGTAAGAAAATCATTTCGTACAATAAATCCGGTGGCAGTAATAAAATTCAGATAAAAATAATGATATAATATACATTGAAATAAAATATATTATTTCAAAAATGTATATTTATTAATATAATAATAATTATAATTATATAATGCAATTGTGTTGACTGAAAAAATTTAGGATAATTTTTTTTATCAAAACAATGAGACTTCAATAAAATGAAAGAAATATTCGATCAAAATTCAAGCTAACATGAAAACAGCACATGTGAATAGAAAATTCATATGTCAGCTATACAAGTCGTCTAGCTTATCCAGCAACATTGTTTTCATAACTCCTGTTTTTATTTTCTTTTTCAACATAAATGCAAAAAAATGGTTGCAACTTTTATGCAACAACTTGTCGACGACTGGCAATGATATTTTTTGCGGGTTCAGAATGATAATGATCTGTCGGATCGAACAATGCGTGTTTGATCGTGTTTTTTTTTCATTTTACTATTTTTCTTTTTAATGAAACATGTTCGAATAATGCGACCGGCTGGTTCGAGTCCTTGGATCTTGCGGTACTTCAAACTTCTCGCGTAGTTCATTATTAATTCGTCTCACTCGTTCTTATCATTTCACGTGATCTCGTTTCCTCGTCTTCGTGTGTGACTACGCGAGAAAATCTTGGACGACGCGAGTGTGCGAGCTCCCCCCCGGCGCCGGTTTCATAATACGCTGATTGACGGGCGTTAATCAAATCCAGTTTGCATGGTACCGATTCGACGTGCGCACGGGTTTTCTCGCCGCACGACAAATCAACGCGATTGAACAGCCACATATACGTTTTCTGCTGTACGTTATATCGCACACGTGTAGTGTACGTTGTATCGAAGCACACGCGCGTGCGCACACATGCTTATGAAGATATGCGAATAAACGGTGCGTGGGGCTTTTTTTTGTGCTGCTGTTACTCGTCGCACTTCTGCACTTGTGACTGCCTCACGCGCTATCGTATAAAAGTGACCGGGGCGAGTTGCCTCATTCTTGTTTCTTCAATTTTTTTCATGTGTTTCAATGTCACTCATTTTTTATTTGCCCGTTGCATAGTCCATCATTTTGAATCTACAAATTAATATTTTAAAAAATGATAACTTTTATCACGCAAAAGTTATTGACGTAGAAAAATTCGTTTTTTCCTAAATAAAATATCTTGAAATGTTTTTATCAAATGTTGATTCAATGACCAAAGTTTTATACTTGTTATTGGCATGAAAGAAAAAAAAATCACAAGCGATGAGAATTACAGCGGATATCGCAATTCTATGGTACTCTAATATAATGTTTTTTTTTGCAATAAATTCCTCAATTGATTTTTCCCTCAATTGATACTACAAACCGATTTTAACTCACCTTCCCCAAGCTTCACATTGAGCTGATCACCTGCCTTGGCTTTCTGAACTCTGTTCAGACCCTCAAATGGTCCGTGATTCCATCGTAAGTTCAAAAAAAATATATTCCTAAAAAAATGTTGTTGCCTTCGTAAAAAATAAAAAAAAAATGAAAAAAATACGAATGACGAATTATGGAAGGAAATCCATAAATATTGTTTACGTTTCGCTAAGTTTCCAACCTCAAATTGCGTAAATTATTCATTTGTGAAATTTATATATTTTACTTGTGAAAAGAAAAATAATTTATTAATGTAAAATTTGCAGCATCGTTGGCACGCATTGCCCGTGCAATTAAGCTTCCGTTCAACCGTTGTTGGGTGTATATCTCGCGCCTGATGCAGACTCGGTAAGCCACATAATGACGGTAACGTTATTACCACCGAGACATTTACTCGTGAACGCAAACGGCAACTCACAATCCGCGCAGACAGACTGAGAGAGAAAGAGAGAGAAAGAGAGAGACAGAGAGGTGGATTTTAATAAGTCTCCCCGGCGGGCACTTCGGCAATAGGGTACCGCGATATTTCACTCGAACTCGAACATTCGATTCGATATAATACCAACGAGTTCACGTTTGTGTCCACCTGAAACCAGCAAATACCCACGAGATATTGCGAGTTACATATACATAAATATATAGTAAATCTGGTCCGGCGATTGAGCATTATTATATCGGGCATCGATTATGCTCATTTTACTCAGTCGATTTATCCGGAGTACGGTTAACGAGAATCCACCGAAGTCGCGGTTACAACAATTATTGAAAGCTGCTGCGATGTCAGCTAATGTATATGTAATATTATTTTTTTTTTGCCTCGAGACAATTTAATATTTTTGTCTACCAATCTCTCCTAAAGTTAATAATAAATTTCATTTCATCACGTTGTTCGATGATCAGTAGCACCAACATCATCAAATAAAATGTCATACAAAAGACGACAACTTAAAAACTTTTTAACGTTTTTAACTTTTTAACGTTTTTCTAATTTTCAATCACGTCAGCTTCTTTATTTATTCGCAAAAATTCATCAAATTATAATACAATTTCACAATATAAGATTCTACTTAACTCAAGGATACTACAAGGATACTAAATTGTATCGTTGTAGTTAAACATTTTTGCATCATTATTTTAGTTAACAAGTAACATCTACGAGATAATTTGTTGGTGGTCGAATATCTTCAGTTTTTCTGTTACGCAACTAATTAATTTACCGTTATTTATTCCGTAAAACTAATCCGAGCTTTTAGTTCGTGTCATATCTCTGAAACTTTATCACTTAACGTCTCAACATTTTACCCGCTGAGGATTGACACACAGTCAAGTGCCCGAAGCCGATACGAGTGGTTGGATGCTGTGAACCGCACGGCAGGTGCCTTCGCCCCATTTCACTCAAATAGGATACTTGTGGGAGTCCAAGCCTGAGGAGCTCCTGTGTGAAGCCCCGCATCAACTGTCCCCCTACCGGGCCATCCACGAAGCCTGACACTTGACGTTCCATCGGACATTCTTCGATGTTCCATCGCCGGGTTATTTGTTCGTCTATTCGAACGCAGCACGATTTGAACCTCGATAGTCCAACGTACGACATACGAATGAAAAGAATGCTCGGAGATCGTATCTCAGTCATAAGATATTTTCTGTGCGAGTTGAAAAACACACATATACATATATATTTGTGTGGGACAGATAATCTCGACATGTAATTAGGCATCGACGCAGAGTGAAACGGTTACGCAATGATACGATGATATCTAAAAAGCTTCTGCGGTTTATTTCGGTATTTCGATCAATTAAAATCGTCGAGGGACCGATCGATATCAGTGCCATCGTGATTTTTCGGTTAACGAGAACGACATCGCTGCTCCTTCGAAGCTACGAAACTGACCGTTGCCCCATCAATGTCGTTGGTATATTTTCAATTTTTTTTTTATCGTATGATCCATCAAACTGTTTCAAAACAATCGCTCTTAGAGATTTTTATTCGTTACAATTGTTGTTTGATAATATACATTTTTTTAAAAATATTTATCGAAGGCCGGTATAAATTTTCATCGAAATTACTTCGTCATTTGGCGGGTTTTAAAATTTTTTCTCAGACCCTGCGAAATATGTTATGGGTGACTTTGTCGGCTCGCGAGTTCCTGCTGGCGGACTCCCTCACGGTCAGGAAAGCAAAAAAAAAAAAGACAAAAAAAAAAAATGAACGAAGGTGAAAGAGGCTCGGAAAGAAGCGAATTGACTCGAGCCACGCACGCTGACGTGACCGTTTCGTCTGGCAGGTGCATCTCGCGTCATATAACCATCACGCCGAGACGCGACAGTGGTGGCTGCATCGTGCATCGAGGAGGATGGGAAAGGGGGCGGCCTCCCTGCCGACGAGTCGATCGGGGGAGGAAGAGGATTGGAAAAAGAAAAAGAAAAAAAAGAAAAAATAAAAAAAAGTCGTGAAGTAAGAAACCGAAGACGAAGACGAAATACATTTTCTCGTGGCACACGTAGGTTCAATACTAATAACGTTGATGGGTCGCGTGGAACCGGCGCCTCACGTATTTCAGTCTGTGTGTCCGGAGACGTCAGGTCCCTCGGTTACCCACCTGCGGTGAGACACACGGTATATCTCACGTGTGTGTCCCTCGCGCATTAATTATCACGATGGCGCATAAAACTCTCGTGAATGAGAGAACGAGAGAAGTGGGGAGATACAACGGGATGAGAAAACGATCGTCCACTAACAAATAGGCGTTTTAGATAATGAGCGAAGAATTAGTTAGGCTTGTTCTCTTTGCGTTGCAACTTGGACTCGTGGCTCGTAAGTACATATTATTATATCGTGGACGACGATCTTTATGCGTTACACGCATGTTCGACAAATTAATGCGTCTACGGGGATCGAGTTAATAACGCATCCAGTTTTATTCATATTTGATATCATTGATGGCTTCATTCGAGTTTCAACAATATTTTTTTTTGCGAAAAAAAATTTTGTTGAGCTTTTTTTTTGTTCTAACAAAAATTTGTGGGTTTTTCAAACATAAACTTAAATAATTTAATTAATATTGGTTCGAGCGATGAAGAATGATGAATATTTGTAATTGCTTGAATCTTTTTTTAAGATTTAATCGTATTAATCGTATTTATCGATCACAGCTGTGTCAATGATGATATCAATTTTGCGAATCGGAATCTTGGTTCTGAATTTTATTTTAATTGGAAGAATGAAGACTCGAATAATTGATTGTTATTACAGCAAGTCGAATTTCTATGACACAAGTGCTCGTGTTACGATATTACAATGTCGATCCTATAATTAAGCTGAGTGGTTTTCAAGTAATTGAATATACGACTTATGCTTCAAGCAATAAACTACGTTGGTCTTGTTAATGAAGTACTCTATACTGTTGGGTTTCCATAGTCAAATAGATATTTATGTTCTCGCGTGTGGAAATTGATAAAAGTATTAGCGGTTAGCAAACTGTGGACCGACCATGGTTATGAGATATAGATAAAGTATAGAATATAGGATCTGAATGAATGGCAATTAAAATAGACTGCTGATCATTCAATAGATTTGTGTGAATGATTAATCATTCTACGACATCCCAAAAAAATTCAGCTCTATTATATTAATCTCCACTAAATTTGAATTGTACACATTCGATATTGTCCCATAAACATAATTTTCCATTTCAAAACCTCTTGCCTCAAATTACAATAGGCAAAATATTCGTAAAGACGTTTTTACATCACCTCAACCCATGCAAAATGTCTCAGGATTATCATGCATTAATATAATTTTCATTTTATTGCAAAACATGTAAAAAAAAACATCGATAATCATGTTTGACAAAAAAATATTTCGCTAACCGACCATTTCATAAATCAAAAATTAAAACGAATCGATAATCCATACGATGTGACATAATAATAGTCCGATAACCGCGAGTACTTGGAAAAATAGGAAGTAGTCTTGGCACCGTACAACATGTAATCGAATAATTTTTTTTTTTCCATCGACGTTCTCTCCACGCTTCGTTCCCGATTATATTCTCTCACCTGAAATCTCGCATATATATATAAATATCCACTTTACTCGGTTCACCGGCTCGTATTATATTCGTGTGGCCGTTGATTCGGTCCGTAGAAGTGGCCGAGTTTCGTACCGGTGCCCGAAGTCGCCTTTATAATTTATCACCACGCCCAGCGAGATCTTAATACGAATCACTTATCGACAGCCAGTGAAACACACAGCACGGCGGATATACACGCTAGTGAATATATCCAAACACACGCTGACACACACACACTTGCACATCGCTCGCTCGTATATTATATATTATACTGTACGGGACATTGGTCCCGTGGTACACGTGTACTAATAACCGCGGTGGGTAATTAAGGAGAGCAATGCGCCTTGCGAACGAAGGAAGTCCAAGAGCCCGTTCCTTTTTCCTGTGGATTTAAAAGTTCGCTCACTCGCACGATCAGTTCGGATGCCTATGGTCTGTTCATGCGTGATTTTTCATTGGACCCCGTCGTCGTCACGGCGAGACGCGGAAAATCTGGTCCCCGTCACCCGGCAATTTAGAAAACCATCGATGGGACTTCGCAGCTAATAGCCGTCCCGCACATTATTATTTGCAGTTGCCAGTTATTCTCTCTCTCTCGCTCTCCTCTTTATCTCTGTTCTATCCCCAGTTGTACGTATATCTTCGGTCGTTATGTATATGTATATATAGCACCCATTGATAAACATAGCCGAACGTAATAACGAGAGGCAGGTGCACAACCGTGCTTAACGTCAGCTAATGCCACGTTTCGATCGCGTCGAATGCTTTTCGATAAGGATAGTCAGCAACATCGCAGCATCAAGCACCGATCGACTTTTCACGTTTATTTTATTTTCGTGATCTTCGGGAACGACGTGCCGATTTTTCATTGCCCTTGGACGATAGATTTCCTGATCGTCGGAGACGCGAACAGCGCATGCGTGATTATTCACTTCGTGTAGCAATTTTTTATTTTTCATTGTTTCTTCTCATTCATTGTAGAATCAGAATGCCTTCCGGGTTACGAATTATCCGATGCCAGAGGAAAATCATTTTTTTCAATTCGATTTACATGTTACTGTCGCTACGCTACAACGCTTCAGGGCAAAAAAAATGACTTCCTATTTTTTATCATGCAGCTTCCCATCATGCGAGAATCGAGGGATTGAATTTTATGAAATTTTAATTTTTCATACAAATTGTCTTGCATAACTGGTGAGTGAAAAACTTGTTGAATATTCCCGTGTAGAAATTCGGTACTGATTCCCTAGTTTGAATACAGCACCTGGCTAGTTTTCCGCGATAGGTTTCTCTGTGAAGCAGCTGAATAGAAGCTAGCCACGGTGCATGTATACGTGCCTGTCTATGTGCGCGCTGGCCAGTCATTTTATTCTATGCCAACCGTAGGGAGGCTATGCAGTATCTAGTTAGCATACATCGATAGATGATGACGCCATCTCTCGTCTTTTTCGGACAAGAGCGGCGATCATGCTGTACACGGCTTCGGACTGTTAACACGTGTCACCGCTGTATGGCGCTGGCGTTCCTCGACTGAACTGAACTTCCATAACCTAGCTCTGTAGAGAGTGACAGTTTGATAACAACACGGAATGACGCTAAGAAAAAAGAGGTTAATGTAGAACGGGTCCGAAAACACCGCGCTTTAGAAAAAAGTGTCGTAGAAGTATCAAGAAGACGTGCGCGATATAATATGTGGGTTGGATACGGCTATCAAAAATGAAAACGCGATGAGTGACAGTGATGAATTACAATAAGTGACCGTAGACGACAATGACTGCGACGAGTGGTATGGAGAACCGTCCACATGTTTTTTATATACCTTGAATGTTTCTAGAGGATGAGTGCAAAAAATCCAAAATGACCATTTTGAGGGACAGCCTGATGGATATATTTATATTTTTATATATTTTATGAAAAATAAATTATCGAGTTTTATATTATTATATTACCGAGGTTTCCATTTATTTAATACCATTAGAGAATAATCCACCCCATCCCTCCTTTATCAGTGCCGATTGTGCTGGCAATGTCCAGCCTCTACGCAGTTTTCCGGGATTCAAAATCGGAACGCTGGTTAGGCCTCGATCAGGTATACTGGGCAAAAACTGGGCAGCCAGAAATTACACATGGCGTCGGGGGCTATCTAGCTTACCATGCAGAATGCTGGCCAGAACCCAGGGAAACTAGTCAGGGCCTGGTAGATTCCTGGGCGCAATTTCCACACGGGTTGCTCGAGAATTTTCGTCTTTCCAAATCCAAATGTTTTGTCATGTGTATGGATTGAACATTATTACACAATTTTTAATACCAGAATTTTATTTCACTCGGTAAAATAATTTTTCAAAAAATATCATCCCTTTTTTTTTTTGTCATTATAGATGTCGATGAAATAGTGATAATTGATTAAATTTGTAATTTCGTTATACGTTAAGATTCGAGACTGCATTATGATTGACAACCTGGGTGAACCAATTCGAATCACATTGAGTACGTGGGTCGTCCGAATAATAATGCAAGCGAAAAAAAAAAAAAAGAAAGAAAGAAAAAATGCAAGAGCACTGGGGAGCGATGGTCGACGATGCGTACATCATATTCCTCGCAGCATCGAATCAACAGCCGCGTCGCACCGAGAAACCACGAGGACCACACAGACCGGTAGCGTTCAATTTATATTTTGGGCGGAGTTGGAGCGTTATTTATCGCTCTGGCATATGTGCCGGACAGCCCGGTAGCCTGGGAGACGATGGCGAGGGCGATGCAGGGAGTTACCTGGCACGCCATTCCCCGCGAGCTCGCGCCATCACGATTCACGGGCTATCATGTAAATTGGAACGGTTTCTATACAACGTGTACAGTACATCGACAACCCGACCGACTGTACACTCTTCTTCCTCTCTCATTCCGTCCAACCGCATCGTTCGCATTATTCACGTCGAAATCCCGACGACGTAATATTCCAGCCCCGAGAGAGTCCATCGTCAAAACGAAATTTTTTTATCACACCGCGGGCCTCAATTTTTAATTACATTTATTTCGGTTTCCGTTACGTCGAGCAGTTCGAAATTAATTTCAATAGCCCGTTCGGAGATTACACGAATAGCCGCAATTAACACAAGTACGCTAAGAAGAATAATCACCAATTTTTTTTTTTTTAAACATTTATTTCGGATCGTAAAATGAAAAATGATATAAATACAAAATTTAATGTGCAGTATTCATACCGATGTTATTAATAACCTGGATCAACGTGCTTGCAATTGAAAGCTCACGAAAGTCCTGACGGTGTGGTCCCGTTACACGCATCTCATATATAACGACAGGAGCGTCTCAATTCCAATCAATTTGATTCCGCTTACGCGACGTCGCCCAATTAATTGAAACTCTTCAGGACTATAAAAATAAATGAATGAATAAATAAATAAATAAATAAATAACTAAATAAATAAATAAATAGAAGATTTCTTGAATGAAATAAAAATGGACTTTAAGCCTTTTAGAGTCTCGAAAAAAAACCATATTTGCTCAATTTTCCTGAGTTTGACCACATAATCATAGTGACTTCATACGAATGCTCGTGGACAAACGAGCCTGAAACGAGAACGTCTTCGAAGCTTGGGAGAATCGTATCGCGAGAACGGCAAAGCTCGAGGTAACGAGATGTCGAGGAAACCCCGGAGTTTTCTTCGGAAAAATCGCATAATAACGTTGTTTCTTACGAATCGAGAATCGTGGCCGTGTACCTCGGGTCGCGGAGGATTCAGTCTGTGAGTGTCTTCTCGTGGGTATGACGAAAACGAGAACAAAACAACCGGGTGTACCCGGTAAGTCGCGAGACAACGACGAAGACGGTCACTCGGCTCGTCACGATCGAGAGTCACTCGCCCTCGTCGAAGAAACGTACGAGCCACGCGCACAACTCCGGCTCAACGTGATCGCCCTATTAAGGACATGTCCATCGAGCACAACGAGTTTTCACACCGTACAGCGATTCGCAACGTGACGAAGTCTCCGCGAGGCTTGCGATGCCATCAACCGTATGCGTTTTCCAGCGAGCCCTCGCATTCTCAGCCCTTTCTTTTTTTCACCCGCGGGCACTTGGTGTCCGAAAAGGACCTTCTTCGGGGGACGACGATTGTCTTCGAGATTTTTCTATCCATTTTGGGATACGCGTGGCTATTGCATTGTCCGGATATTCAAGCGATCAATGAGCATCGATATCTCTGAGCAGGTATCTGAGTCTTAGGGTTTTTGTTTTTTGCGGATGTTTTTCCGACGAGTTTTCGGTCATTTTTAGGATTTCGTGATCAACTGGAAAGCCTTGAGGTTACGGTCTGTTCCTCTGTTTGCTTGTCACGGTTCTCTAATTTCCTCATTTAGATATCTATTAAAATGAAATTTGGTATACATATGGAGATTGATGACCCAAAAATAGAAATTATGAGTTTTTCGCAGAAATAATTTTTTTGAACCCCTTCTCCCATAGACATAAATGTGTACTCATTATTCTTTCTTTCACTTACCCCTGAGTGGGGTGTCTTCGTATAAGTCTTCTAGAATGCAGCAAACAATGTTCAAGGACCTTTCGATTTTAACTCTTCAGTCACCAGATATTTGATTATTAGGACGTCCATCCTCCCCTATAATTTTTAAGCTAGGTATCGATGGAAACAATCTAAAAAAGTTTCATAATGCAGCTTTTAATTAGTACCTTCAAGTAATCATACGCATTCAACGACTGCTGTATCAAAAATGGTTTATGAGAAATTTAGAAACAACTTTTTTTTCGGAAGCAATCAAATTTCTAAAGGTGGAATAGCTCTTGTGCGTACCCAATGTGTTGTTGACTAATTTTATTTCAATTTTCTGACGCAACGCATTTGTTGACGTCGATTTAATTTATCTCACAGATTCAAAATAACGCCATAGATCGCTGCAACGTTGTCCGACATGGATTATGAAGTAGTTTTGGGAATTTTTCACATCGACTTCGGACCAAGTTGTAACAATAAGAGAGAGAAACCTTTTGGCTGTTTGTCTCGTCATTCGCGTATAATAAAAAAATCGTGAAACACCTGCAGCTGCTGCTGCCGCTGCTGTCGGTGAAACCTGCTGCGGTGGCGCGTCGGCGGGAGCAGTCATCGTCCATCGTCTGGCGTTCACTCGTCTCGATTGTCATCCATAAAAACGACAGGAAGCAACAACAGCGAGCTTGCGGCAGCGCGGGTCGCACTATGGCGTACAAAAAAAGTTCTTACCGTCAATTTCACGATCTCTACGGAATTGTGACTCCCTATTTCAATTCAGCAATTCGCACTTGCAATTGATCATTCAATTATTACTGAATGGACAAAAGCGGACAGGGAACGTGCATAAACTCCGGAAATAATCACCTGAACCTCAACTTGCTAACGAGAAATAAAAACAAATAAAGAATTATCTTCGAATAATAAATTGAACGCTGTAATAATTTAATTGATTTGAATTAAAATCAAGGCTGTTAAAGGAGATTCGTAATTTATAAACTAACAGTTTTCAACAGGTTGCAATTCATTGACGTAACGTTATTTTTTTGTCGTAAAATAATCGTGGATCGATCAACCTCGTGGTTCTCATCAAAAAGCAATAATCATTATTTCTCATTCGTTCAAGGATCTTCAACCCGTTGGAATCGACGGATTCTCAGGTTGTACGCTTTTCCGACAAAGCTCGATGAAAAAAGACCGTTTAGTACGCGTAGCCGAAGCGGTGGTAGATCGACGATGGTCACCAACGCTGATGTGTCTCTATATGGTGCTTCGGGAGATCTTATCGGGCCGCATCGATCGCGAGACGAGACTGGAGTCGTCGTGTTCGCAGCGATGCCGGAGGTGCGATACTTGTCGCGAAAAGCAGAGGACAGCTGGAGCGGCTTCACGGTGAGAACAGCATACTTCCGAACGTTCCTAGGTATATACACTTACACATGGATGCAATTGATCGAACAGTAAATTTGGTGATCTTGTCATCGAGGCAATCGATTTCTGACCATCTTGATCCTAAGATTCAATCATTGTTGCTACCATCAACACCATTGCGACTTGCTTGAAAATTGCCCCATCGTCAAATTCCATTACTCGCGGAATTATCATTAATTCGTTATAATTAATTGAATCGTCCATTCGATTTAGAGTTTACGATTTCTAAGCATCAATGAATCCTGGCGATCAACACTTTGCGATGTCCCGAAGCATTACACGGCGCTGGCAATTACTCGCGCACGGTTCACTAATCCCGCACAGTTGTCATTGGCAATTTCCTGTGTAGAAATTCTGACCTGGAATTAATCAGATAACGACTTGTTCGTCTGGTTTCTGGATCAAGTTCTTCTCGGTCCGCAAGCCGGCCACAACCCGACGTTGTGTGTCATCTTTCGCTACCCCGTTTTAATCCAGGATATCTGTCCGGGATTTTTCATTTCATCGAGCAGACTTTTTTGAACATTTCTTTGACATCGGGTTTTGAAGCACGAAGTCGTTTTACTCGAAGTCGATGGCGAGATTGCTTTTTTTTATTGATCGTTTTTATTGGCAAATTTTGCAACACACTTCTTGCTTTCGTTATCAAATGCGTGAACAAGATAGCACTCTTATGGTAGCTGTTATTAACTTGAACGATGGATTTGTAAAAGTGAGGTCAGGTTCGGTTACGTAGTACACGCCGATCTTTGGAAGCCTTGATGAATTACACTTTCCTCGATCATCACTGGCACCACACAACGATGAAACGGGTCAACAGGCCCCTTCGATCAATCAGAACCGTCAGAAGCGTGCATTGAACTGCTACTGCTGTGACGTGAATGTTTTCCTACGACTTCGCAATCGATCTACGCAGCCGATGTTATTATTATTATTACTATTATTATAATTTTGTATTTTATATGAATTTTGACCCCGTGTCCACATCGATGATTCCATAATCTTTTGCCATCACGATAACGACACCGATGATGCTGCTGTGCTTTAATCTTGGCCAGTGGAGGACGCTGAATAACATTACTTATTCAAGAAAAAATGACTAGACTCTCGATGTCATCGCCATCATTTGGGGCGTGCTAGCCGAATTGTATTTAACCCCTCTACAATTAAGCCAGGACAAGAAAGCTACATAGTCGTCGGATATCCGTGTCATTAAAAATATATCGTAGGTAGGGTATACCTCGTCCACAAGTAACCTCGATCAGAAATGGAAGCTAGGTACACACTGGTTTCCAGTGGATCCACGCCCAACAAAGTTCCACAGGAGTTCGATCGGGGAGAAGAACCAACAGATGACCAGAATATCAGTGCGCAGGCAATCACCAGCGCCACCTAAGACGAGACCTTGACTCGGATCATAACTCCGTCCAAGTCCACATGTGGAAATTGGTCAAGTGTCAGAGAACCGATGAATATAGACGGCAATTACTCGTGAAACGGATGTACAGTGAGGTAGGTTGTGCGTGATACGGGTTTGGTCCAGCGTGGCTGCGTTTCTCAAGCCAAACGAGCTTACACAGCGTGTACGGAACTGCATAAAACGCGCGTTGACGATTTACGAGCCCTCGGACACGGGCGTAAATAATAATCAAAAGCTGGAGCTTGTCGTCCGTCGTTTAACGCCCTCTGAAAAAGAAGCCCTGAAATTGAAAAGAAAAAAAAAAGAAATAGTACGAGGAATACACGAGATTGAGTATGGGAGAAGATGCGAAATCGCGTTTCTCGACGGGGAGTCACTGTAACACTCAATCAAGCGCGGAAACAAAAAAAAACAAACAAAAAACATCGCGTCTCGTTTCGGTAACGAGTTCGAACATGGTGAGATCCATAAAACGCTTGTTAGATATATCAATGCGCTATTGACGGATTGTGCAGCCACTTTATCGACTTATTCCTTTTTAATAGACCCGGAAACCTACCGTGTGACAGTAAGAAGTGAATTTGGTTGAATTTAGCGCCTGATTAACTTTCTTGGCCAGGGAAATTTGCGGATCAATTAGATATGATATAGCTAAGATGGTAGGCCAACTAAGATCTGTAATATAGATTTTCTGTGAAAGATGACTTGTGCAGAGGCTAGATTCAACTTATCTAACGGACATGTGAAGATGACGATGACATCCAGAGTCTTATAATTTAATTTTTCTTGAATGGTATTTAGTTCTGTGCGTACTAACTTGATGGAAGCTCGCCAGTATCGTTGGGAGTTGATTGTCGTCATTGTAACAATTCATGACGTCAATGACGTGTCCAAAATTAATGTGATCCCAAAGAAAACCGAAGAACGTACTTTTAACACATTTTGGGTAGATCCAGAATGGATATCCTAGATTGAAGCTGTAAAACGGAAAATTAAACAAACCACCTAGATCTAACCAGCTTTCCAATCTGGAACTTGTCCACAAACCAGGAAAACCAGTTATCAGGCTAATGCGCAAGTCAGAATTTTCACACGGACTACGAAAATATAGTGACTGGTTTATCATGGAAAATAATACAAACTGTTGTCACGATGACCATATCGCAACTTCCTTAAACGGAAATGAGGCTGGAAAAGTCGAGAAAAATTTTCTGACGAGCACCACACATACTCACACATATGGCAATAACTGTGCGCATGATCCCACGATCCCTCATCCTCATCGTGCCAGGTTTTAGTGACCCACGGTTCGACAAATTCATCAGGCGAATTCTATCACGCTGTGATGAGAGACTAATTGCCAATTCGCTCACAGCCAACGTACGCGTAGATATATACACACGTGCTCGCCCGAAGTTATCATCCACGTGATGCCGGACTTGCGCAAATTATGCTGAAGCTTTCGCAGGATCTTCCGACGAGAACCTAATGCACATACATTCACACAAACACACGGACACACACCCGCGGCTCATGTGCGAGTATTTGTACGGAAATGACATCGCTGAGTATGCGTTCACATGTGTCAGAGTAATCTGTGTTGTACCAGTTGAACGATGATGTATGTTGAACGGTGGATTGGAGATTCCCATACGTGCTTCCATTATATTACCCGGGAAAACGGATAGATTCATCGTACGAGATACGGCAGACGAGACTCGCAATAATGTAACTCAATTAATTCAGCAATTAGCGTGAAACTAATATAGTGGAAACTGAATCGTCTCAATGTCAATTATATGTCCCAACAGATCGTATCACCATCATTGACAGTCTCATGACGATGTGCGTTTAGCCAAATATATTGATTTTATTGAAATAATCATTAATCATTAAAATTTCGTATGTACCAATATTTTATGTATTTTATTATATTGTTGTCAGAAATTATTTTTACATACTTTAAACGAATTTTCAATATTTATATATTCTATATATCATATGATAAATGTATATTTATTTTTCGGAACAATTATATATTTCGGTAATATAATTTTGAATGTGCTAATGTAGAAAATGAGTACATTTAGAATTATTTTGACGTACAATTGAATTTGTGATTTCACGATTTGCGTGGAATATGCCGTGTTTACACTCAGGAATGGTTTGTAACGATCTCCAAGAGTCAAGAACAACCGTAAATACGTCGATCGAGGTGAATGGCGATGCTACGAAGTCCTTTCGACGGTTTAATTTCTCTATTTCAACCGATCAATCGATTTTATCGCGCGATCTCAGGGTCGGACCGAGTGTGGTGCGTAACGTTTATAGCACAGTTACGCGTCGACTGCGGGTTGCGGATAAGATCGAAGCGTCTCGCTCGATCCCGAAGGATTAAATAAACGATCGTCGATCCGAACGTCGAGCGTGCGCGTGCTTTGGCGTTGAGAAACAATAAATATTTTTCGATGCACGAACAGTTTCATGCAGTACAACAAAAATTGTAGGTCGAATTATCTACGCCCTTTACGAATATGTAACGTATTGTATTGTCTCTGTTAATAATACTATTGCGTATCGATTTTTAGTCGCACAATAATTCGAAGATTTAAAAAAAAAACTGAGATGCATATGAAAATGCCCATCATTTCAATCAGACATTCTAAATTGAACATCTGAATGAAATGAAAATCTTGAAAATAAAATCAAACAAGATGCTAACTTGAAAATCCGAATGAAATGAAAATCTTGAAAATTAAATCAAATGAGATGATAAATTGAAAACCTGAATGAAATAAAAATCGAGAAAGTGCAATCAAATGAGATGCCTTCCTCTGTAAATCCTCTGTTAATTTTTCCGAAGATGATCGATCAAAAGTTAATTACTTTCAGTCTTTTTTCAACGTCGATATCGTGTAATAAAAATAATTGTTTCGTTCTCACCCTCAGGACTCTCGTCCTAGTACTCAACCAAGGTATAAAAAATAGTTTTTTTGCCGCTATAGAGTACCATACAATATATATTTTGATTACGATATATATTTTTATATACTCTCAGTTCTTCTTCATTCTGTTTTTTTTTCTTTTTTTTTCGTTGTAACGATCGTGAAAGTATCGTAACGTCTCTGGCTATGAGCATTAACTTATCCGGTGAGAGATCTCGTAATACGGTTGAGCATAGCCGGCACGAGTGCGCGGGCGCACCACACGAAATAATTTACCGACGCACTGTGCACTGTATACATATATACATAACCATATACCTGTTGCTGTTGCTGGTACACTGTGCCATGGGCGATGCGGTCTCGGCATACACTCGGTCGTACCTGTGGGTTCGTAATTACCGGAATTGGCACGCTCCTCTCGCGTTATACTTCCTTCTCTCCTTACCTACGTTTTTCTCATATTTTTTTATTCGCAACCCATACTCGCAAAAAAAAAAAAACAAAAAAAAATTCATTTCCCATCGTTCGATGATTACATTGCTCTCTCTCACTCGTTTCACAATTATCCCAATACGAGCTCACCCGACCACATACGTTAATCCAACACGTGCTGGTATCTCATATTTTCCACGCAATTTCATGTTTTCCGGATCACGCAATAATAACGTTTAATTTAATGCAAAACAAATGAATTAATATGAATCACGATTGAAAACATTCGTTCAATGTATTCAGCGAACGTTAATTATATTCTCATCGTAAAATCAATTCGATGAACCAATTTCGGTCATCGTAATTCTCGGTTGAACCCCAAAAAAAAAAAAAAATAATAAATAATTGAAATGAAAAAATAAATAAAATAAAATATTAAAAAAAAACAATTTTCATCTTCGTAGCCCCGACCGAGATTGCACAACCATAAGCAGATTATTATTGAACGACCGTGTTATTTCGGGTGGCAATACTTTACTTTTAATTACTCTACGGTCTCCGCGCGCACTCTCGCAATCACCACCGCGCGCGCGAGAGAGAGTCTCCCGCCGCCGCCGCCGCCGCTCGTTCCCGTGGTCGTCATTCTCATCTCCGACTTAACTTATACCCATCCCGCGTACGTTTTAACTCTTCGTGAGTCACACACACACACATACACACACGCACTCTCGTTAAGGAAGCAGAAACAGTATTCTCGCGAGGGGCATAAGAGAGCGAGTTCGAACATCCTATTTACCTCTCGCTCGTTCTTATTTCGCGAATAATCGCTATGTTCCTTCCCCGAGTGTTTGTACCTATATTTTACGAGTCTCTTGTGCGAGAGTGCAAGCTACAGAACGTTTCTGGACTTCTGTCGTCGTCGTCGTCGTCGTCTTCGTCGTCGTCGGCGGCAGCGGTTTCGTCGGTGTGTTTCTAAAATAAGCCCACACGGTCGAGAAGCCCGAGACGAGTGCGAGAGAGCCCGTAACAGCGGAGATGGAACGGCGGAACGACGAAGATCTCATCTCGCGACGTACGCACAATCCGGTATCAGGTGCGTACGCAGTGCGTCATCCCGATAGGATCTCGAACTCACCGCGCGAGCGAGCGGATGGTGATGCGTCCAGCATGCGCGACCGTCTGAATATTCCGCCCACTTGAACCATCCCAGCGAATGGTAACATCGACCGTATATATTGGTATTCGCAATGTGTGTGAGTGTGTGTATGTGTGTGTGTGTGGGTACGTGTCGGGCGCGGTACGTAAAACGCTTTCGGTCGCCATTTTCGTTCGCTAAATACGAGGTGGAGATAATAATTTTGCAGGCAAACCACGCGCGCCTCGCCATTGCCCCCGTGGATGTGTCCAACTACTTGTGCGTATTACTATAGCGAATTAACCCGACGCGGCAAGTCGGTCAACACTGATACTCGAAACCCATCTGCCTCTCACTTGTACCCCAACCACTCGTTCGCACAATTCTAATAGATATTCGAACATTTATAGAAGGAAATTGTGCCAACGATTATTTTCGGACCTAATAAGATCGTCACGGTTGTGGATCGCGTATGTATATGCACAAGCACGTTGATGCGACAACGTGGTGCACTGGTGATTCACCATTTTTGGTGGATTTATGTGGATGTTGGAGTGGTTCTTATAAAGGTCATTTTCAAATTTTAATTTGTAGCCCCCCCCCCCCCTCCCAGATAAGTTCCAAATAATTGAAAGAACATTTTTGCAATTTCACTCCCCCCTCCCCCACCCCACGACATGTTCCAATATTAACACGGTCTTCCGAAATTTTAATTTTCACATGCGATGTTGATTGATTTTTTATTCATTTATTGTAGCTAAAGTATCAAAGGAAGGAAAAATGCGTACCCAACAACAAAACGATGGAATTAATATGGTGACTGGAAATGAATGATTTTTTATTTTTATGAACATTAATGATGTTTTATTTTTATAAATTTTTTAATGATTTTGTATTTTGGAGTCATCGTATTAGTTTCGTCATTTTGTTTTTGGGGATTAAAACAAATACGATGAATTCATATTGATCAATTTTTTTTTCTGTTAATATCTTAGCCATGAGTAGTTTATAACTAGCCAAACTATACGTAACCAAAACTCCATAAATATCCTATATTATTCAAACGCATAAAGTTGAATTTCCGACAACTCGTGTTGTCCGTGTTATTGAAATAGTCCGCTCGAACTTCGAAACAAAATGTTTTCTTAATTATTTAAAACCGATCTAAGGAGTGTACAAAGTGAAATTCGTAAATGACCTTCACAAGGACCCCTCCGATAGATACGAATAATTCATGCAAAAGAAGTTCACTAACGTCATCATTATCATCGCCTACTAAATACATGCGCTAACAGCAAAACAACAAAAAACTAAAATCACATTGCCAAGTTTTACGTTGCATCGCTTTTTCTCAATCTGTCGATCGCGATGATTTTCGAAAACAAAAAAGTTATAGATCGCGTACGCAAGCTCTTAGACACCCCGTCGTACGTGGCGTGTACATCATAAACGACGTGAATTACGAGAGATGAGGTAATTCATCGACTCGTGAGAGGCCCGATCGTGATTACGCGAATACCGGAAGCCTCGCGCGCGCGCATCACCCCTCGCACAACTATCGAACGGCCATCGCACGAAGTATATACAGTGGATCTTGTTCACCGGTAGCTTCTGTGGCTGTATCGAATTCAAAACCAATATCCCATCGCTGGTAGCACGACCACGAGAGCATCAAAGCACGTATGGCATGTACGGCATAAGTGAACAGTAAAACGCGGCGAGGGGGGGAGGAGGGGGACGTTACAACCCGGATTGCGGTAATCGTTCACGACATAGATCGCTCGGTTCTCTGTGTATGATGGGCGTACGGGCGAATAACGCAATAACAGCGAGCAATACAACCCGTACGATCCGCGAGAAGTGCGTGCGGAGCGTGGCTGATCGCTACGCTATATATATACAAGGTGGCGCAAAAGTCATCACCCTATTGGAAGATCCTCGCATTTTTGCGAATGTGCGGCTGTTGTCATCACGAATTTGACACTTGTGGAGTAAACGGAAGCAGGATAGACGTAGACAAACCGTGAAACGTTGTACTTCTCAAGAACGTGGAATAATTGTGTCAATGAAACTGCAGCAAGCGTTTTTAGGCCGCTTAATTTCTCGTTTTGGCGATTTGCAGTGATTCGCAAGATCGCCTGATTTGATCGTTCCGGACTTCTTTCTTTAGGGTTTCTTAAGGTCACGGGTCCACACGAATAATTCACAGACCTTGGCGGCCCTAAAGTAGAACATTCGACAAGAAGTGGAAAGTTTATCCCAAGAAGTTTTGGGAAATGTAATGGAAGATGCCCGAATGTGCATAAACTCTGGCGGTGGCTACTTGATCGATATTATCTCTGCGACTTGACAAAAAAAAAATTTGAAAGTCTGAATAAACATAATCAACAAACAGATCCCATTCTTTTTACTTGCAAACAAAGTTACGGCCTTGGGAAATCTAGTGCGGACTTTTGCGCCACCTTGTATTATATATATAGATATATGGAGTAGAGACATTGCCGTGGTGTTTCGACGTGAGTAGCCGACCAGCAACCGCGGTAGCAGCAGCGATCAAACTTTCGATATCGATCGCGGGTGCGATATAATAGTGATGACGATCGTCAGCGACTCAGCCGCTGTAACTATTGGATGCTGCGGCCTAACCGCAGTACCGAGACTCGGTGGTGCTACGCACATCTCGCGGACGATGGAGAGAAGAAATAATACGCGGTGCTGGAAGTGCGGCTGGACATTGCGATGGATGAGGTAAAATGTGTAGCAGATAGACGGGGCACGGCTATTGGCAGGCTTGGATTTTCAACTGTGGTAAATAATACAAGAATGATGTATTTTTAAGATCACAATTTTATCAATGTTTCTTCCAGAGGAGTTCGGACTACCCACAGCGAAAGCATGATTTTTTGTGTCTGCTAGTATCTATCGCTGCTCCTCATCGAAAGAAGTTCTACCAGTTCATAGTTTAGTATGAGATTATCTGAACGATGGATATGTTCTTTGTCCGATAACTGAGGCCGAATTTAGTCGTAAAAATATTGTCAATTATATAATATCCTTGTGGATTACAACCAACTGGATAAATTATAGGGACTAAGACTGATGGAATTATTGGGACTCTCGTAATTCGTAGACTTGATCATTGAACCTAATATTATTTATTTTGGATCATATTTTGGATCATTGTGGATCTTCTTCAGAATATTTTTATTCATTAATTTTCTTCGGTTGTGATTTATCCGAGACACATTATCCTCAGGTGAAGATTATTCAAGTTTACAGGATCCTGATGAATACAAATCCTATTGAAGCCAAAAAGTCCACTGCCTGATACGGCGTTAACCTGTGACAATTATAACATCCGTGGACGACTCTCAGGATCGTGATTGGATAAGGAACCCAGTAGATCTGGATATATACGATACGACAGATCTCATTGCCGTGCGGGCCTCCGCGAACGCTGCACCGGTCGGCCATCTGGCGGCCACGTGCCGGACTCCGACACCCCGAGGTGGTGGGGCGTCCCGTTACGGTATCGAATACGCTGCTAAACACTCCCCGCGAGATAACAATCCTTCGACAAAGTGTCAACGAATTTTCGGTCTTTGAAATTAAATGTAAAATCAACTGCGAAAAGGGTTTTTGCGACATCGTTCAGTGAAGAAACGAGCCGGGGGCAAAAGTTGTTCTGCCGCCTGAGAGCACGGAACGACGAAATTAAAGGTAAATGAGGGTAACGAAAATTCGCGTAGGTAGAATAAACACGGTGAGGTTGAGACACTGAAGTCAGATGGATATCGGTACCTCATCCTTTTTCTCGTGTATATCGCTTGGTCTCGCGCGTTCACCGAATAATACAACGCGGAATGGAAGTATATCTACATATATACGTAGGTATAAGTATATTACGGTGTGTTGAAAAAAGACAAAGTCTTTCGATTCTTCTGGCAATTGCTACTTTCAAAGTAGATACGATCAGAAAACGTCCGTCAAAATTCCAGCCCCATCGTACAATATTTAGAGGTTCCGCTCTCAAGTATTCAATTTTGCTTTTGATTAACACGTAAATAATTTTTTGTTCTCAGCTGGAATTAATTTTTCAGCTTAACAAAAAATTTTAGGGATGGAACGTAAGTGCAATACATAGTGTCGAGGACACTTGAAACCAAAATATTTTTTGTTTTACAATAAAAAAAAATGTTAACAATTATTTTTCGTCAGTCCTGAATAACTTTTTGTTCAAATAAATGTTGTTAACTTTTTATCAAACTGCAAAACAAAAAATATCTCCATCTGAAGTGACCTCAATACTATGTATTGCACTTATTTTCCATCCCCGGACGTTTTTGCTTACCCGAAAAATTAATTCCAACTGAAAATGAAAAAATGGTTCACGTGTTAATCAAAGGCAAAATCGAATTCGTAAAAGCGGAACCTTCAAATATTGTCGGATCGGGCTGAAATTTGGACAGTTGTCTCCCGATAGTATCTACTTCAAACCTAGATACTGCCAGACGAATTAAGAAAACTTGTCTTTTTTCAACACACCCTAACATATATAATTGTTCTTATATATACATGTATAGTACCGCAGCGAAACGACCGGCTCGTTAGCTACCAGGTACGCAAGGTGTACGCCTTCTTCATCGTCCTCTCTTCTCCTTTCGCTCCTCTCTCCCCCCGTGCCACTTCTTCAGCTTCCTGATTCAAGGTCGATCTCGCGAATATGCCACATATATCTATGCCTTCATCTCTACGCGGCACGGCACACCGGCAGAAGCACCGACGAATAAATTATTACACGGTCTCGCGCAGTCGCGGTCGCGATCTCTCGTCTCGTTCTACTCCGATGGATAATACGAGATATAGCTATATGCTCTTCTCGTACCGTGAGTAAGATATTACGAGCGCGATCGAGTCTCTCGCCCCCCCCCTCTCCGAACGCCGCCTCTTTCTCCGCAGAGTAACTCGCGCGAGGCCCATCGAAATCTCGATAAATAAAAATGTACAGAACGCAAGGCTCGCTTACTTCTCGTTCTACTGTTACACTCGCGGTGATACAACAGCCGGTGGATAAATTATCGTTGCACTCTGGATGTCGACTGCCGGGTGTGTGTATGTGTGTGCATACATCGCAAGAAATATATATACATATGAATATATACATATCTATATATATTTTACAACTGAACAGACCATTAAGTAATCATCGTGGGACATAATGAGGGCAACTCCGAAGACAAATATCAATAAATTAATGTACAATATATATTTTTTTTTATCTTCGCATGTCGTAATTATTATTATTACTTTTTTTTTCTTTTTTTCTCTTTTTGTAAAAAATTTAAATTGAATACTTTTCTGCGATCAATCAATTGAGAATGAATTTTTAGGTTTCTCGTTATTTTGTCGAGGTATTTACGGCAAATAAAAAAGTTATCAAGCGCATGCGTGGTTGTCACGTTTGCGAGATTGCTTAGTTTTTTTTTTTTCTCTTTTCTATTTTTTTTTTTCAGTATCCGATGATAATGACGACGGTTTGAATTCGGATTACCTCGACCCGATTGCGAAGCGCGAACGTCCGAGCTGTGAGCGTCGATTAATTATTAATTATCGCATAACCGAGCGGATAATTGCGATCGAGAGAGACGGCCGCGCGCGGCCGGTGCGTGGAGAGGTAGGCGCGCCCGGGGGGCGCGATCGCTCGTACGCGCCTACTGGGGCATAGGGTCGCGATCTTTGAACACCCTATAACCATGTGCAAACTCTTTCGCAAATCTTCGCGCGCGTGTACCCTTAGGGTCGACACGCGTCGATGATCTCACGATACGCTGTCATAATTTTTTTTATATTATTTTTCATTTTGTTTTATTTTTCAAAATATTTTTCACATCCTCCAGAGATAATCCATCGAGAGGAATATATTAATTTCAAATATTTATCGAGCCCGAAGGTTCGTACCGATATAGAAAATCGTTGACCGATTATTCTCGAATGGTTTGTTTTCAAATGCAGATGCACATGGTGCCGAAGGATAATGAGATTCAGTCTCCCGATGCAATAATGGACCGACCGAGAACCGAAAGATTTTGGCAAAATGCATAAAACCGAGACTGACGGGCTCGAAGGCAAAGCAAACCGAGCAAAAAAAAAAAAAACAAAACCTTTCTGTTGCTTTTTTAAAAAATGTTTGTTGTTTTCTTTTTTTTTTTGTTATCGCGAAGAGCGCAGACCGGGTAGTCGCGGCCATATGTTCGCGAAATGCTCGCCAGCTTCATCGCGAAGTTTCTTCCGAGTTATCGCCCGAGGCTCGGGGCGAGCGCGAGTTGCATATGTCGGCTCACGCATCATCGTTCGCTAAACGCGGGAGTCACGCACACCCTGTATATACACACACCATCGTTCTTCGTTTTGGGGCTATATCTACCTGCCTACTACCTGCCCCCACAGAGTGCAGTTTTTACCGTGTACGAAAGAAACCACCGGTGTGCATATCCGTCCGAGGGATATAGTGATACATAAGTGCCCGAGCCCTCGAGCCCAGTCGCTGCTCCACCCCCCGTCGCAACGAATTTTTTCTTGTTTTTCGACGATAGTTACGCAGGTTTCGGGTCTTCGGAGCCCACCTCGATGCTCAAAACGTAGAAAAACAAAAAAAAAACAACTAAACAAAAAAAAATGTGTTTTCAGTCTGCGGCGTGATTTGATAATGAATGCCGAAGCGTCTGAACAAGTTTAAGTAGATCACTACCGAGCGATGAACCACAATTCATACTCTCAATCGTTGTTCCTTTCCTTCTGTGACTTTGCCATTTTTGTTCGATTGAACTACCCGGCGAGTCGGTTGAAGACACATAACGTCGAGTTGGTGCATGAAAATTTGAATGATGATTTACATAGAATTTATTCAGGTTGTATATGTATGGATTATTTATATGTAATATGAGTTCGAGGTGATCGAAGTTGTATTTGATATTTTTGTATTTCTATACCTAAACTAACTAGTTAAATTAGTTAATATAGAAATTCGAATGATTACTTGCATAGACTTTATTTAGGTTTAATATATAGATTAATTATATGTAATATGAATTCGAGGTAATCAAAGTTATATTTGATATTTTTGTATTTCTATACCTGAACTAACTAATTGAATTAGCATCTATCATTATGATAGATATTTCATATTAATGAATTTTATTTTAACTGCATATGATTTATAGAAAAATCTTATATAGACTAGATATCGTATATAGCTTATATATAAATTCTATATAGAGTGTATATAAATGGTACATACCATTTATACAGACATTTATTCTTCTAAATTCTTCTTTATTTTATATATTTTAATTACTCATTTAATTTTATTTAGTCTTATAGACTTTTATACAATTTATATACATTATATATAGATTCTATAGAAAACAATATATGTGTCAAATACATTTAGAAACAGCCCAAGTGGAAAAAAAATATATAAACAATTGACAGATTATATTCAGATCTGGACATATATTTTTTATATGCAAACTGTACATAATCTGCATAGATACCATACGTATCTATGGTAAATAATCAGCATCCCGTGTGGAAATCTGGTAGGGATACCCTCGTTTGAATCTAGCGTCCGGCCAGTTTTCCTGGTCACGGTTTCCTGCAGAGGAACTGGATGGGGCCTAGCTACAATACATGTATAGATGTCACTGCTATCCAGGCACTAGCTCCTTAACCTGTCCCAGATTACCGGCACAAGGGGTGGATATAATCTAGCTAGCACACACCGATAGACGTCGACGCCATCTGTAGTGCCTGGTAGACAGCAGTGTCTAGCAGTCGCAGCAGAGACAGCTCCTCGGCGGTGGGGGTTCTCGTGAGCGCTTGGCGCTTTCGATTGGTCGACGGAGTACGGGCTGTTTAACCACGTGATCGGTCTGTGGGGCTGCGGGCCGGCGTGTTTCAAGCAAACGATCTAACCTCACTTTCACGGAAGTGTTTGAAACTGACGCTACGAATCGTCAAAGTTAAAATTTCAACTACAATTAAACCATGGCTGACAACGAAAAGCGGCGCGTAATCGAGCATGGGTAAAGCGAAACTGTGCTGTAAAAGCAGACGTCGAAATATTAAGAAGACGTTCGTGGTACTTGATTCGTGAATGTAAGTCGTAATTTTTCTAACCTCATTGTTTATTATCTTCGAAATATGATTTTTAATGAAATATACATGATCTTCTTACCGCCATACAGAGGTAGCTCAAACAAGTCACCAGACCGTTGCAGGATAGTTCGTGATGCTAACAAGAAATGTGCATTGGATTATCGTCATCTGATAACCACAGCAAACCGGTGACAAGTGAAAGTGATTGTGAGGTGCAAACATTAGGCTAGCCTAACGCTCGACGATCAAACATGCACGATACCGTGTAGTTCAACACCACATGCAATACATATAAAAACACAAAACAAAAGTGTTATATAAAAAAAATTTATGAAAAAAAATTGTTATTTAAAAAAAGTTTATATGAACAAAAAATATTCTATAAAAAAAGTACATATAAAAATCGTTAACCTTTCAAATAAAGTTCGTATTTAAAATGTAGTTCATCGTGTTATTTCTAATTTTATTACGACGGTGCCGACCGCGATAAGTACCTCCCTCACCCCTCCTTTTATAGGTTTGCATTATACCGGTGCTAGCTAGTTTATATCCAGGTTTCCGGAATTGAAAAGCGGCATGCTGGCTAGGCCGTGGCCAAACGTCATGGACACCAATTGTATAGCCAGATGTTACCTATAGCGCAGGGGCCTAGCCAGGTTGCCGGGCTAGAACCGGGCCAGTCTCCCGGAAAACTCGCCTGGGCCTGGCTAATTCCGGGACGTAATTTCCACACGGGATAGATACCATAAATATCTATGGTATCCATGCAGATTATGTATAGTTTGCATATAAAAAAACATATGGCCACTTCTATATATAATCTGTCTATTGTTTATATATTTTTTTTCCACTTGGGAGTATATAGTTTATACACAATTTATATGCATATTTTTGTTACTTGTTTCAGTCTGGACAGAAAGCAATCCGATCGTGGGTGCCAAAGTTGGAAACGAATTTTTATGAAGCAACGGTTCTCAGTAATACCGCATGAGGGCGTTCACCACCGGCGAGGACTCGACCAGCCAATAGATACATTGCATATTGCATTTCATGATCGCTGAACTCAAAATACCTTACCGATCGACATACTTGCGCAATATTGCTCATATCGTCGAAGACCCTTCTGAAACACGATGAATGCGCACGTTAGCGCGAAGTGTGCGCAAAGACAAAGACACCGAAGTACCACTCTCACCCTCGTCGAAACAGAGTCACATTAGTTCGCGTCGCTCCCGCTGCGTGCAAATTAGGGCCCACGGATTTCTTTGCCTCCTCATTCTCGAGGTGGATGGCTCGTTTCGCGGGACCGGCAAAGCGCACGAGTTCTCGCACAGCCAGAAGACACATGACGAAGAGTCGAAGAACGAACGGCGAGAAAAGATACGGCGCATGGGCGGGACTGTGCACACGTAAGAACGGTGCGAGAGATTGGCGAAGGTGAAAGAGGGACAAGGAATCGCGTTGGGGGCGAGAGACGAAGGGACGGAGGGACCGCGAGCGAATGCGAAAGATGTGGAGAAGGAAGAGAAAGGCGATGAACGACCGCAATCAACGCAACAACGGTGCGCGGTCCTGCGAAAATTGCTTGGTATACACCCCGGAATATATTATATGGTACGTTGTTCGCGAAACGAGCGGGCGCACGCTTGCGGAGAGTTTGCGAATGGTGCACATCACGCGGGTGTTCCACGACCGTGCGCACCCGGTCGCGCAGTTGGAAACCTTGCGGGGTCGCGGAGGTCGGAAACTCCGCGTGGAACACGTGGCCGCGTCACGAGCCTGAAGATAATCCCCCCGGAACCTCGGAAGACACGTGAACGCGATGAGATATTCGTCATCATTCACGTACTAATTTCACGTCCGTTCCATTGGGGTGTTTTTTTTTTTTTTTTTGTGAAAATGTGAACATCTTCATCATCACTTGATTTTGCATGCCAATCCAGGGAATCAGAGTTTGAAGTGGCTGATTGTTTCTGGTTTGGAACGCTTGATTGTCGCAGTCGACCGCAAATTAAAGAATAAGCTTGTAAGATTAATTTTTAGAGATCTGTAATAATTAGGACTTCTGTCATAATTTTCCGGTAAGCTTCGAGTAAGGCGTTATACTCCGCCCGGATTTTTTAAGACATTTTAGTTTCGGTAGTTTCGGAAATAAAGAGAGGGGGGGAAATACTCTGGTTTTGCACATTTTTTAAAATATCTTTTTAAATATGCTATTCGAAGTGACGAAAAAAATTTTGATGTATTCCGCATAACAAACCGTAAATAACCTTCTAACCTTTACATGATGCAAGAAATCGAAATGAGAACATTTCTAGTACCTTATTTGCTTTCTCTTTAAATCTTATATGAACATTTTTAAGTGCTATCCAGTGAAAAATATGAGGGTTAATAAAAGTATGATTATACTGAATTTCAAGTCACTACGTCTCATGACTTCTAAGGAAATTGGCTGTAAGAGACAGACAGACGGACAGACAGGCGAGTCATCTTATAAGGTTTTCGTTGTTTTTTCCTTTAGAAGACCTAGGAAACCCTCGAAATGGCTGGACTGCTATGAACCAATGCCAAAATTTGTTCCTTGTTACACGAATGTACGGCGGGTTGAAGGATAGAGAGGGGCAAGCGGCAGGATCTTCAAGATTCACATAAAATCATATGTACATATCAAGTTAAAACAGTCGAACCTAATTTATCTCCGAATGATACTCCCCAAAACGTTTTTCTATTCGTTCACTAGCTTATATTGACAGAGTCAACTCGATTTCTGTACATCATGCCCTAATAAGATCCATTGCAAGGATCTCCATTGTCAAAAAGTTCGAACCCTCAAAGTGACTCGGATCAGCGGCTCAGTCCGAGTTTCGGTGTCTTTCGACTCGTTTTCCATCTGCCTCATCTATTATTCGAAAAAAAGAAGATCCCTACTATCATTTTCATTTGCTTCCATTTCGTTTTGCTTTTCTACCGCCCTCATTCAAAATCTGGGCTCCTTTATCCAGAATCCAACAGATTAGCAATATGATTACCAACTCCCACGATTCACAATTCAAACCAAATCAATGAGTTTGATTCTATTCTACTGATATTTTCCATCTTCCAGGTTATGCAGATTTTTCGCAACTCATCGAACAATCTTACGACCATGGAATGAGTTGAATTAGTGAGTTATTTGCGGACACGGGTCGTTCCCGGGGTCGTTGAATAACGATAAATAACATCGGCAGGTCGGGAGCTATTTTGCCCTTAAAAAATAATTCTTTGATATTGGTTTTGACACGGTACCCTCGGGATACGAGACGTAAATCATGGCGAAGCCGCGTTCTCTCACACATCCACGGTCGGGATATACACACCATGGACACCGTGACTCGCGTACGCGCACGCGATGATGAGACTCGGAGACCGTATGGATGTATGTACGAGGGTCTGGAAGCTCACAAGCCAAATCAACTCACGCGTTACCGCGAGCATTCGCTGCTCGCGCATAACGCCTTTGCTCGCTCATTATCGTGACGTATTGCCCCGTTCCTTAACGATCCTTTGGTCAGTGACCAGAAGCACCAACACTCTCGTCATCGTCTTGAAAATTACGTTTCGCGATTCTCACGCTTTTCGCCGCTACCTCGAACCCTCGCTCGACAATTAATCTCGAATCGTTCGAAAATCGGTGATCCCCAGAATCCACTGAAAAAAATAAATAAATAAAAAAAATATATTATCGACGTCCTGCCGCGTCTGTAACACCAATTAATTTATCGATTCGTAAGATTCGCTCCGCCGGGGGTGAATTTCACGATCGCGAGTACGGGGCCTCGTGTTCAACCATGCGGGGAGTCTGACAAAATATATATCAACGAAAAATATATATAATTGAGCCGTTGAAGTCATTCACCGTGCCACAAGACCACAGCCTCGATCTTATTTACGATATAATTTCAGAAAAAAGAAAACCAAAATTGCTCATCTCAAGTTTATCCACACGCAAAATGTTCATTACTTCCGGATCTTTGGCGGGGAATGAAGCTTATTGATGACTGTAACAATTTGAAAATTGTCTTATACGTTTGGGGAATATAAATTATTTTTCAATTCAATTATTCTAAATTTTTCCGTAAGAATACATTAATCATATACAAAGAGCATAACACTCATCTACATGGGTACATTTTTTCTCTATGGTATTTCAACTCAACAGGGGCAACAAAAAATCATTTAGAGCTTCAACAGTGACACCGCTGTAGCCATCGGACGAAATAAAGATTCATTGCTTTGCTCATTTGTTACTTCATTAATTAACGACCAGTCTGAGAGATACCTCTGCGATATTTTCGTGCCGACTGCGTGGCACAAATAGACAACAGCAACTTTTTTTTTTTTTTCGCCGATGGTAAAAGTGTGTACGTAGCGAATAGCCGTCGCGGCGGCTACGGGCGATATATATATATATATATATATATATATATATATATATATATATATATCTTTTTTTTCGAGATCGGATAAACAGGAAGATCGTAAACGGGTCCGTCGAAGGTTTCTTCTGTCTCTTTTCTTTACTCTCGAAGTTGCAGGTTGAAGCGACAGTAGTTCGTTGTGTTGGTGACTCTCCTCGTGAAACGTACGAGCCCGTGCGTGAACGATAAATAGCACAGTAATTGGCCACCCCGGGCAACGCGATCCACGGACATTGGCCGGCTTCGGAGCTCCGCGCGCGGGGGCCAACGACTGTGCCGGATAATTTTATGGATTGCCGGGGCGAGCCGATGTCCGACGTCGACGACGACGAGGACGAGAATCGAGCGAAGCGGTGGATCCCGGTTCGGCGAGAGCGCGCCCCATTACCGTCAGCGGGCACTCCCGTTCGAGAGACGCCATAAAGCCATAAACAGGGCGACCTGTTAGTCGATACCTGTTAGCGCGGCGAACGTCGTCGTGCGGGGCTGAGAGCAAGAGAGAGAGAGAGAGAGAGAGAGAGAGAGAGAGTGAGCACGACGGACGACGCGACGACAGACCCGAGAGACACTCTTCGAGCATCACAGATTTTACTGGCCGATCATATCGAACCCGAAGACGAAGCTGGATGGCGCGACGAGACACCGAAAGAAACGAGGAAAGGAAATAAATGGGTGAGACGGTGATGAGACCCCCTCCGGACGAAAAAAAAAACAAAAAAAAACTTCATTTGATCCGACGAAGCGCGGTCGAAGCGGCGTCAAAAGCGAACGCCTGAGGAATACCGCGCGCTGACGATTCCGACGGACGCCCACGTATAAAACGCCCGCGGTGCGTGAGATACTCTTGCACCCGCGCTATATATATGCGTGTGCATGTGTGCTCGAAGATGGGACACGAAGAAACGAGAAAGGAAGTTCGACGAAGCGACTGTGAGCGATGGCAACACGACAGAACGATGAGGCAAGACGACAGTAGCGATGCCATCGATCAATTAAAATATAAAATAATATTATTGTAATTATTTAAATGATAATAAAAAATAAATCATTGGATTTTCAGATGCAATGAACTTCGAGTTTTATGGTTTTCTGAGACTATCGGGTAATGAACGTGTCGATGGTAACCAAGTTGCGACATTGGTCCACTGAAAAGATAATGGGATCGAGAAAGTTTCATCTTTCCATTCGAAAATGTGGAACTTGAAGTTTACTGAACTGTCGAGCACGGAAACAACATAAAAAAGCAACAGCGGTGCGACATGGTGGTAAACGGTATCGGTCGGGAATGGCCGTGTTTCGGAACTTCCACGAAAGAGAAGAAAAAAAAATACATCTTGCCGCAATATTTTATATTGCCTCGGTCACTCGTGTACTCCCCTTCATCGTAAACCCAACTATTCAGGCGGCTGAGGGGAAAATAAACGCGGTGCGGATCAGTCGCGGCGATCAAGGACAATAAAAAGTCCGATAACGATACCGGGACGACGATGTCTGTGTGTATGTATGAATCGTTAATTGTTGATGAAAAATCGTTGTAAAGTCGAGATTGGAGACGGTTGATCTGGTGATGCCGCGGACTGTCCGAAGTGTCGATTTTTGATCGGGCAGTTTAAACCGATATTCATAATCCACGTGGACTTGCAATGGCACCTGATTTATCATCCACATTCGGACGAAAAAAAACCTTCTAAACCGTCTTTCGTATTACGTTGTTCGGTTACGAGCCCTGTGACCCCATTTTGTACGAGCACACCATCACACATCTCGATTGCTTTTTTTTCCCCTTCAGGCTGAACACCACACGGGGCTTGCACACTCTCCCACATGGCCAAAAGCCCCCGGGCTGATCGTAACAATTTTGACACATCGCCCGAGCGAACAATGAACGATGGAAAGGGGAAAGAGGAAAGCTGCTACGAGACTTCGCCGTTGCTGGTGCTCGATAATTATTCCTTAACGAGACGATCGTGCGTGGCCGCCTACCTCTACCACCTCTTCGAACATTCTCGCACATGAAAAAATGAAAAAAAAAAAATTGTTACAAAGATATTTTTCTTTTCGTACTAGTAGTGCGGGTAAAAAAGTAACAGCGCACGCAGTCCCGCACGCTTTCGAGAGAGGTCCCCCCCCCCCCATCTGAGAGCTTGGCACACCTTGCTCGCCGTGGCGGCACGTACTTGCGAGAGAATAAATGTAGTGCGTCCCGACATATGCTGCCCAGCGTACGACCAACCGATGCATTGCACGCTCCCGTATTTAACTTACGTGAGAGAGAGAGAGAGAGAGAGAGAGAGAGAGAGAGAGAGAGAGAGAGAGAGAGAGAGAAAGAACACGTAGTTAAAACTGTGTGCGTGAACGCAATCACGCAGATAGTATCTCCGACTCCTGCTCGAAGGATTCTCGTTACGTACGCTGAGCAATACCTCGGCAATACTGTTTGAGCGAGGTCTCTTTCTCTCTCTCTCTCTTTCTCTCTCGTGCTCTTGTCGCTGATGATGGCTTATGGGCCGGGGCTTCGCCCAATACTCACGACACTTTATGCCCATACATATATCTCACGATGTATGAATGTGCCGCACATCGTTGGGAATGAGAAACAAAAAAATAATCACCACAACCCAGTGGAGAGATATAATGAATTTAACTCGTGATGGATTAACGAGGAGGTGAGTTGCTGCTCAATAGACTTTAACGGAGAAAGTGAGGTTGTGAAAATACTTTTCGGAAATGCTGAGTAAACTCGCGCAATAAAATCTGAGCTTTGAAACGTGAGGTTTTCGACTGTTCGTAGTTTTCCAAATGGAAGGTACGATGAGAGTAACCCAGTGGAATGTTATATCGTCGACGTCGCATATCAGGCAATTGATATTCGATTGATTAGTGTGACTTGGAACGACAATATGGAGAGATATTGATTTATTCAACGATTTTTTTACTAAGGATCGATGTTACATTTAATACGATTTATTATATTGTTATAACAATTTTTGTATAAATTTGATGTGATAAATGTTCAATGAAACTTTACGATCGTTCGAGATTATTATATTCAAATTATGATAGTACTCATCGATTCCACCAAATGTTTTTATCAATGTCCATGATCTACGATTTTTGACTCCCTGACTAACGATAAGAAAAATTACGTCTTCGAACGATAGTTATCACATATCGCTTAAAACATTCGTGAAACTAACGGCGATGCTTAAAACTCGGATAAACAAAAGAATCGTTGTCTAAACAAGCGAACAACATTGCATTACGTTCCTGGAATACGTTACACGATGCTCAACAGTTTGACAGGTGCACCCGCGCGTTGAATTCGTCATTTGAAATACGGTAACAGCGTTGGAACGTTGCCGCAGAGTTACACACGACGAATAAGAGTTACGAGGTCGGTCGAGAGCGTAAGACGCATGTACTTACATACACATATATATGTATATAACTTGCGCCAAGAATTCAAATCGTTTTATCGTCTCCCCCTCGCTGTCCATGACAATTTAATAGAATCAGAAGAGGCAATGATTCATCCGGGGGGACCCAGGGCTGAACCAACCAGCGAGCCAACTCACGTTTGTCGGAAGCTTTTGCTGCACGGAATAGGAATAATAGGATAATGCCGAGTAACCACCGGGGCATTATCCTACCCCCCCTCGCATTAATAAAATTTTCGCTATCGAACTTTATTTATTTCTTTGTTGTTTTTGTTTCACTCTTATGCACCGAGCTCATGACGAATGTATGAAGAATTGTTATTTAAGAATCCGTGATTCGTCACGTCTCCAACGTACAAGTACCCCATCCGGAAATTTTACCCGTGGCACACAGTCGTCGGCCACACACGATAGACACTCAACGTTCGGTCATTGTCACCGGGTACGATTTTTTTTCATTCATTGTGTTGCACATGCCAATCACTGTATCCTCGACGTAACAAATTGCACATTATGAAAGTGACTCCGGCTCGCCGTCTTCGGGGTTCGCGAAAGACCTTGAGTCGACTGTCGTATCCGACTTCTCGGACAGATGCACAGAGTCCCGGTAAGAAATACGAAATAGGTACCCATCCTCTCTTTCCTCTTTCATATACCTTCCTAGCTGCATATCCCGACTCCAGTCCCAGCGATAATCCACACACTCCACTCCTTTTATCTCACCTTCAACTTCTTCTTCGTCCTGCAAATTATTTCCCCTCCCCTCCCCGCGATTCTCCGCACTTTCGTCTTTTTGATACACAGCACAGTATGGGTATGTATATAGATACACACAATACAACGCTCATGGGTTCTCACTTACATGGGCTAATGGTCGCTCGTTTATCATCTCGCACGTACATCATTCCCCGCATGTGCGAAATATCAATGGGTTTTCTATTAATTCCTTCCGTCGGCCTCGTGCGCACGAGAACACACCGTGCGCCAGCGCGCATATCCGCCTGTCACGCTCCCCCCCCCCTGAACAAGCTATCGCATACGATCTCGAAGAACCGAGATGATTCGTCCAATAGATGAGCTTCTTCACGGGGTTTGGATATATACTCCTCGCGGTAGTTCCACATTCAGCCGCACCAGACGTCGCCCGGTCCTCGCGTGAGGTTATAAGTCTCTTCGAACATTCGCAAATAAAACCCATGTGCATCGTGACGTAAAATATAATACACGTTTGTACGAATGTACGATGGGATAAATACACGAAAAAAATTAAATAAATAAATAAATGAAAATAAATATATGGAATATGTTGTTGGATCGGTGAAGGTGGCGTCACGCGATTTCTGTGACTGCGTGTACGTACGCTTTGATCACAGAAGTCCTGTATGTACATCGTATATGCACATTCGTGCGTATATATACATATATATATATACACGCAGAAACGTGACGTCTTGCAAGGATCCAACCGAGTGAACATGCGATCAGGTAAATTCAGGTAGGCAGCCAAAGGATAGGTTGCTCCTGGCGAACGCTTGGGTACTTATCGCATGTGTGCTATACGTATGCGTACGTGATCGCAGGTGGATTCGTGAGGCTTCCGGTTTTCCCTTGTGCCTTTCGCAAAATGCTCTTGGTACGACCGAGTTGTATCGCTGTTTCTGCTGACCAGTCGGTGGTTGCCCAGCCAGTACGTCTTCCACATCTTCGAAACGTTCTGCTTTCTTGCTCTCGTTCTTGCTCTTCTTCTTATTCTTCTTCTTCTTCTTTCGTTCTTCTTTCACTTTTGCTCATAGTCGTTCTTTTTTTCGGTCGTCTTCTTGGTCTTGGGCTGTGCGTTGGTCACGTACCAGGACCGCTGGCAACGATACGGCTGAGGATGGGCGCGTCTGGTCTTGTCAAGCGGCGTTCTCTTCCCCGTCGTCGTTCAGCTGACTCCGATGGACGTCAACTCGAGCGGAAAGACGCGGGCTCTCGCGGCTCCGGGCGCTATATAGCCTTCACCGACTATCCGCCACGTCGGTCGGGCCTATTAGCGAACTGATTAGCGAGTTTAGTAACCGGTGCTATCGCTCGAGGGGCCCAACGGGGAAACTCGTGCACGCGTTTCGTACATGAAACGACCTTCATTGAATTTATCTGATGTATTCCGATGCGCGTGTTTTACTTCCACTTTTGTATTGACGAGTTAGGAAATTCAGTCGTGGAAGCATGTCTGATGCGGAACGAACAAACGTTTATGTTCTCGATGAAGGATTTAGTATGGACTGAATGGCAACATGGCGGATAAAACGTGGAAATGGTTAACGGATACTATAGCTCTTCTGGATCTAGCATCCAGCTTCATTCTTAACCATTGACGACGATCACTGCGCGGTAACCCAATCGTCGAGGGTTATCATCTTCAAATTAATATGACCCAACTGTGATGAGCTGTTTTACGGTTTCCAAAGATTCGAAATAGTTTCCACTACGAAAACATCACTGCGAGCAACTGCGTTGCTCTCCAAACGCCAAATCCCCGGGAATATAAAAATATTCAATAAATTTTGAAATGATAAAACATCTGCTTCCAGTCTTTTAATTTGTACTCAATACAAAAGTCATCGATCGATAAAAATGTAAGAAAGCAAAAAAAATTAACAGAATTTATGTATCGGTCATCCAGTGGAGTCGTCGTGTATGATCAATGACTGGGACATCCACGTTACACGTCTCATCCTCTCGGCTAGGGCCTTCCGTGGTTTTCGAACGTTCCCGCGCGCTTTATAATCAATTCATTTATTATTCCTTTTTCTTCCGTCGGTCGTACACATACACCAAGAGAGAGACCCCCAAATTTAGTGGACCGTTGAACGGTCCCTGTTCGCTCGGGCCCACTTGCAAGACGGTAAATTAACGATTCGCATTCGAGTATCGTGCGCGCACCGACTTCCAACCGAAGCCTCTCGACGATCTCTGTTCAGTCCACCAGCCAGCCCCGCACGATCGAACGTTTATTCGTTTTTTTTCCAGTCTCTCTCTCTCTCTCTCGCTCTTCCTCGCCCGCTTGGGTTATACATTCTGATGTAAGAAACGAGGTAGCGGGTTCTTTATCGAAACGAGAGCAATCGATCGTCGATTATCGATGCTTGTCTCGGCTTGGTACGTAAGCGGCCATCGAAGGCGGGCGCGTCGGCGTTGGTGAACGCAAGCAGCTGTGTGGTGTGTGGTGTAGTACTTGGTCCGTGGGTCTTGTCGTTCGACGAAGAACCCGGGGCAGGTGGAATCCTCGGTTACACATAACTGTGGCACGATCGCCCGGACTTTCGCTAGATCGGTGTCTCTACCTCACCCCTCATCGTCCTCATCGAGGGCGTTCGGTCTGCGGTTACCAACGCCCCGACTTCACCCTAATCGCCGTCGCACCCCTAATGATGCTCGTTTCCACCGGGAAAGGGGTTACCCAACGATATAACTCACCCTCTGGATATTTACTCTAATTGACGTCACGTTGTTATTTATCGTTTGGAATGCGCGTCAGTGGAATAATATGTTAAATACACAAATACGGAAACCGCTTCGATCGTTTTGTTTTGTTTGCGAATATTTGAAAGTCAAAATTTATTCCGAATAACTTCAAATGCGGTTTTGGCAATTATTATATTCAAATATAAGACGGGTTTGCTGTGGGGTATTTTTTGTACTGTTTGAAGATCATTCAATCATTAATTTTAACGGCTATCACACAAAAAATCACGACTGATTGAACTATGAACTATCGAGATGCCATTTTCATTATTTTTCTCATAGAACAACCCGGTCATTTTTTCTTTCATGCATAGAATTGTATTTTAAAGTGAATGAATATGCTGTATACACTTCACACTGACTCAAGAAGATAAGCCGTGGCGAGGACAATATATGCGACATAAATAAATAATTCGTGGTGAACAGAAGCAGATACAACATAAAATGAATGCATGCAAAAAAATGAGATAGTCGAGATAGAATGATCCTGAAATATCAAAAACAACATATACCTTAGTCAGTGCATAAACGCAGATATCTATACACATATATTTGATAAAGAAGCAGCCTATAAAATTATCACGACTCCAACATTCCAACCACACATCTATGCTCTCGGAAAAGTTTTGGAAAAAAAGAATTTTCCCAGCCTACCCTTTATCTCCGGTCTCCCCCATAACGCATCTTTATTATCCATCATCCACCTTCTCAATTTTCCACGAAGTGTTAAAAGCTTCGTCGAGTATATCGTTAAAACACACGAGCACGAGCGCAAGAAAGAGGTAGCAGAGCCGCTCGCAAGTCGTAGGATATAAACGAAGGTGAATATATGCGTAATCGAGACGGCATCTCGACCACGTATTGCCGAGGTAGATTCACCCGTCGTTGCTATAAGCGAGATGCCAGGGAAGAATTCTCGATCGCATTGTACGCCAACGTTTGCACGCTATAGTGCGTATGCGTTTCGCGCATCGAACCTGGCAACAAATCAAAATATCAATTAACGGCGAAACGGAGTCCGAAATCACCTTTCTCTCTCTCTCTCTCTTACTCTCACACTCGAGACGAATATTCGTGCGTTGAACAACTGTTGCGTATACGTAGTCGGTGAGAGCCGCCAATACGCCTAACGCGCGCCGGCGGCATTCTGTTATCGGTAAGTTGCCGATCGCTTCGTACCGCCGAGCAAATGATACCGACGAGTTATCTCTCGGTTAATCCCCCGCGCCAATGCCGTATTCCATTTTCGTTTCGTATTCGGACGATTCTTAAGGACGTTACGAAGGAATTCGTCGGGATGAGAGGCGCGACGACCATTGCAAGCCGTCCTTGGTGCCGAACGTTCGTTAAGACAGGCCCTTTGCAGAAACAGACTTCACCGTCGAATCTCAATGAGGAATGAACAACGTAATTATCGGTGATAGCATGAAACTAAATTGGACATCATCGCGGACTGGAATTGTTTGATACAACTCAAGTTCGGTGTACCGATTTTTCGATGGGTAGAGGTATCCTAATGAGTTGATGCTTTCTGTTGAATTTATGCATTATGCCAAGTTGATTCATCCTGATGATGACATGCATCCGGATGAGTTGATTTAACCTGATGAGTCAATGGATCACGATGAGTTAATGTGTCTTGGTAAGGCTGAGACATCACGCTGAGTTGATTTGTTCTTATGAGCTGATGTGTCCTGATGAGTGGGATATATCGTGATAATTTGATGTATCCTGATCAGTTGATGTATCCTGATGAGTTGATTTATTCTGATGAGTTGATTTATCCTGATGAGTTGATTTATCCTGATGAGTTGATTTATCCTGATGAGTTGATTTATCCTGATTCGTTGATTCAGCCTGATAGGCTGATGTATCCTAATGGGTCGAGGCTTCATGAGTTTATGTATTCTGATAAGTTATGGCATCCTCATAAGTTGATGTATTCTGATAAGTTGATGGACACTGCTGAATTAATGTGATTTAAAGAAAGTGCTAGAAATTTCAACGAGCCCGACCAATGGTATCTCTGGAGCCATCATGCGACTAAAATTACTGGTACCTTAAAGCTGCCATATAAAAACGTCATAATCTGTCAGAAGAACCTGATGTCGCTTAAGAACTAGTAATAGAGATACGAATGAACTAAATACTCATTTACCTGGAGTTAGCCTCTTCCAGGGTAGGACGACAATACGGAGGAAGCGTGGAAGAGTGTCTGGTAACAATTAACGGTTGGTGAGAAACCATATTCTCAATTGTAGTGATAATAATACGAGAGGGCGGGGCATAGGTGTCGAGAGGTTCTCTCTAGGACCTGTATGACTGTCTCCCTTATTTACTACCACCGCTACCTGTTCATGATACACAGTGCGTGGTGTACTATACGAGAGATAAAAGGGAGAAAGAGAGAGGGGGAAGTAAAAAAGAGTCAAAGGCGTCGAGGACTCTGAAAAAGAGAGAAGCAAGATAAAGTGAGGGAGGGAGAGAGAAAGGGAGAAGAGGCGGCGATTGGCAAACACGGGATGAGAAGGGAGAGGGCGGAAGAAGTGGCGCGGCCGTTTAGTTAAAGGAAGATCAAAGGGACACCGGCAATAATTATAGAAATATGCGCGTTGATGCTGCACACACTGCGATATCCATGTGTGACTCGGTCGTTGTCGTCGTCGTCCTCTTCGGTTCGGTCGGGACACAGCGAGAAAGGGGTGCGTGGCGCGGGAGGAGAGGGGGAGGGCGGGGGGTGTATGCTGTGCAACAAGCACTAACTGCTCCCGGTGTCCGGCACGGACTTGAATATCCTATCGGATCTTCAAAGATATTCTGACTTTCTTACGCCTTCTTTTTTTCTGTCTGATTATTTTTTTTTTGTTTTTTCATTGCAATTGCTTGCTTTGGGTACGCCGATCTGATTGCGCATCGATGAGTCTTCTCGGTAACACAGTTATCTATTCAGCCTGCGGATTATCGCGAGACTTAGTCTGAAAACGTGGCGTTTCTCGCTTCTCGACAGACTCGGCTTATTCGTGTTTTCTGAAAATTTGCTTTTTTTCTCGTTTCAATCCGTCTATCTCTTGGTTCACGACTTGAAAGCCAGTTTTCAATGTCTAGCTGGATATTTTTTTTATCTAGATTGTTGTACCTGCTTCCTGGGGTAATGACTTTGAAACGTAACTTATCTTTTCAAATCATATCGAGATTCACAAGTACGTAAATTAATAAATTTTGAAATTTATTAATTCGAGTATTCATATATTCCATAATATATTTATAAGACATAATTTTGTTTTTATATCGTCATTCACATATCATCGCTCGAGTTAATAGTGTTATCAAATATTTTAAATATTAAAAATTATAGATAAATTTCATCTACCAACATTATATTTTCGTAATTTATTACGAAAAGAGATAATCGATTGTCCGGATTGTCCCAACCGATCATACGATATTTCCTAACTAACTGACAAATCCCATTTCCTTGTATTTCCATAATTTAATATGTCTCTAAAAAGTAATGACAACGGGTGAAAATGAAAAAATCCTAGATCGACACAACGCACGTCGATAATTCATCGTGCGTGAAAAATAATTGTAATAGCTTTATAACGATGTAATAATACCCGAGTGCCAAGTGGTTTGACGATAATGATAACCCGGGGGGAGGAAGGGGGGATAGGTGTATATTGAGACCGGTGTGGCTTGTTATTATTCTAATATTAGTCAAACAGTCGTGAGGTGTTTTCCTCGATAACGAGCACCCTGTATTACTGTAATTAACCCGATATTATTCAAAACTAAAGCCACTCAATTACAACCCCCTCTCATCGTCTCGATGCTCATCGTCGTCGTGGTTTATCACGAGCTGAAGGCTCTCCTCAAAGTTGAACAAAATAAATAAATAAATGAACAAATAAATGAATAAATAAAAAATCAAACGTTTAGCGATGGCGACTTAATACATCATGAAGGTAAGATCGAATCCACGTTCGAGACGAATATCTCGTGATTTAAACGCTCACAGCCGATGACCCAGTTGCTCTCGGTAAAATCGCGGCGTGTAAAGCGCGTGCTCGCGCGTACAACGGTCCGACGACGACGACGACGAACGCTCGAAGCACGGCAACGTGAACAACAATTATATATTTGGCGCCCCGCGGCGAATACGCGCGTATTATATATCCGCGTGGCAGCGAGTGCAGCGCGCGTGGATAACCGTGGGGGCTGCAGCGTTCGAGGCTGCGCGGTAGCACACACCGCCGCGAACGCGAAATACGCGTACCAATATTAATCTCGAGCACGGCTCGAGCCACGAGTTCCACGCGCGCACGCCGGCCGCTTGACAAATGCGGGACACGACGCGATCGTTCGAATTTTGCGACGAGGGGAGAAAACGTGCACGGGCTGCGCGATAGAGGCCCCGCGGGGCTTTCACGAGATCAACGAGACCAACGGAATTCTTCAACTTCGTGGAAGTTATCATTTGCTTTTGGTGATTATTCGACAAACAATTTTCTCGAGCTTCGTGGAATCGCGAAGACGAGCGACCGATAGTGAGAGGGACTTTGACGAGGTGGAATTTGTGTTGAGCAATGTTTCAAATTGCAAATTTTTTTTATACGTAATTGAAATCTATATATATATGAGTAGGTATAAATATATGAAGATGCGTGTTTGTTTTTTATAAATATGTAGTTTTATTTCGAGTTCTATGAAATTTTGCACACTTCACCTTCAAAACAAGAGGAAGGTCACTATCTGCATAAGATTTCGAAAAACCACCCCATCCTCCTTTTTTCACCCTTAAAGCAGAATTTTGGTACTTCTGGATGAAATGTTGGACACTTGACGTTCATAATAGAATGAAAAATTGTTGGCTGCATCTGATTGAGAAAAAACTACCCTCATCTCCCTTTCCCAATCGACTACATAAAATGTATCAAGCTTCAATAAGGTTTTTCATCTAACAAAATTGGTACCCTTTCCGACATCATCGTTTCGCATCGAAGTCACCCAAAATCTTTCAGCAACGAATTTTCCATACAATCATATCTCAATCGATGTGAAACGGCATTTCGCAAGCTGCATGACTGTCCAACGAATTTTTTTTTCTCCCTTCGATTTCCGTCGACCGGATATTACAAATGTTAATCGAGACGCGATTAGGCTGTCAAAATGAAATATTTCACGTACACACATTGAACAAGCAAAACCACGCAGCAGCATGGAGTTACGGGTCTGTTGGACCCGCGGGAGTCAAAGAAATCACGTATTCGCATTTACGCACGGAAAAAATGCGCGTGTTGAATACTCGCGCGAGGTGCGCACTCGTGTGGCTTTATTACAGGATGCATCTATTTCACCTCGGTTCGATGCCAGTGTACCACGCGTGTATCTGGACGAGTCCGTGATTTCTGCGAGGAGACGGCGACTGCGTCGGCGCCACAACGTATGTAATTACGCGATAATTCAAAACTTGCGCGCTAGAGTTACATGTATATATATATATATATGTATATATAAATATGTGTGTAACAACTCGAGAGCCACGTTGCGGTAAAACCTTACGAGTACGTGTATAATTGTCGATTAGCCGATGGCGCGTAGACCGCGTTATTTCCAAGATTCTTGCGAGATCCCGATTAATGAGCTTGTACCAATGTCTCTGTTTCTCTCGCGTCCACCACAGCTATCCGAACTATCGTGCAACATTTACATTCGCACTATATTCAAGTCATTTTCGCGGAAACTCTAACTCACCCTGAATTTATATATATGTATATATATAAATCGTAAACTGTGTATCACAAACGATCGACATCAAACGTCGGCAATGTGTGCTGGCGAGGTTAGGAAAATTGAACGAAAAAAAAATATATATATATTATCCAACGAATTATGATAAATAGCCGCAAATGATTATCTTCCACGACGATTTCCCGGATTGATTTATCACCACATGCGGAAATCACCGAGCAGCAGGTACTTACCTTGACAGGCGCACGATTCTTCGCTTTTTTTTTTATCAATTGGAACAGTCGATCAGTGTTGGACAAAAAAAGTTACGAAATTAAACCGTGACGTAAAAATCTCGAGGATGCATTGATGAACAAAAAATTTCTTCGACACGAATTGCTTTATAAGAGAAAATAATTCTGTTCTGTATCCTGAAAATCTCGATGATGCAATGAAAAAAAAATTCTGGCAACAACTGCTTTACACATAAAATCGTTTTTTTTTCTATATTTTTTATATCAGTTATGGATTAATTTTCACTAGATACTATCTTAGTGATTCAATGTTTCCTAAATGTTTCTAGGAGTTACAATTCTTCGAAGATTTTCATGCGCTCGGTACATAAGTTGTTTATTTTCTGTTGATACCCAACGGTGTATTCTTATTTCCAATGAAAATGTTGCGGCTATGATATCAAACTCTCCAAATTGATCAAGTCTGATATCCCTTATCGAAAATTCGAGAATTCGTTTAGAATCTGGTTCCAAAAAAAATACGTCAGTTAGCCAAGCTACAGTTGGTACATGAACAACAATCGAAACCACTGGAGTCAAAATTTTCACCCCTTTCTCAGCCTCCCTGACTCCCAAGTCCTTCAAGCATGCGGATGCAGACGCCAGCTCACCCTCCGTCCGCTCTGAAGATAACCTACTTGGGGAGGGAACCATGACTCACGAAAGTCCGATCAGACTTGCGATGCTCCTCCATCAACCTCCGTGACTCCACGCAAAGTCTCTCACGACCCTGGAACAATCTGCTCATCCTGTATGACATCCAGATCCCGTGTTGAGCTTTCTCAACTCATTCGAATTCCATTGTCTCAGGGTCTCAATTAACCTACTTCACCCTCCCTGGACTCTGATTGTTTACGTTCTGCCTTTTTTGGATAGAAAACAGAGCAGTATAATACCTATATCATTTCAACGCGGATGATACTCTCCACACTCATCGCTGACTCCGCTCGAAAAAAAAACAATCCAGGCATTTGGTAGTAACCAGGGTTGAGAAGAGGTTCGAAAAACTTGGTCTCGATTACCCCATCTAATGTCTCAGCCATCTTCCGTCTCCGGAGTCCGTTGCGTGTACACATCAGTTTATTTCACTCTCCCACTCCGAAAGATTCGTATGTTCACGCGGTTCGAGGTTATGTATCTCGGTGCCGAAGATAAATTCAACGTATGGAGTTCTAAATAATGCGAGGTGCCGTCTTCACTAGCGTAGACCGTGCGTCTTCTCGCTCGGCTTTCGTTCCGTTACCGCGGGTATAACTCGCCCCGGTGCTTGTGCTGTTTCGCTACGACGACGACGACGACGACGACGACAACGACGACGATTACGAGTACGACGACGTACGAAGGGAGATACACGAAACTCGGGCGAGGGTAAAACATAGATATAGGGAGTCCAATGAAAAAGGGAAGCGAAGGCTCGTTGACACGGCTGTGGATTACGTCGCGTAAACTTGAGTAAATCACTGGTCCCGAGTATTCGCGATCTCTTTCCGGCCACTTCGCAACGAGTGAAACGTCGCAAGCTCAGAAATCTGTGAACTACCAATGTGGTGTGTATATGTATATGGAAATATATATAAAGCGGCTTCCAGGTGTCCGCGCCAGAGGACGGTATATGGTACCCGGCGATTCACGGGTGAGTTCACACACACGCGAACAGTTTATACGTACATACGCGCACGCGCACTGCAATCCCAAAGGATAATTTAATATTCGCGAACGCTCGAGGCTCCAGATATAAACGTCAAGAGTCACAGACATAACCCATCGTTGAGAACGGTCCGTGTGCCGTCCACGCCTCTGTTACACACAGTTCGCGCGATAGCTTGCGCAATAGTTAGGACACGGTTTATGGCATTCGCCACTACGCTCTTGTAATGAAATAAAATTTCGCGATGACTCCTCCCATGTTATATTAATTCAATGTCGGAAGTTCGTCGTTATTAGTCAAAATTTATTTCACGGGAAATTTCGTGGAATTATGTATTTTCGCGATTGATAAATCCAGGTTTTTTTTCGTGCTTTTGGGAATATTTCCAAATTTCTGATATCTTATTGTAATAAAGATAATAAAATTAATAATAACAAGACGTTATGAATAACATTATTACAAATTTATTCATCATGTATTATTATTATTAAAAATAATAATCATAATTTGATAATGATATCTTCGAAAAGATCTTATGAAACTACGGAAAGAATGGTTCAAGTGTGAGACATTAAAGGAGGGGGGGGGGGCTATATCGCCAGCTGTTGAACACAGCCTACCGTAATATATATTTCCCGTCCCGCCAATTTAACCTGTAATTTTCGCGCTCTCCGGTCTCTCTTTCCACAACCACGGAAGCGTAATAAAAAAAATAAAATAAAAAGAAAAAGGTGCGAGTAAACAAATGGGCAAAACGTTTCACCTGGGACACCGTACAAATGCATCGTGCACACCACGAAAAAAACAACAACAACAACAACAAAAAAACAAACAGCGATGATAGTTTAAAAAGTTCCGGTCCGTGTATGCCGAAGGGATCCCGTAGTCGGGATCAACACTCCCGGTTAGACTTTGGTGAGGCCAAGTTTGTGCCGGATAACAGCATTCGTGAGAGTGCAAAGTGTTTAATTATACACAAGCGAATGGTAGTTGGTCCCGACACCTTCAACGCCTCTCAGCTCCGGTCGGGGCAACTCGGTTGCCACAAACGTGCATGGGGTGAAGGGTTGTATCGGTGGGTATGGTGAAACAGTGAGACCTGAAACGATTGTCTCGCTTACACTTTTCGCGGGAGACGGAAGGTTGAAAGAGTTGAAAAAGAAACTCACACAGACGCACACACACGTGCATGGACATGAGGATGTGGATAGAAGAGGTGAGAGAGAGAGAGTAAGCCTGATGGGAAGAGAGGGTAGGATAGAAGCGATTAGGCACGGCCTAGCACGGAGGAGGCGAGTTCACCGTGGAGTATCGCAAGCGCGATAAATCTCGGAGGAGTCAGGTGGACGATGGTCATCAGCTAGTCGCCGCGTGTAGCGTATAGCCGGACGGCGAGGCAACGCAGAATAAGCGTTCGTCGTTGATGCGCATAGGCGACTCGGGCTTGGACTAGCGAGAGAGGAACTACGTATACATATATATATATATATGTGTATGTATGTATATGGCGTATACACGCGGTGCCCGTGGAAGGCCCCCGGGTTAAGCTCCGAACGTTCTCATGCGCCCGCGGTCGACGCAGACGGCCTAGCCGCGACCTTCGACCCAACCGGCCACAACTTACAAGTCCGGCAAAGCCCGCGCGCTCGCACGCCTGCGATCTCGCCTATCCCGCAAGGCATATACGCTTGTTGTGTGTTGAGGGGACCTCGCTGTACGCGCCGGGGCCACGAGCGCAACAACACCCGCTACGCTCCCGGCTTTCTAAGCCCGGAATTTCTCAGACTCGACGGTCGTCGCAACTTTGCGCTGTAGGTTTTGTTTTTCATCCGTGAATCCCGGTGACTGTGACTGGTGGAATACGCAATTAGGGAATCAAGGCGCGGGTGACATCCGTTGGGCAGTTTCCAAGTGATGAAGGATGTTAGCTTATTGGAGTCGTAATGAGTAATCGGTCTGTTTTTGTTTTCGTTAGGGTTATGTAGGTTGAAGGTGCGGCTGGTCCTGAAAAGTCCAAAGCTTAGGTCTAAATATTGGCTTGAGAGTTCTTCATCGGGCGATCGGGAAAAAATGTAAGCACCTACGAATTAGAGAGCAATGTAACCTTAATCACTAGACCCTTAATTATCTTCATTGTCTACCAGCGGTTGCGAATAGAGACGCGAAGCGTTGCTCAAACTTTTTGCCCAATCACTGTCCACAATTCGCGTTCGCCATCAACGCGGTTCTTGAACGACTCGCGTCTGGATTTTTCCCACGCGCATCCTCACGATTCTCACGGCCCTTGTCGTAACACAGCGTCCCACAATTTTTTCGTCCCTCGCTCGAAAACGGAATGAGCATTTGGCTGAAAATTTGGCATGAACCTGACGATGACGAATGCAAAGACAGACTGATGCACTTTATATCAAATGATCGACAACATCAGAAGATTACTAATAATAAACACAAAACAAGTCTTTCATTCCATCGAATTTTTCAAGTTCGAAAAACTGGCGGAACTAATGACCCAAATGAGAAATTACAAATTATAGACATATATAGTCTATATATCGACTATTCATAGACTTTATGTACAGTTTATGTACAGTCTATATATAATTATTATATATAGTTGATATGTCATTTTTATTACTCAAAGAGATCTAATTTTCCGACTCAGGACTCTTCCACACGAAAATCCGTTGATCCCCAGCGAACCGAGAGATACCGAGGGTGCCAGGAAGTCGCGTAAGATCCGCACGGGACAGCATCCACACCTGTGTATAGAAACACCAGAACGAATTTCCATTTTCCACCGAGCAAGCGTTATGTTATAGCTCGCGTGCGAGGATCACCAGTGTCTTCGGAGTAATGAACGGTGCTGGTTCTCGAAATAAGAAAACAAACACAGTCGGAGACCACCCGGACACCTGGTGCACGGGCATGAAGTCTCCCGGCATCAGTGGCCGCAACTCTGAGACCATCAGAAAACAGCGTGGCGGATAAACCCATGAAAAATTATGTATATATACACACACACACATATATGTTTGGATTTATATATTTATATGGAAGACTGCCATGTGTGTATGTATATATTTATATACGAATATGAGACACGGCCGTGTCTCGGTGATGTAGCACGACATACTAGACCGCTCGGGCGTTGATATTTGATCAATATTTACACGCGACTTGTGGGCGGATTGCGTCTCGAGTGAAATGGTTGATGAGAGCGAAAAGAGCGTGGCGAGTTGAGGTCCATCGCCCACGCTCTCAACGTGCCCACGAACAACATGCCGAGCGGCACAGGTTGCTACGCTCGAAAGACACTTCGAAGAAGAAATTTAAAAAAGAAAAAAAGAAGAAAAAAAAAGACGTTGATCCGTGAGATCGCATCTTGCGGAGACGTACGAGCTTCGATCTCAAACCTCTTTGCTCATCACTTGGCTCTTTGTCAAGCGGCCAAAGGCCAATGTGACGAAACGGTCGTAATGTTCGTGCCATCGCGATCAAGAGCTTACGCCTACGCATTCGTATGAGGACAGATATACTGTTTATTTTTTATTCCCTTTTTTTTTTTTTTTCGTCTCCTTTCGTTCATTGAAGATTGAGTGGTGGACAGAAAACAGGATGTGTCACGAGGTTTATTGAAATCATTAATACCGAGCGGTTATAACACTTTGGAATTTCGAATAGTTTGATGTACAGATTCTTATTTATTCGTGTGATGCTAATTAATTGTTTTTTTTGTTGTATATACGACGGTACAAAAAAAATTAACTTTTGGGTTGTTCGAGATTCTACAGATTAGATGTTCACACGTTAGGCGGATGTTGGAGGAGCCTCGTCGTAGTGTGACTTTTTTTTCTCACTTTGTCGAGAGTGTCAGTGATGTGTCAGTCAGTCAGTGAGTCAGTTAGGAAACTTTCTTTCATATACATATGCAGATTAATTATAAATAGCAGGTTTACTAATTACAAAACACATTTTGTTATGAATAAATAACATAAATCTGTTAAGGAAAGGAATTTTATAAAAATCAGAATTTTCAGACAACAAACGTCTAATATTTCAAAAGTTTACTCCTATCAGTGTATCGTTATATATAAATTCCGGAAAAATCATATTTCAACATTTTATCGTAAAGAAGCAGACCTGAGCTTCATTCATGAATTTTTCCAGATTTTTAGAATGATATTTTTTATTTTCTTAAGCCTTGGGTCGATTCGACACCACGATGCACTTGAATAGTGCAAAAAAACAGCGATACACTGATGATAAATTCCACTCATCAGAACTATAATAAATTTGCTCTGTTGCCAAGAGCACCCTTGCGTCTGTGTCCCATCGAGTAAAATCTTTCAAGTCACAATTTCCAATCTTCTATCCTTGCAACGCAAATCCAGCGTCAGACTTAATGCAACACAGTTGTGATTCGAGTATTATATTTCCATGCTGTCCGGATGATATTGTCGTTCGATCTTTCTCACACCGCTCGAGACGCGAAGATGATTCGTTGGCACGAAGTTTCTTGGCTACCGCGACGGCGCATGCGTCGAAGCACGAAGCGATCCGTGAACCGCATGCATGTAGCCAGATACGGGCGAGCAATGTGTGTATTTGTGTACCTATACAGTGCAGAACGGGCAACAAAGTAGTCGTTGGACAGATATGCACTCAGATGCATTCAGACATCTCCTGTGCTCCGATGTTCTCCCGTTCTCCTCGCGCAAGTATGAGCTGTACTTGAAGCTGGTGTGTGCGCCCCATCGTAGTCTATATAGCTTTCGCAGCACAGTATCTGCGTGTGTGACACCACGCGTTGGTTCGTACTACGGGCGATAGTGCCGCCCGCAGTGATAACAGCCTCGTAAATTCACCGAACTCGAAATGTGTTGTCTCAGGCCCACTGTCATCCAGCTCGGATGTTATGCGAAACAATTAACGTGTACGTGATTTGTTTTGACATATATATATCATTCAATGGACGAAGAAATGGGGCAACGAAAATTGAAACATTTGTTCTTTGCAGTCTTCATTAGTGCGAATCAATTAATAATAAAAAATAGTCAAGAGCGTGTTAGCCATGCACATGATAGGGTAGGTTAGCTTTAGCTATTCTTACGAGTAGCCTTTTTAACTTGTTTGATTTTGACAAATTTGCTTGCTTCTGAAAAAGAGTAATTTGTAAATTTTTTCTATAAACGATTCTTGCCACAGTGATTGCTGTTATTTTCATTGACAGTGCTAATTAAAAGTTACTTTCTTACATTTTCTTTCCCTAATACATTCTAGAGTTTCTAGAATATATAAGGGCCCCGAGTTAGCTACGGAACCAGCCTAAAGAACGAATGTATACTATATCGAACTATATGAGCAATTGATTCATTTACGAAGAAATGAATCTTTCATTTGAATGAACGAAACGATTCCATGTTTTTTTTTTTCGTTTTTTTTTTTTTTCGTCTTAACTGTTTTGGAAAATTTTGGCAGCTCGAGAATCGTTAAATATTCGCGTGACGCAGCGTGATAACTCAAAATTTGCAGTCAAACAAAATAACTCGATCGTGAATTTGTTCGATGAATCGCGTTCTCAAGAAGAAGAAGAAGAAAAAAGTGCTTCATGCGAATGATGAATTTTTTGTTCCAGCTGTGTTACACAGTTGGCGATTCGCGTGTTTGGTCCTTCTCGTACTCGTACCATACACGGGGTTAACGCGTTCTCTGTCGGCTCGGCGAATTTCTTACGTATCCCGTAACGCATGCTCCCGCCTCGGGCTTAACACTTAATCACGGTTAATTACCGACGTGTGCGTATACCCGTACTCGTATCCGGAGTCTAGGGAACAACCCAGCGAGATGATAATTTTGCATTACCGTACAGCCACCAAGTACGATCTCAATCGCTGAGTAATTGAATTCGATCACGCCATAATTTTGCGACGTCCCAATCCATTCGCGTTTCCGTTTATCATCATTCGTAATATGCACCATAGTCAATCTTCACTGAAATAATCATTTTCGGTAAAACAAATAACAAAATTATTCACGTACAAATTCTAGCCTACTAAAAAATACCCTCCAGTTTAAAAAAAAATCAATTCCACAAAAAACAAAACCAATTGAAAGCGAACAATAACAATAATTACTCATAATTCTTCCTGCGAGATCGATGCTACGAAAATATATAACATAATTGAGTCACAACGTATATAACCATCAACCGTTAATCGTGTCCGTCGATAAATACAATTATCGTTCTTGGCTAAGCGGTAAAAATTCGATAAAGCGATTTCCCGCATCGGGCTGACATCGGAACGTGTCATTGTCAGTGAGTTCCGACTTCATTGGCAAACCCCGTCACGATGACCAATCTCAAATGTTATTCTTTTATTTTCGCGCAACGTGTTTTTCTTCGCGAAACTATTTTCTTGGGATTGGATCGCAGCTTTTTGTCGCTCGGTTAGAAGCTCGAGCGAAACCTTCGGTGCTTTTGTACGTGGTTCCGTGGCTTTGTGCGGTGCGTGCGCTTGGTGGACAGAGTCAGGTCGACACTGACCGGTGAGGCCGGTCGGCGGAACACAAGACACAAGCGGTGATGTTCATTATCGCTTGGGCGAGTACGGTAGCCGCCCGGCGACGTCGCATAGGCGCTTAACTGTTTTGTTGTGGACTGATGGATAGCGCGTTCGCACGTTATTACCAGAGACACGTTGGATTCAGTTATATGGGACCTAGATTGGTACACGGATTTCTTATGGTCGTCCGGCTATACGCGCGTTTCGCCTCGTTTCTGTGCGCACGCGTGTGTGCGCATCCGGGCATCGGTGATGCTCGAGTCGTTGTCGTCTTTTTCCGTTCGTATGACGATCATGACCCGTCGCGATGACGAACTCGACGGGCAATCCGCGTCACGACTCAATAGTGTGTTTATCCGATAATTACCGGTGCGAAAAAAGCGTCGATGGTTACCTCCTGGGTTGAAATTTTCCGAGCCTCTGTCCGGCCTAGTTACTAGTCACTGATTACCAGAAGACATTTTTTTCAATATTTGCTATATAGTAAGATCGGTAATGAAGGATTCTCTCGAACTCGAACCAATAAAAATTCGGTCGTAATCGCTAAAGCTTCAAAAACAATGAAAGTTATCTGACCTAAAGGAATTTTCAATAGCTCCAGTGACTAGTCTCTCTCAAGTGCCTATATTTGTCCTGCTGAGTGTCCGATGTAAAACGATGCAGACTCTTCGTGGATTATGAACAAAAATGCTTACACTTGACGAAACCAAACAAGATACTGTGATGAGGGCAGGGGCCAAAATTCGGAACAACCGAAAGTCAGAACGCCGATTGCTTCGAACGCCAATGTTTTAAACGTACACATTTTTGAAGGCCCATCAGTCGCGTGTTTTCGCATGGCGGCTCAACTTTCGAGCTTTCCCACGCGTAATCTATGAATGTTAGATATATCCTGTCGTGGACTTTTTTGTGGGGAATTGAATTCTCTACAACATTGTGTATGTGAAATTTTGCTCTATATAGAGCAATGGTTTAGTCAGCGTTTCAACGGGAAGATTTTTTTATTGTTTCGATTTTTTCTTGCAACAATCAAAAGGGTAACATAAGTACCTTTTAAACTTGTATGAAATACTTTATATGAAATATTTTCGAGTTAATTGAACATTTTTGCCCGGCCCACGTAGTCTCAGGGCAGTCAAACGACCTACCCGACTATACCTATACATGCCTGTCCTTAATTCCGACCTTCCGAAGCATTGCCGCGTTCCAAATTTCGTTTGTTCTGAACATTGAATCGTCTCGAATTTCGACCCCTAACCACAAGCGACACGCAACAGTTTTACCGTACCCACAACCCTCATGTATATTGTTAAATATTCGTTCCTCGGTCACTCTCGCGTTATTTCTCGGCTGCAAACGGGTGTGCAGGTGCTGCTGTCATGCCGGCGAATCGTGAAGTTACGTAGCGTACGAGTTCGGTTCGCGTTCACCCGCAGTCTCGCACCCACCTTCCCTATATGCGTTTTGCAGTCGCGCCCGCTGCCCTATCCGGTCACAATTATATACATATATATATACCAGAGTGCGAGAAACTTCGCGAGAACGCGACGAACCGGAGTTAATTAACGCCCAGATAAATAATTATCGGCGAGTTTGCCGGGCAAAACGTTTCTTTTTGTTTCTTTTTTTTTGTTTTGTTTTTTTGCACCCCGCCACCGCTCGCCGGCTGAATGGAGAACACTGGCGACACATCCGGGGGTGGTGGCCAGCTGCTGCTTCTGCTGCTGATTATTTTACTCCTGCCGCTGTTGCCGGTTGCTCCTTAACCAAGACAAATGTCGCGAACGTGCTCCTTTCTCTTCGGCCAAGGGTACTTGTGCATCGTACATTGAACGCGTGCATGCTACATATTCACTTTTGTGCAGCTTGCAACGACTCGTGCTTCTCCGTAGGTTGTGGCGGACTTCCGGCGGTGGACAAGTGTCGCCGACTCGAGCTTTCGAGACAACGGAAATTATTCGGATCACTAGTATCTGACCTTGGCAGTGCCCTTGGCAAAGAAAGGAGGGGAGGACAATGAAATAACTCAAAGTTCTTGAAGAGTTCGATAGAGACTGAAATTATAAGCTTGGAAAATTAGTTTCTAGAAATCTCTATTAAAACCTGGAATTTCTGTTATATTCTTTCAGTGAACTTCAAGTAAATCGTGAGATGGATTTGACAAGATGTGTAACGATGCCAAGTTTCTACGGACAGACACGCAAATAATTTTATAAGGGTTCCCTTTTTTTATTCGGAGTATCGTAAACCCTGAAAACCTAAAAATCACATTCTTCCAAATAGTTTTTGTTCGATAAAAAATAATTAACAAAAAGTACCACCCATTACCCCGACACCCTAATTCTAATTCGAATTTCATCAAATTCTCTAATACTGAATTCTCCATCGAACAAACCGACCTTCCACACCAACGTACGACTCACCAAGAAACAATGAAAATAACCGCACCATCCCACCTTCCCACTCATCACCCATAATTTCACAATGATTACCACGTTAAAATTTCTCCATTTCCTCACACGTCGCTTCATCAGTCTTGTCAAACACCGGCATCAACGTCTCGCGAGGTCCATTACTCGTCGCAGGTTAGTTCCCCGAGGTAACTCCGGATTAGGAACGTTCACACGTTCTCTTTCTCCGGGGTCCCAGCCACGACGGTATACACACAGTCGAAGTTCCAAGAGCACACCGGACACAACGTTCCAAGCCCCGAGGCCGGTCAGCCATTTAAACTTTGTTCCGTCGCTCTGTAACGTCGGAAATCGTGACGCGAGCTCACAAGTTCACAACCAACTAACCCCACCGCCGCCCCCCCTTCCCCGCTTGCGGCCCATAATCCACACTCGGTCTGTTACTCGGTGTGTAGACATCTTGTTCCCGGGTACAGCGTAAATCTGCGTTAACGATATCACTCAGAGAGTGAGACGAGTCGGTGCGAGAAACGACGCTATCGCGCCTCGAGTTACACGTGAGAAAGCCACGTCTCGACACCTCGAAGCCGGCAAGCCGATTCAACCGGAGAATGAACCCCACCGAGGGTCCGTCTACCCGATGGCCTTTTTTTCACCGACGAATAATATCGCGCGGGCGAGATTTTATCTCGAAAACTTTTATCCGTCCGAGAAAGAGAGAGAGAAAGAGAGAGAGAGAGAGAGCTACATCGTACGCTCGGTAGTAACGGCGCAATCGCGCGGTTAGGGTATGAAGGGGAGGGGAAAGGCGAAGCGAGAGAACAAGATGAGACGAACAGCAGCAGCAGCGGTCTTTCTACGGCTTGGCAAAGTCTTTCGTACAGCGAGGGCAGCCGTTACGAAGACGATAACAGGCATCGTTCCGACTGCGGTACACTCGTAAATTTGTCAGTACTCCACGCCGGCCCATCGTCTCACAGATATATGTATTTTCGCGATTCCACCGTCCGAGAGGGCTCACCGGTCGTCCGAAGAGCGAGGGGGCGAATGAGGAGGGCCACGCAAAAGCAACAGTTCGGACCTCTGTCTTCCAACAAATTATCCCCTTTCAATTTGTACGTTGCTTCTTATCGGCTCACGCTACCGCGCGCGCTATGTTGCCGCCGAGCTGTTACGTAGCTTGTATATGCACCCGTAATGTACCTTTACCCGCGGAACGTCGACCGCGAGAACCCCGAGGCTTTCTTGGGAGCCTTTCCTTTTTTTTCTTTCTTCTTTCATCTTTCGTTCGTTATAGATAATAAATAATGAGTTACGTCTCAATGTGCGGCGTGGGAGGGGGAGTCGGGGATGGTCGATTATCTTATCGGAGGGGACTGTCCGGTTGTCCTTCTTTCCGTACTTAACGTTCTACTTCCTTGGCAGGTTTTTTTTTTTTCATGTGGGACAAAGTGTATGTAAATTATGTACTGATATGTATATAATACGTGGTATTGAGGCTCACTTAAGATAAGAGTATTTTTTTTTTTCTGTGAATTTTCAATGAGTTTTGATGAAAGAAACAATTTTTGACTTTGTTAAAAGTATGCATGTATTACACTCACTTTTAACCTTCAAAGATTTTATATTTACTTGAAAAATTGGATGGAAATGACAAAAGAGTTTTTTTAAGTGTTAATCTAACGAAAAATCGAGTTCGTGAAAGCGGAAACTCTTGAAATACTTCAATTGGGCTCAAGTTTTTATGTATATCAGCTTCTGAACATTCGAAAAATTTCAAATAATTTTGTAATAACAAATTATCGAAATCTTCGTCGTATTTAAAATACCTACACATAAAAAAAGTAATTTGAACCTTCTAGAACGTCTAGAATCTGTCGGTACTGTTGATATTTTTACTGTTTTTCTTTTTTATTTCGATTTTACTTGGTTGAATAAAAAAATCGTTTGTAAACAATCTGTTGCTTGCAGATCGAAGCAACCTGTGTTGGTAAAGAGAGTCTCTAGATTTTTTTTTCATCGTTTATTGATCGTAGAAAGTTGCGTCATGATTCCTCTTGAATCGGAACAATTTTCTTCACTCAGCAGCCCACGCATCTCTCGTTTCACGTTCACCTTGAAAAAAAAAATTCGTTTTCCTTCCGACAAACTGCCATCGGCCTGGGAAAGGTCGTTCGATGGAAAGGTTTACGCAGCGTTCGACGATTTCTCGGGCGAACGCGGGCGGGTCATTAGCAGTGAAACTGTGGGACGAGACGAAAGCGGGGAACAGCAGAGATGAGAAGTGTAGACCGTGACGAAACGCGTGGCGCGGCGGACGGGCCTCCCGCCATGCCGCATCGTGCTCGCCGCGTCCATCCCCAAAGCCGGCGTCGTCGTCCTCGACGTTCCCGAGTTTCACGTACGAAATGATAATGCTCGCTCGGCAAGGTGCCTCCACGACGCGAATGAGCCTCCAGGGTCTAACCTCAACGGAGTTCGGGATGCTGCGGGACCGAGATCCAAGCTCGGTCTCGACTTCGAGTCTGCTTCACAATCCACCCTCTCAACGCGTACTCGTTAAATCTCACAATGGGTCACACGCTGTGGAACCGAACCACAAAGACCTCACGATCGAATTAAATTCATGGTGCCAGATTCACCATTTTTTAATGTATGAACAGATGGGAAGAAAAAAAAAGACATGATGAAAAATAAAAATAAAATAAATTCGGGATGTATTGAATGAGAGAAGAAATGTGTGTATATGTATCTTAATTATGTTATTATGTAGCACAAGTCGAATATCTAATCACTCACGCACAAGAAATTCCCACGAGCAAAACAAAATTATTCCTTTAAGTTAGAAAAAAAAAATTGTAATTCTGGATTATTTAGTTCGAACTTCTTGGGGAAAAAATTTGCAAACGAGACTTGTGACAGTCGTAATCTGTGATGAAAACAACATTCAATCAGGTTTACGGTTCTCAAACGACAATCGTAACAGAAAAACACGAAATATGACGACGAAAGCCAAAAATACGATATTTTGGGCTTGTAAATGAAATAAAAATTGTCAACGGATAAATCTCACATGCGAAGAAGAAAAATTCAGGACTGACAGGCTCATTGACAATTTGTTGAGTAAAAATTACAGAGCCAGCAAGCAAAACAATAAAAATTAAAGAGCCAGCTTAATTTTTATTGTTTTAAATTTTTTAAATTTTTGTTTAATGTCGTTCCATGTATTGCCAATAAACTTCTCCAAATACTACCACTACCAAAAATTGTCATTCTCTGTTCACTACTCAAAATCAATTATTTCTTTGTAATGTGAAAGTATATCGAGAAAAAAAAAACATTGGAGAATCCGACAGAGACAGGACACCGGATGTACAACGAAACTGTCGTGCACGACGATAAAACTCGTTGTACCTATACCGATATACCACAAACGATGGACCGTTACTCAGGACACTGCATTAATATCAGCCCGATGAATAATTTCCAACGCAATGTGCGCGCGCTGTCGCAAGTTTTCTCCACCATCCGGCCTCGTATAATAGGATGGAAGTCTATATTCTATCATTGTACATTTATACACAGGCGCGCATCTACGATTCTCACCGCGGGGTGTCCGAACGATACCGGAGAATCGAGACTCCGTTTTTTTTTCTTTTCTCGTTTCTTTTTTTTCTATAATTTTTTTCCAATCTCGCACAAACAGTATTATCCCTTGTCGTACCTGCGCCGTGAGCACGTTTATTTCGTTTCTCTTTTCCCTCTTTCTCTCTCTCTTTCTCTCTCTCTCAGTCTATCTCTTCATTTTTATCCTTTTCTTTCGTAGGATAGTCACTCGCGTCCTCAAGTGGGTACCGGTAAATACCACTAATCACTTCTCGATCCTGTCTAACCCGGCTTGACCCAACCTTCCGAGAGTTATGGTCGTTGCTTTATTCGGTCAACCTCAGCCGCGAAGAACCCACAAGGCAAGCTCACGTGACACCGCGTTGCAGCGAAGTGCCGAAGAACCAATTGAGGGGGAAAAAAGAAAAAAAATGTCGAAGAGTTTTTGTGAGATGGAGATGGATCCGTTGCTGTACCCGATGGATTATCCGACAAACGTTCGATGGTTCCGTGGGTCAGATCGTTCGTTAGATCTCGCTTGGATGGAGTTTAATCAAACTCATCCGCCCCCTCTCAACGGCCGATACCCCGGAAGATATATACACCGTGGTCGAGGCGTGGACCACGAGTTTGGATTAAATGGTAAATGTCTGTGGTGGAAGGTTGGTTATTATCCCGATGGTTATAACTCGAGAGAAGCTCGGATGGAAAATGTGTGACGACTAAAATATGACAATTATATCACACGTTCGATTAACTCGGAGTCAGATATTTCTAGGACGTCTTTTATTCGACATTCCAATCCGAAGAAAGTGTCGTGACTGGGCGGGTAAATTATTACGTGGTTGATACGATTCAAAGAGTGGTTTCGTGTGTCGTTGGGAACAATGATTAAGCGAGTCAAATGTATAGCTAACCTTCATTAAGATGTAACTTTTTCAATATACTCCTAGTCAAGAATTATCCTTCTTCATCCCATCTTGTCTCGTCATCCCTGCAAACAAACTTTCATCACAAAATAATAACACGAAAAAAAAAATGTATAATTACAATCACATTACCAATTTTATTCCGCACGCAAAATATAGAATTTTTTTATCACGCTCGTGTATAACGATGTACATTCGGTATAAGAAGGGGCAAAAAAATCGTTATAATGTGTATCGGATGTGGCAGTGTAGAGGATTGCTGCGCCGAAATATTCGACCGATCGGGACTATCAAAAAGAGGACAAAAAGTGTGATAAAAAAAAAACGAAATAAAAAATTTAGTCGTAGAAAGGGAGCAAAAAGTTGTGTTTTTTTTCTTCATGGTTCGTCCGTGATCATTCGACCTGTCGATCCCTTCGATTGCCTTCGTTGCCTTCGCGATCGCTGCTGCCGGACGATCTGCTGTGACTCGGACTTCGACTTCGACTTCTGCTCGGTCGTCCACGACTCTGGCTTCGCTCCCTCTCGCGTTCGTAGGTGTAACCACCGCCGACGTTTTCCCGATGACGATTGTCCACGGGATCCTTGGCAAGCACGTCCATGTCCTCGCCCGTGTGACGCTGTCCGCACTTGGACTTTGCCCGACGACTTCTGCGCCCGCCGCGTTTGTGTCCGCGACGCTTTCCGCCACGGCTCTTGCGGCCACGACGACTACGACCGCGGCTCTTTCGGCGACCACCGCACTTGGAACGTTTTCCGTGTCTTCGTCGTTTACGGCCACCGCCTCCGCGCTTGCGTCTTCTGCCCGAACGCGATTTGCAACCCTTGCGACCGCTCTTGCGACCGCTGCGACGTCTTCGCTTCTTGCGCATCGCGCCCTTGCAGCCACGGCCGCCTCGTTCCATCGGTCCCATCATGTCCTCCATGGGCGCTATCGTCTCCGGATCCGTGTTCAGACAGTAATGATTGTGCACTCGCTTCAATATTCCGTACTCGAGACCGCGCTTCAGTGCCGTGCATAGCTGAGAATTTTATGAATAATATTATGCATCGATTTTTTTTTCTATCGGAAAAATAATATTTATTTTTGAGAATGATCTTTTTTTTTTTTTTCAAGAATTTGGCTATACGAAAATTATGTTTTGTCGATGTCGTGAAAGATTGATTTTTCTGGCAGTCATGTGTTTAGAAAAAAATGCAATGCTTCATGTAATTTTGTTATTCGATGGAGCAATTGTTCGCTCAAAGCTGAGAAAGGAATAAATATTGTAAAATGTTAATTTTTAATAATGGAAAAAATAATAATTTTTCAAGATCGGAATTTTTTTTTATCTCCCTTTTACAGTCTGACTAAACGAAAGTTACATTTTACCGATGATGTGCAATATTGATTTTTTCACCAGTGAAATAAGTTTGTTTTTTTAAATTCAATGTTCCATATAATTTTGTTATTTGATAGAAAAAATGTTTGCTGACAAATTAAACTGGTTGTGCAGTATTGATTGGTCGTGGGGCAATTGATGAACGATCGATATTTTAACTGACCTTCCGTTGGATGGCCGCATCGTTTGTGGGACTGGACGCGTTGTACTCCGAAGTGATGTAATTTAAAATTTCCCGCGGCGTTGAGCCCTGGACCTCGCGCAGATTTCTAATCGCCGAGACGACGAGAGCCGTCATCTTCGGCGGTTGCTTCACCATGACGATCGCGTATTCGTGTTTTCCGGATTTAACAAAAAATTTTACGAGCTCCTCGGTGACTTCCTACACCGTTCTCACTTCATTCGGTTTGATATTTTCATCAAATGGGATCAGCAATCTTACTCGTTGTGCAAATTTTCGTTCTTAATTATTTTTTTTTATCAAAATAAAAAATCAAATAAAATGATAAAAAAAATTGTGGTGGAAAAAATTTTCATTCCTGAACCCTTCGTCGTAAAATTTTTCATCGGTCGAGATTTGATTCTAATAAATTCATGAAAAAAAAAAGAATTCAAAATTCAAAAAAATAATTTTGTATTTCGGTGAAGTTCTCCTCTTCCGCTTCTTCCGGCCGGAAGGGACGATCGATACGGTGATGCAAAATTTTCACCATCGGCCACGACGGAATCGACGTACATGAGGAAATTTTCTTATTTACTTCGGACAACCGATTGCCAATCGTCAACACATTATAAACTTTTAATTATTACACGGGTTAATTAAATTTTCGAACTTCATGTGATTGTGGTTTTGGTGCCGAATGTTTGTTTCCGGATAAATGAGGGAAAAAGTGTGATATAAAAAAAAAGGGTAAAGCGGAAGGAATGAGGCTGCGTGCCGATGGCAATCCCAGAATAACTGACGAGCTTGTTGACGATTGTCAGTCGCTTGTCAATCCGTTGCCAAGCGGGGATCCGCGGACTCGAATTGACAGCGGAACGCGATACTTCCAACGAATACTTCAAAACGCTCGCAAATTTTTTTTTTTTTTTTTACAAATTTTATTCCTGCATTCGGAAACAAGTCACTAACACATGCATCAAGATAACCCAATTTAATCTAACCCATGTCGTGGAATGAAATTTTAACATAAACTTCTAACCAATAAGAAAGAAAAATTGAATATGCTATTTGAAATTATAAAGGAAAATATGTTTGTATTCCACACAACAAGCTCTTTCACATCAAACTCAACGTGATAAATAAAATGTAACCCTGACAAAGGTAAAAATTATTTTCACTGAGTTACACGCTCGAAAAAAAACAACTTTAATTATTTTTCTCAATAAAACCTTTCATATTAGTATCACAGTTATTACATCCAAATTTACGATAACCTTATCAACACTCGTACTACAAAGCCCATTCGCAATAATTATGTTATCCGAATAAATTTCCGAAAGCACATGAAGAGTAAACAATTTCAAGCATTGATGGGCTTGAAATTTTATTCATTCAATGAAAATATATTTTCCATACTTTCATGACCAAACGATGATGAATCTCAACGGCTAATGAATAATAAATCTAATCTCAAAACAAAATTTATTCCTAAAAATATTCATAATAATTGCACGAATCTAGAAAATAGATCAATTATCTCCTACTAATCTATCACAATTACCAATTTGAAAACGTATTTCAAACAAATTTTGAAATTCATTGAACGAACACCCATTCGTGAATTCAAGTCGCAAAAGCTCGCGAGTGAAAGCATCGTGGGTGTTGGAATAATTTTCGTCGCACGAAATAATCCATTGAGATAGCAACGGCAAGCTCAATGGAGCGGAATACATCAACGAAGATTCGAGAGACGCGAAGTGAACGACGAAGTGGTGGGTAGACACGTTCATTGTGCGACATTTGCGATGAAGGAGTACTCTCATCCTCACTTTGTGGACGAGCGAGCAGGTGGATCATCATCGAGCTCCATGTGTGGGTGAGCGGTCAGGCGCGTTGTGTGGGTGCCATTCGAACGTGTGCGAATGTGTCTGTGTGTGTGTGTGTGTGCAAAAAGCCAGTGGAGCGTGACAGTGGCAAAGCAGACGAAGAAGAGCACGCATGCACGAGTATTGGTGGGCAGTAGGTGCAACGGCGTAACCCGTGGCATCTCGCGGGATCCGCGGTCCCGAGACTCGGCCACCCGCACCAACTACTCGACCGGTGTCACGTGTTTATAAATAGTTCATCAACGTAATGGTCTCGCGAGACCCGACTCTCGCGGCTGGTAACACCGCGCACGCTCGCCCGTCCCCAACCCAGACTATACGCGAAAGATTTACGAAGTTCTTGTGTACGTATAAACGAACCGACTCTCTGGTGTACACTGTAATGGACCTCGGAGCTGAAAACCGTCTGTCTCAAACGCAGAAAACGTAATTCGAGGTGGCGAGAATGAAATTAAATGCGTGTTACCGAGAGCCAAAATGTAACGTTCCACACAGAAACAGAGGCTTGTTTTGTTGGATGAAAAGTTGAAGCGCGATGTGTGGTGTTTGATTTTTTTCGTTTTTTTTTCTTGTATAATCGACCAATTAGATAGGAAGAGGAGGTCGACCGCGTGAATTTTGATTTGGAATTATTTTTTATTTTTTATTGTGTTGATTCTTTGTTTTTTTATGGATTGGGATTTTAGCTATGATTATGGATGCTTTATTTTTGTGATCAATGGGTTTTTGGTTGTCGGTAAACCTATTAAATATGTATATATATATATGTATTTTTTAAAAATGAATTGATGACTTGATTTATTAATGATTATCATTTAAATGAAAAAAAAACAATTAGAGGTGGCGAAAATGAAATAAAATTCGTGTTACTGATCTAAATGTAACATCCTAACGGAACAGAGATCATTTGATTGTCGGAGCTTTGGCTACGAACGGCCATATATTTATTTTGTTTGTTATGTAACGTTTCGCCCCTCACATGTGGGGTCTCTTTGTATAAATTTATTTTTCATTTCATGTTAGCTCAAGTTGTTATGTGTTTTGATTTTCTCCTGATCATTCGTGTGTGTAGCTGTCACATAATGTGGTTCAATTTTCCAGTCTCTTGTCACATTCTCAGGTTATGTTCTTCTTTGGTGCGATCAGCTAGTTTCGCATCGTCTCAATACAAAAAAAAATTGTGAGAGACGACCCGAGCACCTTGTGCCCATGATGATGTTCATTGAAACAGAATTCACGTCGCTGTATTAGTTCCAAATATTTCCAATTTAATTTATTTTCAAATGACCATTTTATTAATCATTAAAAAAAAATAGACCGGGTTTCCATGTATAATTAAATATCCTCGATGATTTTTGTGACAAATGCATTTTAGTTGATGAAAAAAACCTACGCATTATATATATATATATTTTTTTCTCCCAATAAATTGAGATTTATTATTATTCAAAATATAAATTTGAAAAAAAAAAAAACAAGAAAATTGTCATTCCACGTAATTCCGATCGGAGTTGGTACCGCAGTGCGAGATTCCGTGGGTCAATAGTTCGATCGGATAATCATCATCGGGTCAATTAACGGACATCTCGTGGCATAATGTATTTTTATAATGAACCACCGTGAACGCGTAAAGCGTCACGACGTCATGTTTTTCCATTATAAAATTAGAACGATCGCACCCTCTCTCTATGTCTCTCTCACTCTATCTGGCTTCCTCTCCAGCAGCGGCAACGTCATTCGAGAAGGTCAGGGACGGGCCCCTGGTAGCTCGTTGGATGAAACACGGACCGAGCGAACGTAAATCAGAAAAGCGTATCGCGTGGCTCGCGCGAACGCAATGAAAATGCGACGAAGATACCATACGGAATCGTTCGGCACCCACCCACCGGGTTTCCACCAGACGGCTCGCGAAGACGATACGGCCCGAGGCTGGTAGGCGAAAGACTCGTTACACGAGGGAAACACGTCTGCGAGGGCGTACCTCGCGGGCGAGACACACAGACGTATAAATAATTCGGTTGGCCGAGGCGAAATACAAGACCAACACGTCGTCGTCGGGGACTTTCGGAAACTGCGGATTATCGCGTCGGCTCGCGAACTAGAATCTAGAATGTCGCCGCCCCCTCCCGCGCAAACCTTCGACTCGACGGACTCCAACGCCGGAGCATCCGCAGAATTCGAGTTTGCCCGAATTAATCAGCGTGCCGTCGTAATTCATATTTCAAATTACGCGACCTGCGGGCGTAAGGGGGGAGGGGGAGGGAGGGTGGACGATGCGACGGTTTCGCGAATCTGCTACACGCCTTCGTATACTTTTTTTTTTTTTGCGTACCACGCAGTTGATCAGCATCGGCTATTTCAGAGCTACCGCATCGTGAAAATCATCTTGAGTCGTATATCACACGTGATGTGCAGCTTTATCGTGGAAAATAAATTTACGGATGGTGAAACAATATTTGACGTGAAGTACAACGATTGTCATAATTACATTTTCGGTATTTCTCGATTTTGTTTTTTTTTTTTGTTTGTTTTTGTTTTTATGTTTCGGCGACGAGAGCGTCTTAACAACGTATCAAATTGCGCTTGGCAGTTTGTGCAACGAACGAAGAACAGAGAGACCGCGCGCGACCCGGCTGCGTCGAGGCTTCATCTCGTTATTAGGTATGAGACCGGAGAGGGTGGCGATTCCTCCGGTTGATCTCTTCGTGTGTCTGCGGTGCCGCGCAGACGTCGCGCACCGCTCTCGAGAAAGCCCCGACCCCCCTCCGCCCCTGCCCGCCTCGTTCTTCGAGAGGAGAGCTATGCTTGTGGCCGCTTGTCTCATCCTCAATCTGAGTCTTCGTTGCACGCAATTTCGCTCCGGTATTTCCGGGTGCGCGCGCTAGACTACGTCTCGAAACTATCTCAAAGGCGTTGCTACTCGGCTGTGGGAGGGGGGAGGGGGATTAGCAGGAGAGCGAGCAAACAAACGTCTTCGAAATTCGCATAATTAACAGTCAACATCGTGAAAATAAGGTTATGAGACAAAAATTACGACCAAAAAGTGTGTGGAAAAAAAATTGCCACTGGAACCGCTCACCGATGGTTATGCAAGTCATATTATGTTTAATCCTATTCCTGGAATGCTTTTTTTTCACGTCATTAATCAACATTTTCGTATAGTATATAGTCAAGATGGTTTAAAAAATCTTTTTAAAGAATGCATTTATTATGCTCGAACCTTCTACTTTGTGATAAAATCATGAAATATATGATATTCATGAATAAACGTTGGCAATAATTAAACAAAATCGTAAATACAAACCTTGAAAAAAATGCATAACTTTGCAAAAAAAAAAAAAAACATAACGACATTCGATGAACCAAGCACTCTTGAGCTTTAGTTCAAGCTCAAGAGTGAAACTTTCAAGAAAAAAATATTGCAACTCCATTTTTTTTGTTATTGAATCGAATCGATCCCCCCACCCTTTCGCGAATCGGGTTAATCAACTCAACAAACTCACTAATTGTCATCTCACCGAATCTAAATTCTCATTTTTTTGAGATATCCCATCATGTTGTGGAAAAAAACAAATAAAAATACAACACTTATTCCCCCCCCCCCCCTCCAATCGTGGTTTCCAAGGTTATATCCACGTCCCGTGCTCCAAGCGTATTTTTTTTTTTTTTGCTCTTCCGCATGAAACTAGACGCGATTAGACAGTCAAGAGGAATGTACGTGAGATACACTTCTTCGTGGTTTGGCTCGTAAATCAGTAAATCGCAACGGCCAGAAGCTCTTCACAGAAGAGTTTATAAATGTATCTCCCACGCCCTCCACTGTCTGGCGGAATTTTCTCTCTCTCGCTCTATCTCTCTCTTTTTCGTTTTTTTCGGTTTTTTCGTCTCAGCAACAGCGAGACAACCGCTCGCCCGAGCATCGGGTTCTGCCTCGTCGCGTTTCTCACTCGTCTTTCTTCGTTCCTCGCTTCCCGATGCATTTGCTCTTTCGCCACTGTTGGATATTCCTCGCTTCGCTCCTTTGCTTCCGCACCCCACCACCCCCACCCCTTTCCATTCGTTTATATACACACCGTGCCATATTCTTTGTCAGTAGGCGTCCGCGCTTCTGCTCCCCTCCGTTGTGTGGCGCGCATTAACGTGCGAAACGTTTCGGAAGCTCGAAATTAATTTGCTTATTTCGCCGCGGCCTTTCCCCACGTCTTCGTCTTTTCTCTTCGATCCTCGTTCGCCTCTTGTTCTCCACTTTCGCGCGCATCTTTCGATCTACCCGCACACTTTCGCGCGCGCGGGCGCACGCTCGTTGTCAAACGTGTTTTTATTTTCTCCGACGGGGAAAGGACAACGCGTCGACGTCTCGACGTGTTTCTCATTCACCAACGCCGTCTGTGACAAAAGCCAAACACCGAGCACGTGGGTATGAAGAAAATAAATGGCAATGGCGAACATGTAAATAAGCTTTACCCCCTCCCCTTTGCCACCCCCATCCCACCCCACACTTCGATGAATCATCGCTTTGTAGCTTATGAAATAAAACAATAACGTCTCGACATGGGCATGGAAATTTTCAAACGTTTTATACGTAATTGATTTTACCAGTAATGCGGGCGTAACTAGATTTGTTTTTCGAAGAAACATGAATCGTCAGTTTAGTGGATTAAAAAAAAAATAGATTTGTAGGTTTTATGGTTGAGTGTATGTGTACAATGGGCATCTGTTGACTTTTTTTCTGTCTTTGATTTCCAGTCAAATTTGTTTTTTATTAGCCTGAGTTAGAAAATCTCTACCATACCGACAATTTTTTCATTTCGTTTTATTTTCAATTACTCTTTATTTTCATTGATTAATCATTCGTCGAGAATTAGCGAAGCAACCAGATTTGAACTCCTTTATATAGAAATAAAACGTCACATGAATGTTAGCCTGATACCTTATATTATAAGGTCATCATGGCTCGAACGAAATTTTCTCCGGATTCGAATTTAAACAAACTTTTTCGAAGAATTTATCAAATACAAAAACACGTGTTGTCGCCATTTCGATATTTCGTTGTCACATTCATCTCCTTTTCTTTCTTCGAAAAAATGTCAGTTTTCGAATAACAACAACCATCCTCCCCCAAACTTAATAATAAAACCAAAAAAAAAATCTGACCTCGTGACATGCAAGGTCTTTTAATTGTCATTGATAAATTTCGAAAAAAATGATTACAAAGGTGCAGACGTTTCCGAGAACGTGAATATGAAACGAAAAAAAAAAAAACTTGGTGAAAAAAATTTCCGTCGGCGAGTTGGAAGATCTCTTCGTGTCGAGTTCGGCGTGGTTCCGTGACGACGTACACCGGGGAGGCCATTAGCTCCAGCAGGATCGTCGTTGTCGTCGTTTCGACTCGTCGTCGTCGTCGTCGTCTTCGTCGTGGACCATCGTCCGTGGCTACCGGCGAACGTTTCGCATGCTCCCGGTCGAATCATGATGAGAAGGGCTAGCCGGGTGAGTGGGTAGCCCGGTCTCCTCGCTCGGCAGTTAACTACGAGCGGGAGACGTCGACGCCCGGCACTTACGATACAAGAGCTAACGCTGTTCGCGACAAAACGCCTAGAGTTATGAATAACGAGCCGTGGAGATTCTTGGCTCGGGAGTTGACGCTCCGCAGGGAAGTTCGGTGAGAGGATTGGCTATATTCCTCGGTCGTGTCTATACGTTTCGTCCTGTTTATATATTTTCCCCGCGGTCTCACAATCCCTCGTCGTACGTTTCCCAACTACGGACATTATCGCATGGATCTATGTGTGTATGTGTGTGTTCATGTGGGGGCCGGGCCTCCAGCCGGTTTCGCGATGGCGGAGTCAATAACCGATTGAAGATATACGATTCCCATCACGATGGAAGAGATGCAAGATACTCCAAGGATTACTATGATCCACACGGGTATAATTCTATCTTTGAATTGATATTTATAGCCGCGTCGACGGGTACAACGTCAACGGTTGCACTAACGTAGAAAATAAGACACCGGAGGTTTGAACTTCAACGCATCGGGCTGGTTCAATCGGTTCGTCGTCCATCATGATTTTTACGACAGGGAAAAATCTTCGTCCTTCCGGTCAATCATGTGTTTCGTCGGAAGTGGAATAATTCAACATTCATTCAAATCTCTGGATTATGATTCGACAAATGGAGGATATTGTTAAATATTAGAGCTTGAAAGTGCGTTGTATTATTACAACGATCAGGGTTCAACCACATTTCAGTATCCCAGTGGGCTTCAAACGGTCCAAGGTTTATCGAAGAGAACCTGCTGCCCATTAGCAGCAGTTCCAACCCCTCGAAATTTGAATTAGAATGACATTACGTTCTTGATGGACCTTCCAAATCAACTCAACGAACATCAGTCGATGAAATTAATCTCGATCGTCTTCTAAATATCGATCTACCCATAGCAACCGTCAACAAATTCAACACCTCCAATCGCAAAAAAATGATATCTCGTCTGCTCGCAATGAAATAACAAAAATTCATGAAATTCCAGACTCCCATAATGATAATCAATCATAACCAAGCTGTTAATTACGTCACGAAATTCCTACGTTGCTCGTGTATTTAATTCGGTCTGGCGCATTACTACTGAGCCGATGGTGTTAACCCGAACGTTGTAGACGCGTTAACGCGATTTCAAGTACGATACAAGGGTTGCCACTGTGCCGCGGGTAAACCGGTAATTCGGCAATAAACAGGGTAAAGCGTATAGTCGGAGTGGTTCGGGGTTGGGTTGTCTCGTCGGGATACCACATCGAAATAGACACTCAATGCCTCATAGTGCGGTACGCACGGGGCCGTGTAGTCCGAACCGCCATCATTTCGCGATGCACATCCAGCTTGCAATGATGTGCTTGCCAACGGATTGCGGCTCACCGGGCTAACCATTATGAACAGCTATAATAACAGTGGGATCGGGTGAGACGAAGACGACGAGCGCGCTCGCGCGCGCGCGTGGTTGAAGCACCGATGTTGGGCCCTCATTAATGGAACGTTGCGGACTATGAATCGTCCATGATCCCACCTTAGTGAACGGACAGTCTCCGTCGTCGGCTTCGTGTCCGCTCTGTCTCGTTTGTTCGCCCTCGCATTGCCAAAGCCTCGTCTCTAGCAACGTCTATGAATGTAACTCGGGCGAATTCGTCTCGGGCATCTTCCGCGAGCAAGCCGCCCGGTAAGCCGTTTGCGACGGAGAAGACACTGGTCGTTCGCGAGATACGCGAACGAACGCCCGAGAGATAATAATAACGGACGTAATGGCGAGAATAACGGTGTGGATAATAATAATGGCTCGCAATTTATCTCTCTCATTATGTGTATAAAGTGGGCCGGGTTGAGAAAATGCGGTGGAAAATTCGTGCGATGAGATGAGTGCGCGCGCGCGCGCGCGCGAGCGCACGCACGCCCGCTTTGCGTCAATCCGCGTTTGAGGACATAGAGTTTTCGCGAACTGCTCGGCCGTGTCGTAAATAACTGCAACATCGCCGCTGCGGTGTTGTCCCCGTGTGATAAGAGCGAGGGAGATGGCGAGAGGAAGAAAACCGCATTTTCGCGGAAAATTGTCGTTACCACGGTGTGTATTCGAAAATCGTGAAAAGTTGAGAGGTATTGTGGCGCGTGTGTTTGTGAAATGGTTGTTGGAAAGTGCGTTTGGGTTTTGGAATTTTTTTTATCTTGGCTCGTGAAGCACGGGGTAATGGGATTTTGCGATGATCGAGTTGGTTGTGATATGCGATTTTCATTTATTGATTATAATGATCCGAGATATCGAAGATCGGGAAACTGTACCGTTGTGCAACACCTTTGCAGTATTTACCCAATTCCCGTAGAGGGGAGGGGGGTCGATTCAACCTACATCGAAATTTCAACCTCTAGCTATTCGAATGAAAAAGTTATGTTGCAGTGTCTTTTTCTTAAAAGATACACTCTCAAGGTTGAATTGAAAATTTCTTCCATCACATTCTGTTTTTTTTTTGTGCATAGTTGTGCATTTTTTCGTTCAAAATACTTTTACACAAGCTTGTTTAATTAATGTACAAGTTTATTTATGGATATTACTTTTTGTAATTTTGTCATAAGTTAGAACTATCAAGTAACTATATTTACTATATTTACCAAAGAAATTTAGCAAAGGCAGAGTCGATTTATCAGGAATGAGAAGCAAAAAAAAAGCGTTTCAGGAATAGGGTTAACTCAAAATGAGCAGTTTTTTTTTAACAAACAATTTTATTGCAACAATTGGACTTGGGCAGGTTCGAAAAATATAATAATCATGGTTCCAAGTCGAGATTTCTTTTCCGATAGTTTTCAATTTTCGAACAATATCACTTACGATGCCCAGCATCAGTCCCACAAATCAGTATCTTTGCAAATGAGACATCAGCAAAATGTATGCCAAAACGAGCTCCTGACACTGACCAGCACCCCATGTATACAGGCAATTATGGATCGTGGCAGATATCGAAAGCATTCGCGTATCGGGCAAGGGCGGAGCTGACGTTACAGACCCGAGTGTTGTATAGCCTCCGACGTTGACGCTACTTGCGCTGAGTGCGCTTCTAAAAATATAAACGGCACTTTGGCACAGAGGCAAGCACAACGCTCGCGATTCTCCCGTCCCTCGCCACACGTCGTCTTCCATCGTCTTTCCATTCCAATCCCAAAGTCTAACGGTTGTTTACATCGATAAACCTGTTGCAACCACCACATCGGATCATTAGCGATCTCCCGGGTTATCTCGACGACGGCTGAACAAAATCGCTTGTCACTGTGCCATTTATGACAGGCCTCGACAAGATGAACGAAAACGTTCACGAAAATCAAATCATCGTTGCGACATTCCAGCTTTCAACGTTAACTATGTCCACGGAAAAAGCTGTCTATGAAGTCAGTAACAAAATTTTAAATACAAACTCGATGAACGCTGCCCATTATGAACATGAAATCAATCTGAAAAAAAATACGACCAAAATAGTCTGCATCAGTTATAAAAAAAGTCAACGTTTGAAAAAATTGTAAGAATCCGCACAATATAAAAACTAGTTTATAAATATTTGTCACCTAATCCTAGAAGATAACCTTCAAAAGTAATAACACAAAAAAATCGTTCATCCTCAAATTCTCACCCTCCAGCTCGCCCAATAAATAACTCAAGCAATGAATCACCCCAAAATATTCATCCCACAAATTCCTCCGCTCTCTCTCGACAACCGTGTAATATTCATTCATAAATTTCGTTGAAGCGTTTAGCGAAATACGTTGAACCAGAACTACGATGGCTCTATCATCATCCACGTCTTCGTCGTCGCAGCACTATGCTCCGTTCGCGTTGACGCGAAGCACCCAGCTCGTTTGTTTTCCCCCGGCGGTCTTTTCAAAGTGGCTCGTGCTGCTCGTGCGCGGGCGGTCCGCCCGCAACCACGAGCCACGACTATACGACCAGTGTCGAGTGACGTTTAGTGGGTGTTTTCGGTCACGTTTGACCCTGAACGAGGTGTTAATTCGTCCGGAAGAAAACTAGAGAAACCAAACTGAACGCGAGGCTCGCGAGTTTACGAGCAAGTCGTCATCGTCGTTTCGTCTTGAACACCAGACCTCCTGGACTCTCGTTGGCTCCATGTCACACATTTTATCACACTGTCGGGTGCATATGAACGTCGTTATGTTCCCCCACTCATCGACCTCTCGGTTTAGCGAATTTCAGACGATATTTACGTCGATCTAGATTATCGTTATTTCAACCATTCTCCAGTATATCTATATATAACACATGTTGTATATAATCGTGTGGTCCGTAGCCACGAGCGTTCATCTTTTTGTTTCAACTGAGCCAGACACTCGGAGCCTTATTCTCGCGATTCAGTAATCACACTCGAATAATAGAGTCGAATTATCATTTTCAACTGCAATTCCCGGTGTGCATCTCCACCATCGACTAAATGTTATTTTAAACGGGGCCGTTTGTACGGACACGCCTCGCAACTGGTTGAAAACGACATGCCTCGGCTCGTCTCCGACAGTGGGTCTGTTTCAACTTCCACGTGATACTACAGCCTCTTATTTCTCGCTTTCTTGCAACCCTGCAATTTGCATAATTCCGGGTCACCGGGTTTTCGATGCACGTCCGAACTGTATATTATCGTTTTGGGTTAACCACCTTACTGCTTTTTCTCTGTTCGTTGGGTCTGCTTGAAAAACAAAAAAACATGAGGCTATTGAAACACAGAGGGTAGGATCTTATTATTTTCCACTCGGTCAAAATTAACATCTTCGTGATCCACACTAGGGAGACTTATTAAAGGACTTTTCCGATTGACCTAAGGTTGTAATAATGAAAATTAGGGTGTTTTGCGTGCCTACGTGGTTGATGATATTCTGAGATCATATTAATGAAGTAATCAGGAGTAAAATAGAAAGAGTCTGCGATCAGTAGATTTGGGTTATGGTCCAGTTGGCAGATGCAAATATTTCAATACTAAACAATCATTGTCAGATGCATTTCTCATCTACTCACAATGTAGACTTTGGTATGTTCTTACCAAACGTTAGAGGAAAAAAATCATTAATATCATAAATTCATTAATATACTTTTTTTTTTAATTACAGTAATATATAAGCTCACGAAGTGCGCCAATTGGGAAACCTATTATATCACTCGCAACCCACGAGTTTAACATTCTCGAGGGACCCTGAACCTCTTTGTCTGATCATCTTCGCCTCGCCACCTGTATTCCGTCGCGTTATTCTCTCATTGACGTCATTGCGTGGGCCTCGCGTCTCATCGTCGCGGTCCTCCAGCTGCTCCCACTCTCAATGAAACCACGCACGATCTCACGTTTTCTCGCGTGCGAGATCGAAAGACCCGGCGCGTCTGGGATCTCGTCTCGCAGGGGGTTTCCTTCCCGGGAATCCGATCGAAAGTGTTTATCACATGCAAGACCGTCGCAACGTCGAGGAGACTCCGTGATTCCACATACGATAGTCACTATGATATTTAAATAAGTCGAAGAATTAAGAAACCGAAGAAATTAAGAGTTAAATGTAAGTTTAAGTTTAATTATTCAAAATCAATTGAAATTATATTGAACTTAAAATCATGAAATGTAAAAAAATTCATTTCCAGGCAATTCTTCTCTCGATGTTGGCCATGACTGCACGCTCAGGAAAATCCTCAACATTATCACAAAGTCAACTGATATCTGACTCACAGTTTTGGGACTGACGAGGCAACCCCCATCAAACACTCGCACCCCATAAAATAATCACGAAATTCCTGAAGTCAGCCAGTGACGAATCATAACTATACTCGGTCGATTATCATTAGCCATGTACCTACCAATCGGGTCAATTCTCGACATTTTCCAAATGGGCGTCAGCAAAAAAAAACCGAAAAAGCAAACCGTGAACGACGAAGAAGTGAACGAAGTGCGAAGAAACAAGGTCGTAGGCGATATAGCCGTGTGGGCGAGCTACCATATCGTCGAGATTATAGAGAACTCGCAAGACGTTGCATTCCTGGACGAGTCTGGTCAGACGTCGCAGACGGTACGGGCCACGTAAGTTTGGAAGACCGAGAAACCGGAGGAGGCGAGGATATGCACGAGACCACGCGGTCCACGCGATTTCGTCGCAAACTCCCGTTTGGATTGTGTAACCAACGCGCATGAAAACTAATATATCAGGGTTGACCGGTCCACGAGCACTCTCAAACTACACGGTGGTGGATCACAAACTTAGACCACCGACGCCTCGTTACCTCGCGGTTCAGACGACGTTGCGCGTGTCCGAAGACTGCGCGGGGGGGGGGGGGGATTGGGCTACGGCCGCGGAGTGTAAAAGGTCCGTCGCGTCAAGCCAAGCGTTCCGCGAGAGAGTCCTACGAGCCGAAAAATGTCCTCTTCGCGCGCGACGCCCGACAAAACTCGGACAGCAGACACCGTTCAGGCTCGCCAGATATTATAGTACTCCGTGCCACTCGAGATGGCATCTCACGCGAAAATTCGAGGGTGAGAGACGAAGTGAGAGAGAGAGGGTGTGAACCTCGTGTATTACGAGAACTCGGAATTATTATAGAATTAGAATGCGAGGTTGGTTCGTCTGTGGCGCGGAGAGTCGGATTTTCGTGGCGGGTCTCTCGCGGTGTTGGAGAATCTGGCAGACTGGTCTGGCCCGCGCCCCCGGTTATTATACGCAGTCTCGAGATGCAACGCGGAGGCGGTCGCCTCGGCCCGACACGCTCTCGTCGTCATGGAAAAAAAAAAAGAAAAAGAAACAGAAATGGAATAACGAGAATCTTGGCTTAGTCGTTTCGGACCGCAATAAATAAATACGTACGGGCACGAATCTTGACAGGGTCAGGGCAACCTCACCCGATGCCTCTCACCCATGAATTTTGCTGGACTTTGACCCATAACCCGTTTTTTTGTTGTTGTTGTTCTTTCCTCATAGAAGAAATTGGGTGACGGTGGGCATTTTCTTTTTTCAGTGATGTTTCTGTCACCTACTTTAGAGGGTGCTGAAACGTCGAGACACAATATTTGGAGAAAATGTCCGGATGTGTGTGTGTGTGTGTGTGTGTTCAATTGGTTCCCCAAAATTTAAACGTGTATAGCTGGAGAACGGTTTTAGCTATTTAGCCCCCAAATTTTGCAGACACGTGACTTTAGGGTCGACAACTTTGATTGATAGGGCTTCAACTTTCCAGAGGTCTGAAAAAATCATTTATGAAGAAGATCAACTGAATGGTTCGGATTTCACGGTGATTCAAGTTTTTCAATTTTGAATTTCTGCTCATTGAAAAATGCTGACTTGCCATTCTCAATCTAGGATTCACGTAAATTAACAGTTCGGGTTGTTTGATATTAAATTTCATGGAAATCCACTTACACGTTTGAATTTCAGAAGAATTAAGAATTTAATTAGCCCAGTGACGAATATTGAAATATCAAAACAAGCTGCAAGTTCCAACTTGCAGCCTCGTCATTCTTACCCCTATCGTGTAAAAAAAAAATAATAAAAACCGTGTCGACATCGAAAAATGTCTCGAAAAGTTTTTACACGCGGTTATCTGTCAACGAATAATATTTATGTGAAAAATATGGTCCTAAGAAAGTGAGGGACCACGTGTTTCGGGTTTTGTGAACGAGTTAGGGCCACAAGCCAACATTTTCTTCATGGACTTCCGGAGTCTCCGAATGCGGACGAGGGACTGCCTTTTTGTCGCGACTCAGGGAGAATCGACGAGGAATTTCAACGCGACATCTCTCAGTCCGTTCGTTCTCTTTCTCATATTCCACGTAACTCACTTCGCTTCGAACTCACGACCGAGGCGCACGTTGCCTCGAAAGTCCAACGACCAATGGTTATGCCCTCGTAATAACGAGTGACTCGTCACGAATGCGTATTCGTCGTGGCATCAACGTGCGGGAGTCGTTGCTTGGTATACACAAAGTGGCAGACGAGGTAGATTAGAGATTCCTGTGACGGCTTCGAATAAATCAGTGCCGCCAACTATTCGTCCGACAGTTTGTACGTCTCTTTCTATCCTTCTCTACTGAGATCTGCGTATACGTCGTTGTGTATATATTAAAGTGGTTCTTAGCAACGATCATTTCTTTAATTGAAATAGCGTAAGCTCCCACATAAGTTTCAAATAATTTTCCATAAATGTTCGCGAAGTTTCCCTGACCTGTCTCAATATTTACTTGTGCCTATGTAATTTTAAATTTATGAAATTGTATATCATTAAATGTTTATCGCGTTTATTTATCATACCTAAAATATCACCATAAAAAAATGTGCTCGATATTTTTTCATCACCAGAAAGATAGGCATGGAAAAATATTGAGATAGTTTGGGAGCAACTTTGCAATAATCTTTTTTTTTTCAATTAATGGGAACCTATGAGGGAGCTTAGGCAATTTTAATTTGAAAATGACCCTTGCTAAGGACCACTCTGGTGTATATACGTGTACATTCACGGTAGATGACTAGTCGGTGCCGGAGGAGGAAGGAGACACGTTTCCGAGTTCGTTCTGGCGTGTATTATACTCGCTATTATTACACCCTCGGACCACCCCCGACAACTGCACTCACGTCTGTCCGAGCAACAGACCAGACGGCGTAGAAACAGCGACGAAGAAGAAGCCCGAACGATCCCGCTGCGAGTCTTCTGTCTTTCACGCCCTCGCAAGTTGCGGACCAGAGGGCAAACGAGAAAATCTTCGTGTCTCGCACGACGAGCATACAAGTTACTTTCGTGTATGTACCTACGTAAACGCAATCCGAGTGTCAGTACACGTCTCTCGCGAGACATTCCGCTATTATTAATAAGATCGTGGATGCTGCTGCTATGCACAGTGGTTCTCCACTTGCCAAGACTCGTGTCAACCTCGGTCCGGCCGTCCCGACCCGGCGACTATGTGGCTCGGACACATTGTGATTCATTGAATAAATCATTCGGCCAGTCAAAACTCGGTGAATTGCCGGTCGTTGGGTGTGTATCGCGAGTTGTGAAATGTGTATGAGAAAATCGTTGAAGTTTTTAACGGTTCGGATACTGTACACAGCGATTTGTCATTGGTGACAGATGGTGAACTACGTGACGAAATCGTTGAATCAATCATTCTGTGTTTGACAGACATTGCACGGATTATTTCGTTGTAATTTGTAACACGCTGGGACGGATTGACTGTGTGAATGCCATTTGAGAGACTGGGGACCGGGCTATTTGTCGATGGAAGTTGGAGATTGGCTTGTGGGAGATTAAGACCGGAGCTGAAATAATAAAGATACCGGGTGTGTGTGTGTGTTTGAAGTGGGATTTTCGAAATCTGGGGAGAGAGAAAGAGAGAGAGAGAGAGAGAGAGAGAGAGAGTCTACGCCCACGCACTCCCAGATCATGGACCTGTCGTTCATAAACTGGCTCATAAGTGTCATCAATGAACCCGAATTATGGAAATATATATATATATATATATATTTTTGAACAATTAATGTCCAATGTGAATTTCAAAGTAAAAAAAAAAATATGCAAACTTTACATTGGATAAAGGTACAATGTGTGAATCCCATATGAAATTTGTCATAAATATTTTGTATACATAAATTATATACAGTTTATGTATAGTCTGTATAAAAAATATATATGGGCAAATTTCATAAACCATTCTACAATATATTAATAAATACATCTGATGAAAAAAATAAGTTAAAATATCACAATAAAAATTCATTCTCTAGTTTTTCACTTTTCAATATTATTTAATTTTCATAATTCATCGCATTTACCCCTCCCCCTCCCACTTCTATTTTTAATTTAAAAAATTGTATAAAACAATGTATAATCGAAAACGACAAATAATTTATCTTCTATTTTCGGTTCATTGTACAGTCGATATACAGCTTAGGTATATTTCGTTCACTCGTGTTGGCATATGTATTTCAGTTGCGGCTCCCTTTTTTTCCACCGAAATCGCCGTAGATTATTCTAAAAATATTGTCGTCCAAGCGACATTATCCGTCAATAAAAATGCAAACATCAAATACACGATGATTCCACCATCTTCCACATCAACAGTCTGGACCAAACGACCAAAATCTGTCAAAAACTCTGCACCCATGAATTCAGATATTCACAATTAACGATTAATAATCCCTAGCAACCGTAACAAAGCTGAGAAACGAGCGAACGAGTTTCAAAATTATACCGTTGGCCAATATATACATATATATATATATATACATATAGCTATTGCGAGGGTGCATCTCACACGAACCCACCCAACGCGTTTTCGCGGACCCGTGAAAAGCTCTCGGCGACTTGCTTCGACCGGTGGCATTACCATCGTCGTCGTCGTCTCGACGACGCCGTCGACGTGACGCCGCGGTAACCGAAAACGCGACAACTCACAACGCCAATCCTCCTCGCGGGATCTACAAACGACACGGGGTCTCTCTCTCTCTCGTCTGTCTTGCGCATCATAAATTATAACAATGCATCTCTCGGACAATGAGCCAGAGGCCCACTGGCTGCCGTTGCTCTCCCGCTCGCTACGACCATCATTTAATCTTTCTATTTTCTCGGTCTCGTCGTTTTTCTTTCGATTCGCATCGGGAATATATACGGCAGCGACTTATGCGCCACGCGCGCCAACGAGATATGCAAGGTCGGGAATCATCCGCGACGCACGTTTGTTCGCGGACATCTAATACCACAGACGAACGAGCTTGAGGAGGCCCCATCACGTTTTTTTTTTTTTTCATTTTTTTTTCTTTTTTTTTTCGTTCCCGTCAACAAACGATCCGCGAGGCTTCTACCGACAACCACGACACATCCACCGGCACATCATAAATTATGTTTATGCAACTGGTAAGTGAATATATATGTATGCACATGGTCTTCTATACATATACATGTATGCACATTCTCATATATATTTCCATATATATGTATAGTCTCATACACACACGTATATATATATATATACACGCATGCGTGTGTCCACAACGACGACTAGTTTATTTATAACTACACAATTATTTTCGTGCCGCACGTTGTGCGTTTCTCCGCGTATCTTCTGCCGTGCGTTTCTCTGTTTTTTTTGGTTATATTTTTTTTGTTTGGTTTGTTTTTTGTTGTCATTGTTTTTTTTTCTCACGCAGCATATTCCGTGCGTGGTGCATGTGCCGCGCATGAGGTTGTACCGTACCGTCGGTTTCCCTCGCGTGTCCCGAACTCCGACAGTCTCGATTTGGTCCCGCCAAGCATATCCCGCCGCGAGAACAACGCGTCCTACACGAGTCTCTCGTTGTCGGGGCCACCAGACAAGCTAACATGTCGTGTTAACTGTCGTAAATAACTTTCTTCGTTTGTCGTTCACCCACACCCGCGCAACCATAATATGCCGACGGACAATCGGATTTTCATCTGCGTCTGGGAAACACCCTCGCTTATCATCATTCACGTATTAGCTTCTAATTTTCGAATACGAGCATTTGGAGTATGACGTGGAGCAGTTGGGAACATGTGAATTTATTTTTTGAAGATGGAGAAGGGGAAAAATTATTGTTCCCCGGTGAAAGTTGGCAGGGGAAATGGTCTTATCGTGAAATTGTTGAGATTGTTTTTAAATTCGAAGTCGCTCTTAAATTATGATGACCCTGAGAAGATTTGATTTTATGATAATTTTATTTTGTAATTTCTTTTTAATCTTTAACAATCTATCGTTGGATCTGTGATTTGTGATTAAGTAATTGACTGACATAGTCATAGATAGTAAGTGATCAAATATATTATGCAAGTATAATCGTCATAGTTGAAAAATAATTTTTCATACGACCGGGAATTCCATTGGAGAAGATAAATATTTCAACACCTCCTCTCCAAATACTGGCATTCCTCTAGCAATAAGTTCAGCTTCCAATAAGAAAATTAAAATCTTATACATTTTTTCGAACATACAAAATTATCATTAATTACTCAGAATTAATATCTCAGTATATATTTTCCGAATTTTTACATATTTCAAAAATATATTAACTCACTCCCTAATACTACAAACACTTTAGCTGTTAATAATTACTAATAATTAAATAAATATATAAATAATCAATATTTCAACTTTCTTATATTGATCCGGACTTAGGAGAAATTTAGTACATTCACGATCGAAGATGCTGAAATGTGGATATTTCCCGAACGGCTTCCGGTCTGTGTGAAAAACGATTTTCGTACGATGATCGACGTTCGAACAATCGTTCCATCGATCACTCCGCGACTGTGGAATAACGAAACAAACGACCGGCATAGAGTTGGAACGAAACAAACGCGAAAATTCATGGTATCTGCCCCCGTCGTGCGAAAAATTAATACAAAATTCACAGTCGGTAATGGCCGCGAGTCCGGCGAGGGGGAACGATCGGGATCTTCCCTTTTGCTTCGCGCCAACTGCGACGAACGATGCTGAATCCGCATATAATACACAGCTCGAGCGAAGAAACCCTCCCCTCCCCCCTCCTCCTCCTCCCCGTCGCAATGTGGGCTCTCTTCGCTGCACAAGTATCTCGGTCATAACTTGTTGCACCCGGCAACCACTTGTTGCACGCCTCTCCAAATTCTTCACGCCTCGAGGCTGCGGTAATTTGACCGTAAATTGCATCTCTTCTTCGTTCGCACACCGAGTGCGGTATAAAGAAATATTCTTGATTCCGCTTTCGATCTTCGTCACCGTATTTTCGTACCTTCACTTTTCCGCGCGCAACGACGACGATGCGCGCGCATGTGTGCGTCCCCCCCCCCCCCGCGACCGCTTCGAAAATCGCTGACACTTCTCGCCACGGCGCTTCAACCGTTTCTCGAGATGATCGCAACGCTCGTTAATGAGCCGTATCTTTACGATTTCCCAATGGATCATTACCGACATTATGATTAATCGTGTAATCGAGATAACCGCAAATTGATCGGAGACCGAGCGATTAATCACCCGGCAGTCAGATATCGATCGCGTGAATTTGCAATCACGTCGATAATTGTGAAAGAGATGAGATATTTTTGCTCGATTTAATATTTTTGATACTTTGACACTGCAATGAAGTATTTGGGTTATTATCTCGAGATGAATTACCGTTGTTGAACTCGAAGCTATTGTGATGATCCAATCGGTACATGGATACATCGAATTTTTTCTTTTGTAACAATAGCGAGAAACGTTTTTTTTGACTTGTGCTGTACTTGGTCATTAAATAATTATCTGTCATCTATGAATCTTGTCTGTGTCGTCATTTTGAGATATTTTTAGTGGATTTATTAGACGCAGTAATCTTTTTATTAAAAGAATAGGCGTCCATTGATATGTTATTTTACATAATGATATATTAATTATACTTTATATTTATTAATATCCAGTTAAATATAATTATATTAGATTACAAATATATGATACAATCACGATGGAAATATTAGCAACGTTAAAATTTCTATTCTCCGTTCAAGGTTACTTGACGGGATAAGAATAAACAATAAAAATAAAAATTGTTGTAACAAGAAGCTTGTGATTGATAAAAATGGTTTTTTCGAAAAAATAATTATTTTTTCCAAGTGTGGGTCGACACTCAGCGTAACGCAAGATCGATCGATCTCGACACTTGTAACATTTTACTCGACAGCAGTGACCGGCGATTCCGTCGACATCTCGTTGTCCGTCACTCTGAATGTGGCAAATCGTTGTCCGTGGAGATAATCGAGAGTCGACCGGCCACGCTCGTCGATCCCTTCTTCGTGCTTCGCGGTTTATCGATCGGTCCATCTGTCGTCGAAGATCGAACGTGATTCCCGAGGTCCGATCAGTCAGAGATCCTCTCGCATGCCAGTGAGTTTAGAGTCAATTAAGAAGCCGAGAACGTCTTACGATCGGGCACGACGACCACGACGACGATTTTCCACCGTCACGAGAGTTTGAGATCTTACGTTCGACACGTAACACACAGAACTCACGCAGGCCTATTTTATCAATGGCCTATCGTTCTAAACCACGCCAGATATCCAACGATGATCCAACGATCTACGACCGATCTAATCGGTAGCAGAAAACGTCGACAGAATGTTTTTTTTCCCGATTTAATCTTCTACATTCGATATCGTCGGATTTGTCATCGCTAATTGCAATGTCATTATTATTTATCAACGCAAGAATTATCGTTATTATCATTATTATTATTATTTACACTCATCTAAGACTCAAATAACATAAATCATATGAATGTAATAAAATTATAATATTCATGATTAACTATGTAATATATTAAATAAGTAATAATAATTAGATTACTATTATTTTGATTATTTTTAATATTAATACCATTATTATTGTTGCTGCTGTTGTCTCTATTATGCGAAATAATTTTCTACCATTAATTATTCAAAGATTGTTATAAATTTACGAAGGAAATTATTTTTATGTTTAAATTTAGATTTTTTGTTGTTACTTGAATTTTGGATGTTTTTCGGGCTCTATACCGTTGACTCACCGTGCGGATCTGTGAGAGAGACAGCACCAGGGTTTCGACTTTCGGTGCAGCGTACACGCGACTGATCAACGTCGACACCCTTTGAAAACCGAGAATCGTCGCTTTTGAGCTAAACCACGTTCGTACGAGCGCTCGCCTACTCGTCTTCCATCTTTCTCTCACGTTCGCACTGTGTGGATTCGTCAAACGGTGAAGGATTACCACATCAAAGCCCCGAAAACCGCGGACCCAACGGTACCAACACCACCACCCCGTTATTATTAGAACGTAACAGCGGGTCAATGCGGGCGGACTTGGCTAAAATTATATGGTCACACCCCCGCTCATTCTCGCGCTTGTTTTCTCGTCGCGAAATCGAACAGAGTCTGTTTGGAAAAAACATATATACACATATATTGTGATGTAATGTCGGGCATGATGTCGCATATCAAGCATAGGAATTTTCATGTTAAAAAAGTTTTTTACTCTAACGATGACGGCTCACCGACATTTTTTTTTAATGTAAAAATTGAGAAACACTTTAGAGAAGAGTTTCTAAAATAATGATTCGTCGTAAATTTCTTTCAGGTCTTTGTACTTTCTGTCAACATGTCAAAAGCGAGTTGGGACGTCAATAAAATAATTAATACTTCAAGAAACTATCTGCAAATGTTATGCAATGACTGTAATATATATTAATATATATATATTAAAAATCAATCTTCAAATGCAATGGAAAATATTTGAAAATAAACCAATGGAATGCACTTCGAAAAAAAAAATTATTTAAAACCCCGATGGAATTATCGATCAAGCAAATGAACGTACGATGTCGTGTATACGATCTCGGATTTTAATATATACACAACGAAATAAAGTGCAGTTTGTATGCAATCTTGTTAGCTCGAAGATCGATACGGTGAGACAAATCTCGTGTATCGGGCCGGTTGACGACTGACGCCATTAAATCGAGCGTTCGATTGGTCGCCCCGTCGATCGTCACCTCCTTCGTCAAGGTGGATCGGAGATCGATCCACTCGATCGATTCCACTCCCACTTGCCGCACACATCTGTTTATTCGCTCATTTCCACATATACCCCCCTCCCCCCGACCCCTTACACGCTTCGCCACCTGCCCCCCCCCCCCACCTCCTCCTCTCTCCCCCATCTAGTTACATCGGAGCCAGGGACTCGTTTATACGCCTCGTTTTCTTACTCTGATTAATAAACTCGTCCTCGCTGTAATTAATACTCGCGATGTTTCAAGTTCACGGTAGAAATGGCGCTAGCACGCAAACGAACCGGTCTCATCGGCATCGATTATCGTCAACCGCGAATATACGTTCACCGTCGTTTCCGCGACGTTCACCTCGCACCATCGTCGCAGTGAATTGGCGCGCGCCCGCGCGCACACCCGACGCTGCGCGTCGTTGCGCAATGCAACGCGTGCAGTATATATACATGAGCGTGGTCTTTATTTTGGCTTTTTTTTTATTTTTGGCTTTTCCGAGAATAATTTAGTTTGAAATGGATTAAAAATATATCCTTATAATTTGAAGTCTCTATATCTAAATTATTGACCCTGCACAGCCTCTCGAAGTTTGTCATTTGAATAACACAGTGCTTATCATATTTCAGAATTTTCTTTTTTGTCATGACGAAAGTTGTGCACTGGTGATAATACCGTAGATTTTTTTAACGATTATTTCTGTCGAGTCATTCTACATTAAAAATACTTTTTTTTCTATTTTTACCGACGAGAAATAAATAATTGTGCAGTATCTATAACGAATTTCCGGTATCGCTTCTATAGTTGGTTGAAAGCTTATGAAGCTTAACATTTTTAGGTGCAGTACTTTAGTCATGATAAAAAAAAATTATGAAATATAATTATGAAATTATGATATAATGCAAACTTCGGGAGGCTGGCGGCATAAGTAAGAATTGAGTTAGGGACCTCAAATTTCTAGAATATCTTTTTTTTCTCACTACGAATATTATTATTCTCTGGGAGAGTCCAAATTGAACAATGGCAAAAAAGGACCACCCTAATATATATATACATATTGCGTCGCTGATACTGCGCCCGTGAAGCGAGTCGTCATTTGTCGCGTTCAGTCTTCGCAATCTATTATTTTCATCTCTTCCAATTGACTCGGCGAGGCTAATTCACTTCGATAATTTTTTTTTTTTTTTCGAAAATTTAGCAACTTTAGTCGGCTATTGGATGTACTTGGTCGGATGAGAAAAATCACACCGCATCTATGGCCTCTATACTGACCCAGGTAGAAAAAAATGTATACACATACCTTATATAAACTAATATAACGTTTCTAGTGACAAAGCTCAACGAAAAATAAAATATAAGAAAATCCAAAGCACAAAACATCTCACGTTAACTTATACGTTCTTTTCGACTCTCGGTCTAACTTGAAAAAAAAAAAAACACAAAATAACAAACAAATGATTATTCCATTCTGCAATTTCATTCCAGCTTGCTTTGACGTTCTAAGTCTATTCTTCATTCTTCTCCTTTCGAACAAACGGAGGAAAAATCAAGAATTTATGGACAGCGTGAATAGTAGAAAGATATTGAACGCGTAGGAGGGGATGGAAGCGGAAGGGCTTAAGCAATGGGCAACACACACACAAAAACATACTCGTACGTCGCGAGTACGTGAGGCCGGGGTATGTGCGCGTGCGCACAAGTAGATATATCAATCCGTGAGTCCGTATGAATCTCGCTGACAGGCTTAAAGCTTTGCGCCGGTGGTGGACAAGCGGCGGACAGGTGCGACTCGGATGAAAGACGTCAGCCTCGAGTGTACGTTCTTTGCGAATGTATGCTTATATACTTCCTAGTGCACATGCGTTTTCCGAAGCTTTGTGCATGTGTGTGTGTGTGTGTGAATTGGGTGGAAAGGCAAACAAGACGTTCGCCTGGTTAGCTAGAACGAGCAACCAAGTCGCGGCCATTAATAAAGGTGGAATGGAACGTTGCGAATTGACCGACAACGCCACGGTCGTCGCTATATAAAATTTTACAATATTATAAATTTTCCAAGAACTTGATTTTAAATATATATATATGAATATATTTTTTTCTTCGATTAAAAAAAAAAATTACCTCATGTAGAGTGACCGGATTGTAATACCGAAGGTAATGGAAAAATTGTAATGTTAAAAATGTGAAGCTGCATGTTAATTATTAATCTGGGACAAATTAGATGTATAAAGTTTGCTGAAAGTATTTATGAAGAGTTATTGGCAGGTCTTGATTGAATTCATTATCGGGTATCCAATCAACGTTTCATCCCGATTTTTCTCCGGTAAATATCCATGTATATAAATATATACGTTCGTGCGTTCGAAGTTCATCGATCGTCAATCAAACTTCCCGAGATTGTGGAAGGATGAATGATGTCTTTGAACCGACGATGGCATAACCTCGTTGCTTCGGCTTATCGCAGATATTTATATCATTAGTCTTCGAAGCGTTTGTGAAATTATTTTCCTCTTCGTTCGTGTGACAGGACACTCTTCCAACGTTAATGGAAGGATCTAATTGAATTTTGCTCGTTGTTTATTGCGTTGATGATTGGATTAAATGTGAAATTTTATTGAAACGTCGTCAGAAGAATCGTCGATGGAAAATGAATGAATAATAAATCGATGAAATATATTTCATTGAAGTCTCATCAACATGAAAAAATATGTTGGACATCGTTTTATTTGAGTATCTTTTGCACATACGGTTTTAGCGATGAGTAGACTGTGTGAGAAATCTTGATCGTAAAAATTATGCAGATTCTGAAAATGGGGGTCGATTCAATGCAGGCTTAAATTTCAATCGTTAGTCATTGAAGAACATTATATTAAAAAATCATGAAATTATGTTATATACTATTTTTTTTAAGTTACACTGTAGAGCTTGAATCTAAGCTTCGGTTAAGCGAATTTTATTATTCGTTCGCAAAGTTATGATTAAAAAGAAAAGATTACTCAATGAGCTTGTTTAATTATTGCACAAGCTTATTTATAAATATAACATTTTAGGATTTTATAATGGAGTCGAAGGTTCAAGCATAATGCATGAATTTTACAGATTTTTCAAACTATATTTACTTTAGAAATTATCCTCCTCAGGAATAAAACCGTCCAAATTAGCTCGTCAATCGAGTAAAAATGTCGCTGAAATTTTTTCGAAAATTATCATTGACACGATACGTGGAAATTTCACTATTTTATCACTATTCCAAAATGAGTGGGATACAATCTGAACTGATTGATCGACGACCAATTTCATAACATTTTCCAGAAAGAAATTCAAAGGAATATTTTTCAATCATTCAAGGTGTTGAAGAAGTTAGAAAAATAGAAGCCAGAGAAAATTCTCAATTTGCGTACCCGGATTGGTCTTTCGTTACGCCAATTATTCTTTACCAATGGCAAACAATCATGTCGCGTAAATTTCCAAAAACTATTAATCGACAATATCTAATCCATTATATTCACGCTCGTGTATAATTTCCATTTCGATCGCAACTGTCATAATCGTGTGGGTCTGGTGTGAAACGTCGTTATCGTCGTGCGTTGTTATATATTTTTTCTCTTGATCCCAAGGAAGGCGGTGCTGGGGCGGCATCTTTGATGAGTCCCGGGATCGCGACGTACGTTAGGATCAGGAGACCAGACGGAGATTGAATGAAAAAGTATCGCGTGGAAACGCGACGATACACACGCTGCTTCGACGATGTGTGCGCGCGACGCTCGGAATAAAACGAACATTCCGTGACATTCAACAGGTGGATCTGTCACATATTATATAGACGGGTTTTATGTTGCGGCCAGTCGCGCTTTTTCTGAGATAAAAATTCGTGCCAAACTCAGCCATGGACATGAGAAAAATAGAAAAACAAACTTGTGTGATGAAAGAATTTAGAAAAAGTCGTCAAAGACGACGTTGAGTTGTTTTTAATTTCTATAAAATGTTGATGGTTCAACAAAATCACGAAACTTATTAATTTTCAATAACGTTGATATCGAGTGACGGTTCATCGACCTCCTTTGCTTTTTGTCGATACAATGGAAGAATTGAATGAATAACATTTTTTTTGTATTAATAGTTTCATTTGCATAGTCAGATATTATTTAATATTAAATTCTTTAACTTCGTTGGTGAGTTTTTTTTCGAATAATATAAACTATCTTTTCGATGCCCATCGCACAGATGACGATGGGTCATAGGATTTTGTCGTTAGATTGTCCATGGCCATTTTCGAACCACGCCCATCCTGGAAAATTATTTTATTGTATCCGTTATTTCACATCGATGCATTTGATAATATTAAAATGAAAAAAAAAACATTTTATTTCCACAAAGTGTGTAATATCGTTCGTGGATATTGAATACAATTTTTTTCGAATCGTGTGAAACGAGGGAAAGCTTGGATGGTGATAAAATGAAGGTGAAAAAAAAAAACACAACGGAAACGAGATCGTACGAGAACGGTGAGGGCAATCAGGACGAGTGGCGGTGGCGGCGTTGGCGGCACTTTGGACCCTCGCGCGCTCCTGGAATGACGTGTGGGTTAACGAAAAAAAAAAAAAAAAGAAAAAAAATCTCATTTTCGTTGCACCTTGCGCGAGTCCCGGTCGATGAGCGCGGTCGGGCGACCCGACTGCCAGCTCTCGTTCCCGCACCCTCTGAATAATGTTTTCTCTCGAACAGCATGGGCGTGTCACGCGCACCCGGACAGCCTCGTAGATTTTAGCAGGAGGTATCACACAACCCAACTCCCGTTCAAACTCATGCAACACATTTTTACGATCGTCGTGTTCGAACGTGAAAAGTTTTAAAAACATATATTTCACTTCTATCAACGTTACATCTTGCAATCACCCGTTTAGGATTATTTTCATTGAAAAAAAAGGAAAGAAACTTTTTTGATTTTGAATTGCACTTTGCAAGAGTATCCTCGAAAATTGAAGAAATAAAAGAATATTACTATTTGCTGTGATGAGATTATTTCTATTCTTTTCAAAGCTTTGGCCATTATGAACGAATTTTTATGGCAACACTTAAGATTTTATATTCAGCTCAGAAATTGAGTCAGAGAGAGACCTGCCTTACCGATGTTACTCGATAGCAAATTTTTTAAAAAATTTCTTCTAAAAATAATTTAAACTGATTATACTTTGTTTCAACTATTCATGGAGAATTATCGATTTAAAAAAATGAAGAATTAATCGTAAATTGTGCCTTTACCGTTAATTCTTCATTAATTGATGGAACAACGTATAATTAATCTACATTATTTCCAGAATGAATAAAATAAAAAATATTTGTTATCCAATAACATCGATGAGAATAAAATTAACGCTTATTCAAATTGCAATAATGTTCCATACCCTCCTTATCCTCAACAGCATTTGATAGTCAGGTGTAGCAATTAAAAAATAATAATTTGAAAACATTAAAAAAAATAAAAATTTTAAATCATTAAAAAAATAAAAATCTGAAATATTTAAATAAAATAAAAATATGTAATTATATTCAACGCGTAACATTTTTCAATTCAGGTGACCGAAAAATTATGTTAAAAAAATATAAAACTGTTATTTTATATTTTTTTCACTAATCAACGTAAAAACTTGGTTTATTTGCATATTTGAGTGAAGAACCTTCGAGATCTCGGATTTCCAACTGATCGTCGTTCGTTTCGTTAGAAGCATTAGCTCGGCCATTATTCTTCATTACCGATGAATATCGTGGTCGGCCAACGACGATACGTAAATATTACGAGCCTCTTTGTACTGCCTACCTCATTCTTCTTCACCCGGCATTATGCTCGCTTGGCCCACGTGTGCCTCGGGCACACACACGACAAACAGGAAATTGTCGTGACTACATCCTATATACGTGTGTGATATTGTCGCGTGGTGCATCCACGGTCTTACCCCGTTGCAACGTGCCAGTCACTCGACTCGCAGATTGTTAATGACACGCGGGATCCTTCGCTCCGAGCCACACACTTTTCTTGGCACGAAACGCTGCGCGGAGACGTCGCTACATTCGTTCGTACGAAATACCGCTAATCGTACGATGCGTTTTATGACAGGGACGACCTATGCAATTCCGCATTTTTCACGAAACGTACGTTGGAAAAAATAATTCAGCGGTTTCAAAAAAAACATTTCTGTAATTGTAAATAAATTTTGGTAATTACGTGTCACAACTTTTCCCAATTCCATGATTTCTCGAATTTTTTTATTTTATTTTTTGGAAATATTTTCGAAAGAAAAACAAAAAAAAAAATTAATAAAAAATTATTTTACAACAAAAAAAGATTGCGAAAAACGTAAAGTGAAGAGAAAGCTTCATGACATAATTTCCTTGTCTTCAAAATAAAATTACGAGAGCAAAAATATGAGTACTGTGATTTTACAATTTTTAATGAAAATTGAGAAATATCTTATTTGCGAGAAAAAATAATTTGCAACGAAATATTCTCATTGTTTAGTTTTAATGTAGAATTGGAAATTCAATGGATGAAACTTTGTTATACGTGTGGAGCACGTGATGTATGTAATGAATGAGCAAAGCTTGAATGATTCCGTACCGCGAGTCGAGCCACCGTAGATACAAGCAAACGTGCGATGTGGTGCAGTATGCCGTAATGCGAAGTACCCAACGATCGTTGTATAAACGTGAAATTCGATCGTAAGATCGGGTAGTAGCACCGACGTTCGCGTTCCATATTTACGATCGTATCTCGTTTCATCTCTGTCTATACCGCTCCTTCATCGTTCATCGACTGCACGATCTTTCCGTGATGGCATCCCCGTGGCCTCGGGTCTCACCATCCTTCTACAGTACAAACTCTCGTAATTCGAGAAATTCGCATTTCACGGAAAGGAGTCGTTTTTTTTTTTATTTGCAAAATGGGAAATAAACTCGTTGCCTCAACTTTTTGTTTTCCCAACTTCCGATGTCGAAAAAAAAAAGAAAAAAAAAAGATTCAGCGTCGTCTCTCGATGTTAGATCCCAAAATCATCCGAAATCGTAACCCCCAAAAAATCTCACTAATTTGCAAATTTTTTTCGTACCGATAAAAGAAATTTTTGTTTTGTTTAAATGGACCTGATAAGTGACGTCCTACTGTATCATCGTCTTCTTATCATTCACCGAACGTAAAACAATTTCGAAGACCGAGAGACTCGGTCGATCGGGGGGAGATCAATAATATTGTCTGGCTCCCGGCGTGCATGACGATCGTTACTGCCAAAAGCGCCCGTTCGGACAGTAAGAAAATCGCGAAATCGAATGGCGAACGAGAGCACACGTGGAAGATCGCTCGGGACAGCCCGAAGCCACGCGTCCTTATACACACGCATGTATATGTATGCAAAATATACAGCGCTTACGGGAACCGGCGCGCGCACGCACACGCGCAAACACATGGACAATTTTTGGTTAGGCACATCGGCGGCTGTGCGCAAGCCTTAAAACGGGATATTTGCGTATATGCCGCATATATAGTAGCGCGCGTCTGGAACCCAACGTAAAAGAGTCTGGAAACCGCGATCGCGCGTATTCGCAGCATATATATATTGGGGTGGTCCTTATTTTGGTTCTTTTTTTATTTTGGCGCTCCCGGAGGATAATATGGTTTGAAATATATTTTTTTCAATGTTCTCGAAATTTGAGGTCCCTAACAGAATTCTTAACTCTGCCGTCAGCCTCCCAAAGTTTGGTATTTAATAACATCGTGATTTTTATATTTCAGAATTTTCTTTTATTATTATGACTGAAGTTGTGCATTATAGATAATACTGTAGATTATATACGATTATCTTTTTCAAGTCATTCTACATTAAAAATGGGTATATTCCTATTTTCACCGACGCGAAAAAATAATTGTTCAATATCTATAACGAATTCTCGGTATTGTTGTCATATTTGGTACAAATCTTACGAAGTTTGAAACATAAAATAAATTTTGAAATTTCAAGCTTTCCACAAACTATATCAGCAATAACGATAATTCGTTATTAATCACAATTATTATTCCCGCTCCAGTCAAAATAGAAAAAAAGCATATTTTTAATGTAAATGAATCGAAAGAAACTTGTTCATAAGCTAAAGTATTATTTACAGTGCAGAACTTTAGTCATGATAAAATAAAATGCTGAAATATGAAAAACATAATGTTATTCAAATCGCAAACTTCGAGAGGCTGGCGGCAGGGTTAAGAATGGAGATAAGGACCTCAAATTTCGAGAATATTTTTCAAAAATTTATTTCGAACCGTTTCCCCCTCCGGGAGCGACAAAATACGAATAAAAAAACCAAACTAAGGACCACCCTCATATACACCCTCGAGGCTATTCCGAACTCTCGCTCGCGCACGCTCGCAAGTCGATGAATTCCCCCGTTTCGTTCGCGGTCCGTGTTTTCGGTAACTTCGAATGGGACGAGAGAGCGCCCGCGCGCGTCCGCGTCCGCGAGTTCTTCCGAAGGTGCATTAGGGCAGTCCGCCGCGCCCTCCGGACCATAACGCGGGGCCCCGCGAAATCGCGTACAGGTGGGCCTCGTTCTCGGGCCGAAGCAAAAAATTCCGGGTAAAGGGCCCCCACAAAGCCCCTCCAGCACATACAACAGCCAGGCCTATATATATATATATATAAACCTATATATATGTATATATACTTAACATCAAACACGAGACTCTTCGTGATCCCTTCTGGTTGTTCGGAAGAAGAACATTCGAAAGAAAAACAATTTTTCCTTTATTTTTTTCCATTTGTATCGTTATTGTATTTTTCTTCCTGCTATCATCGTTTCGTTTCGTACGAGCGGGCGATGACCAGCGAGGCCCATTTTTCTTGCACAACGTGAAATAGTGCATCGACAGAGATCCACCTTCGCATAAAATTCATAAGTTTTGAAAGGCTACCGCAAACATTGTGGAGAATTCACGATATAGAAACCATGACAATGAATTTCGAGGCTACTACGAGGCACGGAGAAAATAAAAAAAACTATCGCCCATGAAAATAAAATGAAAAAAAAAGTAAATAAACAATTTAATCGGTATTCGATCGATTTTCGGGTATAAAAATAGCGATTTTAGTCACGTTACTATACTCAGTTAACCACGACGTATATTAATTCTCGGTCTGTTTCCAGTTATATTTCGATCTTTCCCTCACGACTATCTCAATTATATATCGTTTCGTCACGATAAAAAAAATGATTATTAAAAAAGTAATAAAATTATATTAATTTCGAAATTCCAGTATGATTGAATTTAGTTCCACTGAATCGACTGGCACCAACAACACAATTTCGGCAAAATTTAATCGAAATTTTTTCATTGTCTTACGTATCGATACAAGACGATTGCATCATTGACGTAATAATTATTTGACGTAATTACTCACGCAGAGTCCGAAATTACGAAAATTTTAGAAAAAAAAAAGCTTCTACATATTTACATATTTATCTTCAGTTTTCATTTTCAAAGTCGGACGAATGTATGGTGTCGGAAAATAAAAAGTAAATTAAATACCGGATGTTGAAAAGATCGGCCTTTTCTCGAGTTTGCCGCGCGGACTGTTCTGAGTGCTACCATAAGAGGGCCACGAGATGAGGGGAGGTGGAGGGGGGGGGGCAGTGAGAAAAAATAAAAGGGCTGGGCGCAGGAATACGGGAGAACGATGATTATCGGCGCGAAGGAAAAGGAACGAGTGTTACGAGGGGGGCGGGGGGGGGGGAGGAGGTTGAAGGAAAGAAGCGACATACCGTAGTGCGTGGGTATAAATCGTTCGGAGTGGGAGGATCCCGCGGGTTCCGAAGGAGCAAACGCGCAGCAGCGAAGGGTCTTGAAGAGCGGCAAAAAAGGGGGGAGGGGGGAAGGGTGAAGGGATGATGAGTACCAGCACCTATAATACGTGCGAGAGACCGCTCGGTGCTCCATATAATGTAACAGTATATGTACATACGAGTATATATATATATATATAAATATATCTATATATATATAGATATATATATATATATATATATATATATATATATCTATATATATATAGATATATATATATATATATATATATATATATATATATATATATATATATATATATGTGTATGTAGCGTGTATAAAAGGGACGAGAGTCGCCCGAGGCGCGAGCCGGGGCTACCGACGAGAGTGTGCTCCTCCGTCCATCCATCCATCGTCTCGCGGGCTCCTACCGTGCCTCCCCCCCCCCTTCCCCTCGCTTCTCTCCTAATGATAGCGTACGTTCCTCTTCGCGGTCCAGCAGCATCGGCTTTCTCTCTTCGCGCAACGTGTACACTCGTTCAGAACCAAAACGACGAAACACGTGAAAAATTTTCCAAACCCACCATCGCAATTTTTCATCATTCGCTTTGTTTATTTTGTTCCGGTGTCAAACCCTTCGGAATTTTTCATTGCACTCCCCCATTGTATCTTGTAACGCGTGTTTCGCGAACTTTTTGGTATTTCGTCGCCATTGAAGATCGATCATTGCGATTAATAGATTTTTAGAAATTTTATTAGGTGAATTGGGGAGAGTTTCCACACAGGAAGTGATAGCACAACCTTTTCGTTTTTGTATAAAAATAAGCTTATAAAATACGCGAGAAAAATTAAAAAAATGTATTCACCAAATTGTAAATGAAAAAAAAATCGTGTGTCGATGACTCACCCGATTTCAAGCAATTTCATTCAATTAAAGATTATCTTAGAAAAATTTTATTCGAGAAATGTTCATATAAATTTTTAATAAAATGTATATATATATATATATTTTCAAATCTTATTTTCTTCGATTGCCATTTGAACACGAAATAATCGTTTCCGATAGTTTTTTGTTTGTATTTCAATTTTTTTTTTTTCGCTAATGAAAAAAACATTTCTGCTGATCCTGAAAATTGTTATTGATTTTTTTTTTCGTAGACTTTCGATCGGAGGCAGTGTCGGTGAGGTTGATTATTTGGCAGAAGAGGTATTTGATGATTTTAAGTTATTAAACTTTACGTACACGTTGCTGATGTATACGAGCCGGGTCGGCTGTTACCTGTTATAAAGAATAACCCGTCCACGTAAGAGCGAGTGTGGTGGCAGAGTGAGGGCGGGGGATGGAGGGAAAGGGGTGAGGAGCGAGCACGTAGAAGGGGGGGCCCTAAGTGCTATGCAGTACCCGTCGGCGGGAGCGACGTTGGGGCCCGAGCTCCATGCCCTACCGAAGGGCCCCACCAGTCTCGCCTGATTGTGAGTCTCAACCGTGATTACCGCGTTGAGGGTGGAATTCATTATGGCCCGGTGGATGATATACCCTCGGGTCCACGCCTCCCTCTCTTATACTTCTCTCTCTCTCTTTCTCTCTCTCTCGCACACATACACAAGCACGCCAAATACTTTGTTGTGTAGTGCTTCGCAGCATATACTCGCTCCCGTCTTTCGTCATCGTCGTAATCCATTCTTGGGCTCGCATATCATCCGCCGTTCGCAAAAAAAAAAAAACAATGTTTCTTCGCTCATCCATGAATTCGCAAAACAGCTTAACGCCAACTTGTGAACCATCCGAAATCTGTCTCATATAGATCACGTTGCTTCGCAAGTATTCATATTATTCAGTCCCGCAATCGTATCGGGCTACACATAAAAGTTTTCCAAGGGCGTACATCCGAGAAAGAATAATTAGTTGATTTTCGAAATTATTATCTGAAGAAACTATTTGTTCAATTTGATCCAGACAATAGCAATATTTTTATTGAGTTCTTTTTTTTCAACTGAAGGAACTTTATGATTATTGAATTTCTTTTCAAAACGATTCATTATGTTATTGAAATGCGCTCGGTGAGCAATCAAAAAATAAAAAGATAAAACCTGAAAACATCGATTAAACTGTTTCAACCGTAATACTAAATTTTTAGGGGATTATGAAATAATGTAACAGACCAAGTGAAAAAACAAATGAACTACGTGAAAAATATGCTGTTTCATAAACATTGGACACACATATTTCACATGCGCTCTGCATGCAATATTTATATAAGATTCATATACAAGTAACCCATATCGATATGTCATATTCATTTTTTATGTGTAATGTATACTCAATCCATATGCATTCTAATAAAGATTATTGTCGAACATGAATTGTATATATTTTATACGTAGAAAATATCATAAATCCAATACTATATTTACGAAACTGTCTATTTTTTCTTACATACATATATAGCTCAGATTTTTTTTTCAATTGGCACACTCGTGTATGTTTGTTTTTTCGTCACAAAGAAATATTAAAACGATATTCACCAGTTAGTCACAATTTTTCCAACAAACTTACCCGATCGCCCCTAATTCCGTCTTATTGTTAAAATCATAAATCACAACTAATTCCATTGAATATTATCACTATTCTAGCAATCGTCTAAACAACTCATAGCCTACACGATAGCCTCGATGTTAATCGAAGCGTAAATCTGCAACAAAGTATAACTATCCAAATCGCAAAAAAAAAAAAAAAAAAAAAATCGAATATAGATTGTAGAATATTTTCGTGCTCGACGATTTCCATATAACGCAGAAATTAATTTAATGTCAATTCAACATTCACCGGTTGAAATCCGTGCGTCACCTTTCATCAACGTTTCGCAGTGACACATTATCGACGTGAGACTGCTCTTTTCTTCGAGAAACGTCGTTGGGTTCGCTGGTTTTCACAGCACGATTTATTATACGGATATTTATATATTATATATACACCCATATGTATATATATATATATATAGCTACGGGCGCTGAGGGTATCTATATCGCGAAGCGGTGTTACGACGGGCGACAAGACGTTGGGGCAGGAGAGAATGGCGGTCTCTTGTACGTGACAACGATAATCAGGGAGTTAAGTGGGGCTTAATTTCCTTGGTGCGGGCGGCGAAGCGGAAGGAGCGAACGAGCGAGAGAGAGAGAGAAAGGACAGAACGAACGTATGCGAACGTGGTATAGTCGTCGAAGAAGGCGGCGCGGCGACGGTGGCGGTTAGTCGACGACGATCCGAAGGAGGTGGCGCGGTGGCGACGGCGGTGGAGGTGGTCGCGTAGAAGGTAGGGCAATATGTGTATACACCTGCCAAGAACACGCAAGCTTGTACGAGGACGCGAGGTACGCGGGCGCTGCTCGGACCTTCGGCCGGGTTCTCCACGAGCTCCGGGCCACGATCGTTCGGTTCGGCGAGAGGCTAACCAACCCAACCGAACCATTGCACACCGAACTTTTATACCGAAGGTTCGGAGACGCGACTTCACCCAGCCCCGACGGCGGATACCTGCTGAATGCAATACTCGAAGAGCACCCGCGGGAGACACAAGAACGTCCACCGCGAGTCGCCCTCACCACCTGTAATTGGGTCCAATCATTCGTGGTTCTCATTTTCACAAAGTAAATCCTGCATCGACATTTTTAACCCTCAGCCTTGTTCTATATCGATGAGTTGATGGAGCAAAGTGTAATCTTGCGATCAAGTGTAATTGATATGAATTATTACCAAACGAAATAAATCAACAAAAAAAAATGTATTTGTTATTTGTATGTTGTTGTTACTTGAACTCGAACTAAAAGTTAAATATTACAGAAGTCTTAAGAATGTAACCATAAATAAATTTGCTCGTATCGCCAAAGTTTCAATATCCACAGACAATATAATAATTATTACATCGTGAAAAAAAAAAAATTACCATACAACAATATTTTATTCCAATAATTTTTACGGTGATTTCACGAGTATAATTGTGAGTCGTCGCGAAGGTTAGAAATAAAATTAAAAATTCATCTTCAAAGACTATCGGAAAGGTTATCTTTCAACCTCTTTGTTTTACAAAATAATGTTTATTTCCAATGTAAAAATAATAAAATGAAAATGTCCTATAATTGATAGAAAATGATACATATAGGTATACTAGAAAATGGAAAAGAATTCTGAAAACGCCCCAGTTTAGTGGACAAAACGTAATAAAGAAAAATATTATTTTACAAAATAGACGGACGTCTGTCTCCAAAGCTAGCCAACCAAAAAGAATATACCATTCGAATTTTAATTCGCAAGATAAGTGTTTACTTATCGGAGTAATTCGTCCATAAATCGGTCTAGTTCTTAAACGAGTATAGAGCTGCATGGTTTGCAGGTTTTGTACTTTCTCGTTGGGTACTGTGATTATTGAATCGTTGATACAACGTGGAAGTAAAATCGGCGCGAGTGATAAACAGTTCAAGTTGAGAGCCACTGGACGGTTGCACGTACGGGAGCCACGTCGCGCATCTCCCGAGGCAGCTGCCTCGCCTCTTTTGCTGCGCTGCTCCCTTGACTACGGACCACGGTGTGGTGCAGCATGCACCACCATCTAACTCTCTCGCGCCCGCGCGCGGACGTCTCGGTAACAAAGCGATGGATAAGAGCGTCGATCGAACTCGACTAAACGCGGTCATACCGTGCATAGTCTTATTATTGTGTTTTTTTTTCTCGTTTTGCCTAACCATCACATTTGCTTATTCGTCGATGCGTGTTACTCACGTTTTGCGAAGCACGGATCTACGGTCACTACTTGGACGTGAGCTCGAGTTTTAGATCCCAACAGGTTGCCCCATTTCCGTAGCAAAATAATTTTTTTAACATTACGACCTTTTCTACTATCGCGGTCGATCGCAAATAAAATCATAATTTTGTTAAATTTATTTCTAGAAATCGATGAGAGTCGGGACCTTTGTTATAATTTTCATTTAAGGTTCGAGTGAAGTGTTGTATTCCCTGATTTTTCCAAAATTCTAGAAAATAAGGAGTGGGGGGGGGAATGCTCTATTTTCGCAAATTCATCACAATATATAGTAAAATATGCCATCTAAAATTATGAAATAAAGAATGGAAATCCAAGAAGCCATTTCAAATGATACCCCGAATGATGCATAACTTGAAAAAAAAAAGTTGATGACCTAATTTGCCTCTTCGTTAGTTCTTGTATCAATATTTTTAAGTGTCAACTACTGTAAAATATTTTGGTTAACAAAATGTATGCCCATGGCAAATTTCAAGTTTCCGCGTCACAAGCTTTCTGAGAAAATTGGCAGTAATCACCGGCCAACTGGACAGACACGCGAGTGCTTTCATAAGAATTTCATTTTTTTCCTTTAAAGGTACGAACCCCCCCCAAAAATGAAGCAACCAAAAAAAAACCAACATAATTCTCGCGAACAATAATTATTCTACCGAAAAACAATTTATTTTCCACGAGGCCTAGATGAAAAATTAAACGCCCATTTCTTATCTTTGTCAAGTCAAATCAGATTGTTAATTTTCGAAAAACCAAAAAACATCCAAACTGTTCTTCCGTACATCGATGATCGATTTGTATACTTCAAGCCACTTGAGTTTCAAGAGAAGAAAAAAAATGAATACCATTAACGAATGGAACTCGGAAGTGAGGAGAGTATTCAGAGCGTGATACGCCAAAGATCAAACTGACGCGTGTCAGGTCGGAGCGGCCACTAGTCGAAGGCGCAGAACAGATCTCCGCGGGGGGTGGAGGGGAGGAAGGGGGGGGATCGGGGGGAGCCGAAGAGGCTGTGCACTGGGCGTTGCTGCACCGCAGCTTTTCTCTCGTCCAAGAGATATGTCTCGAGCGAGTTTGCTACTGCCCCGCTTGGTCCGAACGATCAACTTTAACTACGGCTCGCAAGCGAGAGAGGCGAGCAACCATCTCGAGGGGTAATAGAATACGTCAAGCGACGGGCCCCCATAGCCACTGGACTATCCCCCCGGCCGCTTTGTCGGTCGGTCCGGGCCGAAGGAAGAGTTGTGATACCGAACCGATTACACCTCTGCACCCTGATGCGATCCCCATTGTGGGAGGTGATAGATCCGGACAGCCGGACAATACGATCTAGATAAGGAACCCCGGATGACTCACCGTTCCCGAGCTTACCCTCGCCATTCTTCTAGTCTCTTGTTACCTCTCGAGCTTTATTTATTTTATTTATTTTTTTCCACGTCTCATTCTCATCGTCTTACTGCGCCCAAACGAGCTCTGTTGTCGATGATAATGACGATCTGTGACTTTTGTGGAGAGTTTGTTGTAAATTTGTGGAAATGCGGGGTATTTTGTTACATTTGTTTTTGATGAGACATTATTGTTTCTTGTATTTTGCTGTTATTTATCATTGTTGGAATTGTTGAATGTTGGGACAGGTCGATATGCTTGGAAGGTTGAGTTTTGTTTCATTTGTTGTGATACATGAGATTAATGTTTTTTGTTAATAGCGTTGGTAATCGAAGAAATTAATCTATCTTCTTGATATCGCTGGTTGTTGTGTTATACTGGGTTTGTATCGCATCCTGGTTGATTATGATTCATCTAATAGATAAGTATTCTTATGAATATATAGCTGATCAGTCGATAAGGGCTTATAGGATAATTGTTTCTAATATTTATTCTAAATGTTATCATATTATATTACTATATTGTATATAATAGTTTTCTTGAATAAATTCACTGACTGTTTATGTACGACATTTCGAATGATCGAGTATTAGTAGTAGTGATAAAAGTCATTTACTGACAATATGTTACATTGTTCTTGTTTTTGTCTTTTTCATGGTATTTCGGTCTTGAAGCAATAATGCTACGATTTGTGGTGTCTATTTTGTCAAAGTTCCATGGACCGAATTCCTTCAGCCCAGTGAAATTATTTTGGCAACGTTTATATTTTATCGTACTTTATGTATCTATCAAAAGAATGTATTTGAGCCAATTGAGTTTATGCAAATTATCTGTAATCCAATAAAACTCCGACTAAACACAAAAAGAACATATATGTGATAAGCAAAAAATTAACTCTTACGTGTTAGCAACAATCAAGAACCTTTCGCTTACATGGATGTACACCTTACAACTTCATCGGTTTCAAGCCTTGTGTCCGATCTTTGGAACACAAGCACTCATGACTGTATCTCCAACCAAATCATTATAATTACTTTCCGGCTCACCATTATTCCCATACATCCTCTATTTGCGTCGAACCTCCTTCACTCCAAGCTCCCTAGAAAAAAGAAATAATTTTCATGTATCATCTGAAGTACACAATTACACGTTGCACACAATTTCGCATCAAAGGAAAACGTTAATTCGACGCGTTAGCCACGTCGAGATAATCAAAACTCCATCATAGCGCAGAGATTGATCGAACAAAACAAAAATTATAAATAATAGAAGAAAAAAAATAAAATAAATACAAAACAAATAATTTCCAAATGGACAAAGACTAATGTACGCTTGGGAACATTGACGAGTACACACGAGCTTTACATCGCAAGCTCCTTTCTTCTCACCCAAGAGCTTCGATCCACGCGTCTCGATATTTCGAATGCATTATGCGAAGCATTTCAATCCCATCGTTCACAACCATTGAGTCGTTCGAGTGTTTCTTAATTTTCGAGTTTATAATTGTTACCGCGTCAAGTCATGAAAGACACACACTTAGACGCATTCCCAACGTACGTGGACCGAAGTTGGAGGATGAGAGACGATACACGGACGTAAAGTTGAGAAACGTGATAACCGGAGATTTTTTTTCCTTTCATTTTATTATCATTATTGTTATTATTATTGTTATTTTTTGTTTTTTAACGATTCAACTATCCGGCGTTCGTGTCTGGTGTAACGGGCGCATCGGTTGAAGGAAGTCGACGATTGTAAAAATCGACATACCTAACCATCGCGACTCCAACGTCTTCTCTTCTTCACTGATCTTCCCCTCCCCCCCCCCCCCTCTGCCCGCCCTTCTTCCCTCTCCCCCTCATTCCTTCCTCGCCATCTTCCTTCGCTCTTGGTATATAAAGATTATCTCAATTATGAACGCGTAAAAGAAGCAGACTCACGCCGGCATGCTCGGTCATCATCGCCGTGAGATAGGCCCGAGCGGGGCGGCTCGGCTTCGAGCAATCGCAAAGCTCTGGGCTTACCGCGCGGCGGCTCGCGGCTCGCGTCCTCCACACGTCGCGAAGCTTCGTACCGACCGGCCAGACTCTCGGACCAACCATACGTATGTATCTACAGTCTGTTCAACAAGAAATGTTTCTTTTTTTCTTCGAAAGCAATTGAAGATTTTCCGAATTTTTTTTATTGAATTTTATTTTTCGTGAAAGTCTATAGGTATCGGTGCGTACTTCGTTAAACTTTCCCGAGGCTACGTGCTCCGATGACCTTAATAACATCATAAAAATCCAAGGGTAACCCTTTGAATTGTTGGAAGAAAAAATTGAAACGATAAAAAAATCAATGCATTTTTTTCTTCTTGTCCGAACGCTGGGTAAACAACGTTATATAGGCCAAAAGTGCACATGGACAATGTTGTAGAGAATTAAATCTCCTACAAAAAAGTCCACAACGGCATCTACCTAACACTAATAATTTTCGCGTGGGAAAGCTCGAAAGTCGGGCAAAGTGAAAAATCGCTTGTTCAAAATTCTGTACGTTCGAATTATTAACATTCGAAGCATTCGGCGTTCTGAACATTGGTCGTTCTGTACAACGCCAACGATCATTCTGCATCTCCGTCCCTATCCATGCCACAGTCCATCGAATTCACTTTCATGCCAAAAATAAACGAAACAAAAAATAAAGAAAAAAATCTTCAATAGTTTTCGAAAAAAAAAAAAAAATGTTCCCTTTGCAACAGACTGTATGTACCGTGTGAGTACTATGTGGCCGCGCGAATTTCTGTATCTTTCTACACGTGCAATCGGGTTCTGTAGAAAGCGTTGGAAGCTCGGTACACGAACGCGTACAACCCTGAATATACGGCCGGGCCGGGGTATTGCGGGCTTCGCCACGAGTACACACGTAACAGACATGGTATGTACATCCGTATTTATATATATGTGTGTACAGTACAGTAGACGTACGAAGAGGTGCATCTCTGGGCTAGCCGCCTCCACCTGCCGGCTACGTCTTCTCCTCGTCGACTATAAAACCCGCGTTGGAGATGCCTAACTGGCGCCTTCGGCATCACCCGACAACACAAGGAGCGGACAATGAACACTCGAAGCTTCCTCTCCTCCACGCACTCGACCTATTTCACGCTTATCCCATATCTCTCTCTCTCTCTCTCTTTCTCTCTCTCTCTCACTCTCTCTCTCTCTTTCTGCACGCTTTACTCGCGATCGTTACTTATTATTTAGTTCTTCTTTTTTTGTTTTGTTTTGTTTTGTTTTTTTTTTTTGTACCTTCCGTAATCGTTAAAACGAACGCAACACGCTCGAGATTTACTCCGGAAAACAATTCGTTCGTGTCCCGGGGGGTTGTCGGGAGGCCAGACGGGGTAAGGAGTAGCGACCTCAGCGCACGTGATGCAATAATTTATTTGGTTTTATCGTTTTTCAGTGTTATACGTACCGCTGATTGGTAAAAACGAAATCGTTGTACGATCACTTTTTTCGTCATCTGTCAATTTTCTGGCCACGAAAATCTATGGGGTACTTCCCGTTGACTCAGAATCATAAAATTTGTCACGAACGAAGTTCTCATGGCGCATAAGTGAAAGAAAAATTCCTAAAAATCACAAACTTTTAATTCTACGCTAAATTATTATTGCTTATAGTTCTTTTTTCACTCGATGATCATTGGAATGTGCAGGGGGCTTCCCGTTGACCTAGAATCTCACAACTTGGCACGGAGAAAGGTCCCATAGCAAACGTTAAAGTAACATTTCGGAAATTATAAATTTTTACTTCTACGTGGAATTATTCCGTGAAGCAAGGAGTTTACCAAGCTTTGGCATTATATGACGGTACGGAACCCTCAGAGCGCGAGTCATACCTGCACTCGTCCGACTTTTTCATCATTATTATTATTTGTATTTTTTATTTTTTTTGTGCTGCAGATTTTCGCGTAACTTTTACATTCGGGGGCTTTCAGATACTCTTGTCGAATTTCTTATGAAATGGGCCATCAAATACAGTGCTTGAGTCAGTATCATCTTCTTCCAACCTTCATTTAGCCCGACAATCTTGAGCCCCAATGAGACGACATTTTATTCGTTAGCCAGTTCAGAATTTTCGAGCAAGAGGTGAGACCATCTTCAGAATTTACAAAAAAAAAAAAAAACGGATACGTGATGGACGAAAGAAAAATATGTACCGCCCGGTGGGCGGGACGGCCAAACAGCGGCGGGGGGGGGTCGAGAACGGTAGCCTGATAAGTTCCAGGTCAGACCTCGTCCGGATTCGAGAGTAAAATAAAATAAATAAATAAACAAACGAGAATCCGTGAAATCACGTGCGATCGACGTAAATTTACGGTACCCGTTAAAATCAGTGTCTCGATTATGTCGAAGTTTCGTTATAATTTGTATAACAAATTGCAATGGTAAAGCACTCGAAAATTTTTGGTTAAGATACTCGCGAATCTCGCATAAGTTAGTGAGGTAGGGGAACTCTGGCGGCGCAGATAGTCGAGTTTAGTCGAAAAAGAAGAAGAAAAAAAAAGAACGAGTTTCGGATATTTATCGATACGATAGTCCGCAGATTTTTCTTCTCGAAACATAATTTTTTCCTTTTTTTTTTTACGCTTGTTGCGTTGGGTGACATCAGCGAGCACAGTCTTCAGAGGAGCGAGATCAGAGAGCCGCCGAGGGAATCTCTCCCGCAGAGTCATCAACGGTTTTTTTTTTCTTTTTTTGCTTTTTCGCGTGAATTTTTTTTCGTGCATCTTCCGCACACGGTGGATTGGGGTGAGGAGAGGTTCACGACAACGAGTACAGCTGAGCAAAACTTTCTCTCTCTCTCTCTCTCTCTCTCTCTCTCTCTCTCTCTCTCTCTCTCTCTCTCTCTCTCTCTCTCTCTCTCTCTCTCTCTTCCTCTCTCACGTCGAATATACTTGCACGATAACGAGTCGCAATCTCGGCGCCGCGAATGCCGTGAAGTCGGTGAGGGAGGCCCCTGTCCCGACGGTTTATAATAATACTTATAGCGCCGTGCTAGCAATGACATCAGTAAGGAGAAACGGGTCCGTAAGTCATTCGACCGGAGGGCCACGACGATTCTCGAGGGAATTTGCACCTGAGTTTCTCGAGATTCGCCACGTCGATATCGCTGTGTTGCACCGCGGGACGCTCGACCCGTTGCACCGGGTTAGCAGTGGTCAATATGGCCCGGCGTTCTCCCGATGGACCATCACCGAACTCTCGCATCAACGAGTCAACGAAAAAAAAAAAACGTATAAATCGCTCGTTCCAATTTTCACGTTGGTTAAATAAAAAAAAAATGGATTGTCAACGAGGTTTATTCATTTACGTTTAATCAGAATGTATTTAAAATACTCTCATGACAGAGTGACCATTGATTATAGAGTCTATTGATTATTATAATCTATTGTAATCTATTTTAATGATTCGTCATCTTAAACATTCACTTATTGTAGAAATGCACTTATTGCAATAATTCCAGGAAAAAGATGATTAAGTATTGCACAATGATTGATGACAGTTATTTGTCTGAAAAAGTATTTCAAATATATTTTCATTGAATTAATAGCCATTCCTGATGTTCACGACGAATATATTTTCCATGACCTTGAGACTTTGCGATTATCTATCGAATAGGTCCTTATCAATTGAATTGTTGAATAGCAATAATAATAATGACAATGGCAATAATAATAGATCTGTAGAAAGTAAATACTAACTGCCTTTACCACGCCCTTAAAATGCGATTTTGTTATCCGGATAAAAAAAGTTTGAAACAACGAGATCGTTGGATGGGCCGTATTCTCACCATTTGCTTGTTATATACAGCACCCGTGAACTTTGAAGATTTCGCGAAACTCTCTTTTTTCTTTCTTTTTTTTTTGTTCTCGGTCGCGATGAAATTGACCGTGCGCGAATGACTCCATTTGCGTTTGTGCGATCGTCACAATTTTTCCGAGGTTCGTTAAGGGTCCTCGCGCTCGACCCTTTTTGTTTTCTCCGAATCTTCAGATGTACTGGATAAAACAATAAAATGACGAAAATAAACCGTTGCCGATGCACTAAACAGTTGGCTCTCGTGTGTTTTGTTTTCGCATTCTTTCGTCCTGGGTGCAGTTCGATAAAATGCGAAACGCAGAAAAACGGTCGAAACATTATTTTAGGTATACTTTGTTTGCCGAATAGATCAGTGAATTCCCGTCAAATACGAAGGAATGATCGAACAAGTAAATGAATAACGTACAAAAAAAATAATAATAATAGAGAGAGCCAAAAAAATCTGGTTAAAACTTTTTTAATTCAAGATTTTTTTTTTTAATTCGAGAAAAGGTTGAAGAACCGCTTGACTCTAGTAGACTCGGGTTGGAAGGTGACCACGTGGGCTGCGCACGGTGTCGAATCGAGGGTGCAAGTATCCGGAGCTAATAGTCGATGGGGGCAGGACGGAAGCGCGACGGTGGCGCCGAAACGTGTGCGAGGGCGGGAATTTTTGCAACAGGGAGCACCTCGAGTAGCAGTTAATATTGTCTCCCGGGGGCATATTTTACCGTACCCGATAAGATCTCACACGGGATGCCGGGCTAAAAGCTACACGTGTTTATCGGGCGTAAGTTTCCTTTCCACCTACCTCATGCTCTTTATTCTTTTGGGTGCTGCCACGCTTTTTTTTTTATTTTTTTGGTTTGGTTATTTTTTTTTACCTCGCTCCCTCTTCTTTCTCAGCCCGCGACGACTCGGCCCTTCGCACGCCCTCGAGCCCCGCGTTCAGGCCCGTAATTTCTTTCGTCGTAATTTCTCCGCGTGCCTCTACCCTCTTTCCATCTTCGTTTAATTCTTTGTTTTAGTTTCTTTATTTTGCCATCACTGTATCGCAAGAAGTCGAAGTATATTTAGTATATTTTTCAACATTAGATTGACATGATTTTCCATCTTTTCTATTATTGTCCTGGTGCTTGAGAATTTTTCACATACGACAGCATTATTTCTGTTATCTTTATCACTCGTTTTTTTTTTTTTTTTTTGCAAACCAACAACTTTGACGGAAATGTCAAAAAGGGTGTAAAGAGCTGAGATTCTGGCAACTAATTATTTTTCTTATTTACTATTTTTTTTAATTAAATGCATGCTGAACTGATTAATTTATTAGTGTTTACTTGCTTTGGTGTCTATTTATATTTTGGGTTGCCAGCTTTGGCGACAAACGACCAGATATTCGTTTTTGACAATATTCGTCTTTGTTATGTCTCTCCCATTAAATTTGCAGCCTCTTCAAATTTTTTTTCCATTTTCTAGTGAACATCAAAAAATTATTTTGTATAAAAATTATAAACAATTTCTTGGTTGTGGTTTAGTACTTGATCCTATTTTTTTAATCATATTAGTGTCTCGGTATATTTTTTACATCGTTTTTGTGTGTTTATGTCGATGGTTATGTTTCGTGATCTCCTTCATATCAGATTTTGTGATTGTGTTGTTCATGTCAATTTCTAAGTTTCTGTGGTTTTATTCATATTAACCTCCTGTATGTAAATTATTAATTACTTCATACGTTTCTTTTATTGAGGTTGTGCTTGGGCCTAATTAATTTATGGCAAGTTACGAGTATCGTGTGAAGAAACATTCCCACCATTTAATTCGTAAAATCCTCATTCAATTATATTTTTCAGTGTATCTTTGCATCGCACGTACACTTTTATAGCCCCCCCCCCCCTTCCCTCATCCCTGTCCCACAATTTGCGTTATCAAATCGTCATTATGCGAAATTGAATTCACGGAAAAACGAGTCGATTCCCAAATGGCCTTCCGGTGGTGGGTTCAACGATTGCGATGTGCGTTCAGGTTTTCATCTTGATCCGCGAACGCTGTCTCTCGCATCGAGACGTTTTCTCGTCGGTGGACGTTGGGAGAACCCGTAAGTCTCATTACCGGACGCCACCACGCGCCTTCCGCTCAGACACGCGCGTCACGTTCGCGAAATCGTTGCTGGCATTATAACTCGCGGGTGCATGCATATACACTCGCAGCACTTGGCCCCCAGAGATGAGCCACTGCATCTCATCGTGCTTCGAGATAATAATCGACGTCCTTCCTCCTTCCCCCAGAGACTATGGCCGTGTGTACTCCTCTCTGCCTCGCGCTCGCGTCTCACACATAGATACCTAAGACATTACGTTACGCACGTATTAAAAGAATATCGCCATGCGTATGGGGCATTTCAGGCCAAATCGACGTTCAAGCTTGCACATGAAAATTATTTTTTTTCATTTCACATCGTTCCACGATAAAATTCAAATGTTAAAAAAAGATTTCGACAATACCAAACGCTTTGGATAACGAATATAATTATTGTTTTGCCGCTGACCTACCTGGATTATCTATAAGTATATGAAAATAATGCATATGAAAATTTTCTGAAAATAAATATCAAAATTTCAACTGCTAGCCATTTAGAAAAGAAAGAGTACATTGCTGTGTTTCTGTTCTTGAAAGGCACGCTGCAAACTTTCTTCAAGCTTTGGCTTATCAAATTTCCCTGTTTTTTTTCGCAAGGTTATCAATTTTTGTCGTTCACGTTTGTTTGATTATCACTAAAAATAATTCATAAATATCATTTTTCATAATTGAATCACAAATTAGGAAGCTCAATCGTAATCCATTCATTTTTCAAGACTACAATTGCTATAGGAAATTTGAAAAGGCAGCATCGATCCAACTCCCCTTTTTCTGCAACGAGATGCAAGAAAAAAGTGTTTCAGAAATAGGACAACTAAAAAATCACTCATGGGCGACGTTGAATTGCCCATATACACCGGCACGTCGATACTTTCGTACTCTTCACGTTCATGGTACATCGGCGTGGGCTGCCGGAGCGTAAGCGAACCTCGTCTTCTACCCTCGCACACCGATGATTACCCGTCTCACGCGATATATACGCCACAGACCCTTTCCTTCCACCGGCAACATTTCCCCGCGCTACCCCCTTGCGTACCGCCGAACTCCCCGCCCCCCCTCTCCCGCGCCATTCCGTGTCTCACATCCTCCGCCTCAATGCCGAACGCGAAGTACGACGACTACTGTGCACCGGCTTCTGCGGGAGCGCGAATCCACCTGCGAAATTAAGAACGCGTAACCCTCGCTCCGGTAATGACGGGGACGTGCGCGACGATGAGCCGGATGATGCTACTGGATACAATATGGCGGAAAACGCGTAGGAACGAGAAGCTTCTCTGTGATCAGCGATGCCGCTGAACAACCCCGGACACGAGAAATGACGAATTCTGATATTGTTTCGAATTTTCACAGCAGAGAAAGTTCCGTCTCGTCTTGACAATCCGAATTTAAATGTTTCAACCTTCTCTCAGCCTGCCTGACCCTCGCAAATCGTTAGACCATGCTCATGCCGACACCGACTCTACCCTCCGTTGACCTTGAAGGGCAGTCGACCATTGCTCACGTCGATCTGGATAACCTCGCGATACTCCGTGTTAAACCTACGTGACTCCGCACAAAGCCTCCTACGACCTATTCGAACTACCCTTCGACATTGCCCTCAGTATGTATGACGTATCGACCCCTGGGGTGAACCTATGCTCAATCTATTTAAATTTTGTTGTCTCGGGAGCTTTGTCAACCTACATTACCCTGCCTACACTCTGATTGTTCACTTTATGGGATTTTTGGAGTGAGGACAGAGTATAATTCGTATATAGTTTTAACGCGGGATACTCTTGACACTTATCGATGACTTTCCAGACAAAAATACGGGCATTTGGGAGTGAAGCAGGGTGAACGGAGGCTCGGAAGTTTCATTTCGGGAAAATAGCGGAAAAAATATTTTTTTTGTCTGGCTAGATTTAAGCGCAGAGGCCATTGCACATGCGCACTCCGTCAGCGCGCGAAAATTAATCTGTTAAAAAATTAACCTGTCAGCAGGCGATTTCGATACGCAATATTATATTTTTTTCTTTTATTCTTCGATTAATAAAAAAAAATACATTATTCGTTCGAGCCAAAAGAAAATTGCAAATTCTCAGAGTGGTTGAACTATTCGTGCGATCGAGAGTACATACGAAGAGCGAACGGACTTGATGTATCGAGAAAAATAAACAAACGATACCACGAGCAGCTTGGCTTGTCCGTTAGGGAGCTAGTGAAGATAACAGAGGAATAATAATGGTTCGAGCACTGAGCATGCGTTCGGTGGTTCACGTAGGAGAGATTTATCACTGGTCTGTCGTTGCGTTGATTACATTACAAGACATGCTCTCGAACGTGTGGGTGCTATAGCTCACGATAACGTGATCCTTTTTCTTTTTCTCAATACGATCGCCTACCAATCTCTTTCCATTGTTATAATAATAACGTTCAATTATATTGCTTAATTTACGTCTGATTATATTCATTAATAGTAGTAATGATTATTATTATTATTATTATTATTATTATTATTATTATTATTATTATTATTATTATTGTGGTTGTTGTTGTTATTAAATATAATAAACCATTGATTGAAAAATATAATTTACTTTTTAGATATTTAAAAATTTCTTACGTGTCAATCAAATGCAAAATTAAATTCATGAAAGCGTAGCTCTTAAAATAATCCGATTGCGGTAAAATTTCGCGATACGTGTCCTAATAGTATGTGTACTACAAATATAGCAAACGCCATGGCAATCGAAAAACTTTATGTTTTTTTTTGACACACCCCAATGATCAATACCCTGACTCATCGGGAAGCATAAGACGATAAATTAATTTTTCCACGCAGCTCATACAGAGCCATTTGTTTCACAGCTACGGACATATTTATTTGCGACAGCGATTCAACGAGTACACGTCCAATCGCTGTCGTGAGTCGATCGTGTAGGCGCGAGCGATTGTTCGCTTTTTTCGCCCAGATATCGACGCTCGCGTTTGGCTCCAACGTTGATGACAGAACAAAAAAAAAAAAAAAACATGCGAATAGCTGGCTAATGTTCATACCGAACGGGATTAGTCGACGTCCCTTCGAGCTGCCTACCTTTTCGTGTAGGCTGACACTCGCACTTCTGTTTCTTTCGTCATTGAATGCTTCGAGCTGCTTGAAACACGCATCAGTTTAATGCGCATAAAGTAATTATATACATTGTATAGCGGAAAGTATTGTCTACAACGTTTTCAATCGTGTGAGGTGAACATTTTTCATCAGAGTCTGCTGGTACAGCAGTATTATCAATATATGATTATAACCGATACGAAAATTCGCTATTATGAAACTTGGGTCGAGTTATGCTACGGGAATAACCTCCCACGACCTTTATGACCTACCGTCCAATGTGCTCAGCCTGTATGAGGTACAAGAATTGCGTTGAACCTTCTCAAACTATTTAATTCCAAATAACCATGCATGATCCAATGAAACATAGTTATCCTGCAGAGTTTAGCATAGAATGTCGCATAACATCAGTAGAACCTTCACAGTCTTCTCTAACGCTCCACCTGTCCATTAACCCTTTTTGGAAATGGACGAAAATTCCAGATCAAATGTCTCTCGAAGATTGAAGCATTTATAGCAAAGTCATTTTTCAAAGATTACTGGGAAACCTATTGAAATAAAAAAAAATGTAATCCATAAGAAGTATTTCAGAATTTTTTCGGATTTTTCGAATGCTTTTTGAAAAAGTGAAAAAAAAGAACAATAACAGCAACGACTGGATTTTTTTATGTCAGTGTACAGACGAAAGGTTAAAGAGGGCATCATAGTTGAATAAGAGTTGAAGGTTCTATAGCAAGGTCAAACAAGGTTTTAAGAGCTCCGAAAAGAAAAAATATCAGGGTCAACCTGCATGACCATCCCTACAACCCGATTGTTAACTATCCATTATTTTGGAAGCAAAGGTAGAGTCTAATTTGTATCTCATTCCAACCTGCACAATTCTGGCTGTCTCCCTCCAAGAAACACTTGGCATTTGAGATCAACGAGGGTGATCCGAAGTGGTCAATGATCATTCGAGCAACCTCCACGTTTTATTTTGCATTTTATATCGAATCCCATCAACTCGATCTCTCCTGGCTACAATACTCATATACCAATACCCACGTTTCCTTCTCATACTATGAAACTCGTGAATGCAAGAAAAAAAAACCAAAAAAAAAAAAAAAAACATTTTAATCCGACGACGAGAGAAGAACATAACACGCCGTACAGGGGAGTAAAATTCTTCGACGGTCACCCACGATATCCCGCCCGAAGATCCTTCACCGATGGGGACTCCGGGTTAGTTTCGTAAAGACGCGAGTCGGATCGTTTCGTCAGCCCGTGAAGACCGCAGTCTCTCTCGATCTTGATCTCTCGATCCACACTCGACCGACTACGTCACTGTGCAATGCACGGCCCAGGATCAAGAGCCCTGGTAACTTCGGGGATTCGGAACGGACGAGCGAGAGGACCACCGGAATCTTATTCTTGAAATCGATCCGGCCCCCGAAAGCGACTTTGGTCTACGGTTTTTTTTTCTCTTCTTTTATTTTATTTTTTTTTGCTCCTCGTCCTTCTCGTTGTCACGCTGCCATCTTTTTTTTTTCATCTTTTGACACACTCACCCTGGCGCCCACGAGTTAATCCCTTCACGAGAGTCAGCGTCCTCCACTCGACAGCTCCGTTGGCAAGCACGACACATTTTTCGTTTTTTTTTGCTTTTGTTTTTTTTAATTAAATTTTTTTTTTCGAAATTTGCATACCAATGTCTCGATAACCAAATCGGTCGAATGAACATACCTCTCTATAACGTTACTTCTACGTCTATTTTTCGCTTATGACATTTTTTGACATTATTTTTGTTTTCTTTTTCTCTGATTTTTTTTCTTTTTTCGTGTGCACAGTATGTGTACATGATTCGAGAATGGAAACGACCCTTTCGACATTCCTGCCATTACGACCGTAGATGGATCGACGCCGCGATCACTGGACCTTTCTCGCTCGGGCTGTTTAAGGCTCGCGCACGCTCGTCATCGCCCCGTTGTAAATCCAAGTTCGAATCGACACTACGCATCTTTGTCCGTCGATCGCGGTCCACCTGATTCCCGTGCAATAGAATCGATCTGTCTTGGATTTGTGGTGACAGATCAATAGCAAAGATGCATCCTGTGGGATTGTGGCCAAGCCTTAAGGGCTCGGACTCGGTTGCCCCGATAGGTCGGTGATAAGGAGTGCGGTGGTCCGACGGTTTAATGGGTCCACTGGGGATCCCCCGTTTCGAACTGTTCTTCAGCATCGATGCTTCGCGCGCGAGGGACAAATACTTTTGCCCATGCGGAAAATCGTGCTCGAGTTCCCAAAAAAGGGGTCTATCCGTGGTTTGGCGAGATCACGATAAGCCCACACGTGTTCGTCCGAATTCGGAAGTATGGCCATTGCGAGCACGCGTCCGCGGGCTTGGTGCTCGAAGCATCGTGAGTTCCATCCCCGGTTGTGAACAAACCCGGAAACGGAATCACGAAGGTGCGATAAAGTAATTTTGTTTTTCAATGTAATCATTTCGGAAGATGTCAATGAAAATTGTGATTCTTCGAGTTTTTTTACAACATAATCGTGTGTTGTGATAAATTTGAAGACGTCTTTACAAGGAAGATGTATAAAAATATGTACCAAAAGTATTTTATATGCCAAGAAAAAATTATATTTATGAAAATAAATTTACACTTGTATACAGAACATATTTATGAGAAGAAAAATAATTATATAAATGAAAACATTTTTTTTTTTAAATTGGAAAAGTGAATTAAACATTTAACGTGCTTACTTCATTTTTTTAGATAAAAATTATTTACGTTATTTTTTTTTTCAACGAAATTTTTATTTTCGCAATTAATGAAATTAAAATTATTTCGACGATTATTCCTCTGAAAAAAATATTCAGAAAAAAATATATATATACATCAACATATTATATTAATAAAATGTACGCCATTTTTGTTTCTTCTTCTTATAATTTATGTCAAACTGTCGATTCTTCATTATTATAGATAATCACCGGATGTTACAATTTTCGTGTATTGTCATTCGAATATAAAAAATCGCAAAAAAAAATTGCCGACACACACGAAATCATCGATTCGATGTTTTGTTAAAATTGTACGCGCACGTCATCCGATGCGATATGACCGATACCCAAGCGGATCATTAAACGAGACGATCCGGTTGTCGCACGTCGATCAAGATACGTACCAATCAAATCGTTCAAGCGCACTTAATTGCTCGAAAGATCGAGCATCGCGCTACGCCCTCGCGTTTAAAATAGTTATACGACCGAAAAAACAAAACAAAAACTTCCAATGTACGTTGTGCGTTACAACGGGATGGATGATACTCGTCGGTCGCAGATCAATCACCGTATGGTTCAAATAACAATTTTAGTCCGAGCGCAATGTTTTTCCATCGTCCTTTGCCCCTCCCCAAGTCGTTCCAACACCGAAATTATTTTCTTCTTATTTTTATCCGAGCGTTCACTGTCGCACGTTCGTTTCTCCTTCAACTTATCTATATATATATGTATACATATATATTAATTTTGTTTTATTTATTCGCGAAGGACGAGGACCCGGGCTCTGCGGGCGTTATCGGGGATCGATCTCTCAGCCTCGAGCTCGAGAGCTCCTCGCAGACACCGCAGAACCAGCAGGACGCAAAATGGGTGGGAGGGGGACCGTGGGAGGGGGGACTAAAATCTCGTGAGGGCCTTTGATCTGTCGTTGCTAATTAGTATCGTGCTTGGAAGCCGTCAAGCGTGCCGGTCGTCGTTCCCGCTTGTACACTCGCGCTTCTTCATCCTCGTCTTCTTCATCTTCGTCTTACTTCTACATCTCCGCTTCGTCTCCGTTCCCCTCATTTCCCTCGCTCGCTCCGAAGCGAAGATTAGACAAGCGAAAAGGACCAACGGTAACACAGTCTCGAGAATCGTTCAACACACATTTCCATTCACGAAAACTTTCATTATCAATATCCGACACGAACACGTTCATCATTCACCCGCGTAAAACAACCGATACAAAAAAAAATTACTCACATTATAATTTCACAAAACCACAAAAGACGATAATGAAAAAATCTTCTTTTTTTTTCAAACCAAAAATTTCTCATGTGAAAATGAAACGTATGAAAAAAAAATAAATACATATGTTTGGTTTTTTTCACGTACATGTGTTTCATCATAATTGAGCCCCGTTCAACCGCCCACAACTACTGTTAAAACGTGACGCCCATTTCCGGCAATAACGTGTCTATAAGAAGAAGACGCAACACAATGGATAATGTTGATATCCGTGAGACTTCGTGATCCACATGATTGATCGACGTGCCGAGAGGTCAAAGGATCGACGCAATCATCACCTCGAAAAAAAACAACAACGAAACCAAAAAAAAAATGGAAAACCCAAAAAAAAAAAATGAAAGATGGTCGTTGAGAAGAGTCGTGGGATTAATCCGTGAACGTTGCTTCGTCTTCATAGAGTACCCAACGAACGTTGATTCTAGCGGGGTTGGTTAACGATGTAATAATTAGTCGCCGGTCCTTCATTCTCATCTCGATATACTCACACGCGAAGCTTCATTCGTGTATATTCGCACTTTGAGGAGCGCACGAGTGCGAATATATATTCTTCGGGGTGATAATTCTCACTCGGTCTCGATATATATATATATATATATATATGTATATATATGTGTGTATGTGTATATGTGCAACGATTGGTCGACCGAGCGGTACGTGCGAACTTCTCCGAAGAGAATAAGATGATGAAGAAAAATATGGTTACGGGGTCCTGCTCGAAAGGGCACCGCCTATATCGTGCTTGTTCCACGGCAACCCTGCAATTTACAACGATCGAAAAATACTAATTCGCAGTAGTACGAGAGAGAACAAACGATATATATATGTATACACGCACGTGGTTATTAAATACTACTGTTATATATTATGATACAGAATCCGTGTCCGACTAACGATTTTTTTTTTTTTCAAGATCGGCATCTACGAATGATCGACTCGATTCGTTATTGACCGTAGCAGGGTGCAACACCATCGACTTACACTCCTACTCTCAGCACTCGAGGATAGATTATAAATTCTCCATCGCGTGTTTAATTTACGACACAGTGATTAGCCATCACGAGGGAACGAATTGATTCAGTCGTTGGCATGGTTTTGTCTCACTTTATCATGTGCAATGTGGTTCTGCGATGGTTGATCATTGAAACTGGCCAATGATTGTGTCGCTGGCAGAACTCTCTTTCTCTCTGTGATTCGTATCGATTTACTCCGAGCAATCCCGTATGCTGTAGAGTGCACCACTGTGGCATGTGGGTAATAAAAGATCCGTTTTTCGATATTAATGATTCGAGAATTATACTGTTTGGTCTGTTTTTGCAACCGTGGACTTTCGATCTCGCAAGCTCGTCAACGGTAACTTCACGAGGGGTTGGAATATTAACGCAACGACGGGGCGCCTTCTTCTTCTTCTTCTGGTTTTACATCTGCGCGATGTTTAGTGCTTATTGATTACACGTATATGCATATTCAATGCGCACACATCATCGATGGGTGTATGTAGGAAGCAATGACGAGATTTCGTTTGCCTTGCAAATTGGCATTCTTCGCAGTCAATCATATCCAATTATGAATAAATGAAAAATCAATGGTTCTTTAAATCCAATAGAATTTTAGCAGGTAACTTGAACTCGGCAGCAAGATTTAAAAAAAATTATACTGTTGCACAGAATTATACTTCTAATTAGAAAATGCATTAGAGTTTCTCTACATTCAAACTGCAACTCATATCTCAGGAATTTGTTTTTTTACGTGTTATCTGTTATATTAAATATTTATTCTTATAATTAATTATTTTGATAAACATCACTATTTGAAAAAAGACTCGTCTCTATTATCTAACAAAAATAATTTTTATGGTATGTTGTGTAGTTATCAAGAATTGAAAGGAAGATACCTCAATTTGAAACGTACTCAAAACATTTTTGACTGCCGAAATAAAAAAAAAAACAATCTATTTAAAAAAACTTGTTAATAAGTCGGTGGCTATTCGAGAGATGTTGTTTTTCACCCATAATACTGGACGAAAATGCATCAATTGTATTTCCAAATAAAAGAAATAATTTAAAAAAATACAAAACACGGGTTTGTAAAATTTTTACATTTAGTTTAATATCATTCAGTCGCGCAATTGTAATATCCGTCTTCTTCCGTGGCTAATCACTGTACATCTTCACTGCCATTATCCACGAATCGGAGTATCAGCGTCGCGGTCGAGACATTATCCATCGTTATAACGGCCATGTCGTATGGGAAAGACAGCGGGCAGTTCGGTATGGCCCACGGCGATGTGCGGACGGACAGACCACCTATGGCAGACCGAAAGTACCAAACACATACACACATCTGTGAACCGTGTCCGCTTGGAATCGACCAAGAACGAGCGGGCATCGCCGGTGAACGCCGCGTAGCTCGTTAATAACGCGATTATTAGGCGCAGCGCCAACGCCGTTACGCTATTCGGATCCAACCTAATTGGCATGGACAATCGGCCACGCCATGAGCCGTTACGCGTCCCGATTAATTTATATCTCTTTCTTGTAAACGTCACCAACGCCACCGCCACCGCCACCGCCACCTCGAATGCTATAATTCTCGGTCGAGGATACACATTTTGCCTCTGATATACGAATTTCATTCGCCCGTCGCGTACCTCGTTTAGACTTTTCCAACTCGGCGACGATTACCGGGGCGGACAATCCAACCGAATTCCGCCGGGGGCTGAGGACATTTCGAAATGTTTGCATCAGGACAATTTTGGAACGAGTAATAATTTTCGTGATGGGATAGTTGCGAAATTATTTTGCTTGACAACTATAATTTTATTATTTTGTTTGACAACTATAATATTAATAGGTTGAGAGACTGAGGTCGATGGTACTTTGACAATACGATGCGGAACAATGACTTAATGACTTCATTATTGGGAAGAAAAGACAAAAATAAGTTAACCCATGGATTGTCAATAAACAACAACTACAACTACTTCCTATAATGTTTAGGGTGAAGAGAGAATATGATAAAACGAACATGTTATATTGGAAGCTTGTGATTTCTACCAAAAAATAATACACAATATGCTGGACTCTAAATAACGAACAGATGGAATTATTTTAGACGATAAATATGATGGAATCAATCAATTACAATTTACTACACGGACAAAATACAGGACTGCCACGGCGAAATTCGTTCACTGGAATGATGACCATTCTAGAGATGTTGTTTAACACACATAATACTGAGAATGATTCATTAATTATATTTCCAAATGGAAAAAATTAGTTTGCAAGAATTATTTTCGTTTTATATCATTCAGATTTGCAGTGACCACCTTGTATAAGCGTTTGATTTTCGATATTTATATTATTTATATTATTTAGAAATATATTTTTTATTATATTCATCACATGACTACCTTATTATATTATTTTAATCTATTCGGAATTAATGTTTCAGATCAGCCAACTGCATGAACTGCTACCGACACCGATCACAGGAGAACACACTTCGAGTAGACGTATACATTCATAAAAAAATTCGTCAACGTATCTCAATAAATATACTTTTGAATAAAAAATACTGGAATCAAATTAAGTGAAATAATTTTCGAAATAATAATTCCAAAAATTCCTCTTTGTTTCGTCGTCCACTCGAGTGTCACACAAATGCCCTCTGCGTTATTAAAATGGTTTCTCGCTATCGCAACGTAAATTTCTCAAGATCCCGAGTATTGCAGGACCGAGTTGAGGCCGCGAGAATCAACGCGGAGACAGATAAGTGCGCGCATTCCCGAGTGTTGTCAAGAAGATGTTCCCGCGGGAGTACCCCGAGTGCTCCACGCTGGTATCCATCGCTCAACGGTTTTCGCGATGCGAAACAGCGAGTTTCGAACGAATAAACGGGCGTTATGGGGACACGTGAGGAAAGAGGATGCGTATCAAACGTATCGCGAAAACTCGCGTGAGTCTTCCCGCCGTATAAATCGTTTGGATGCGTCTCTACAACACACACACACACACACACACATACAGACACATCGTCGAAACTTAAGTTTTGAGCGAACTTTCTCTACCTCGCTGCGATTTTGGAACACGTCCAATAACTCGTGGCCCGAGCGCCGCTTAAGACGCGGAAGGAAAATTGAACTTCGGCCAAAAATCGAAGAGCTAGAGAACTATAACTGATCTCGATGAGATTAACATTGGAATCCATCGGCCTCGGTGCACAACGTTTCGTAGGTGGAACTGTCGACCGTTCGGTCAGACGAATTAAATGTTTAACACATTTTTCGTAGTAAAAAATAGTTCCTCATTCGTTACGGGAAATTCATGAACATATGTTTATTTTTTCAAGGGTTCTGTCGTTTTATTTTTCGGACCCAATTGATTCGTCACGCATTATCATTCAAATTAATTGCATTAAAAAAAAAAAATGATTCTCAATTGATTTGTGGTGACCGGAAGTGGAATCATCAGCGATAAGTCCGTTAAAAAAATGAAACATGTCAGACGAATCGCACGAAGATCAAGGATCACTCGGTGCCACATTTGTTTTCGGTCGTTACAGAAAAAAAAAAATAAGAAGCTGGCTCGAACGTTTCTCGCAACGTTCGAATTCAATGTGAGAGGATTGAATTCGAATTTGATGGTTATGCCGTTGGTGTCCGTAAGGTGGAGAAGCGAGACGATGTTTTATGGGAGAATGGGTTGACGAATGACGCTCGTTACTTTGGTCAAGATCAATCGAACCACGCGCCCCGTCTCGAGTTTCGTTGGGTTTAACTTTTGCCGATCCGATCCGCATAATGATGGATATCGATATTACGCGGGAGGTCGACGTGCCGCCACTCGATCCACGATCCAACCGACTCAATCATAAAGACGTATTAACGCTCTATAAAAAAAAACATAATAATAATAACGATAATAAAAACGATAGACCCAAAGTATCGTGATTCGACAGATAAACGATCGTAATAAACCCCACGATAGAGATAACCTGCCATCAGCAATTCGATACGTATCGAAAAATAAAAAAATGTATCCAGCTGTTGCTGCGATACGGCAACACAAGCCCCGCATGAATGATAAATTTATGTAGCTGTTGAGAAATTTGAAGCAAATGATCGCGTATTAATTCACTGGGTAACATAAATTTTCAATCAGTCGAAACTTTCGATAAACCTTATTTGGCAATGGGTAGCAGTTTTGGGCGCCTCATTCGCGTGGAATTGACCTACGATCATTCGAATTGATTTATGACATATCAGTCTCGGATTATTCACTTCGGGACTTACGAATTTCTTCGTCAAAACATTTTTTTATTTTGATTTTTCTTTTACGAAACTAATTTTTATGTTAATGCAGTATCTAATAATAAGAAAAAACTATATAATAAACAAACTCAACAAAGTACTAAATTATGTCTGAATTTTTTCAGTCAATTTTTTAGAAATTATAGTCGATAATTTCTAAAATATCTGTCTGATTCTAAAATCGTCAGATTTTTTTTGTATTTCTGCGTACGACCGATAATTCGTGATTGATGACGATCTAGGTTGAGATCCATCGTCCCCTCTAGATCGACCAATCCACGCGACACACGTTCTAGAAACCACGGCGTGACGGTGATCACGAAGATATTCAAGGAAGCCAACTGCAGTAGCACAATCGTGACAACGAGTCGTCGTGGTCGTCTCGGTGACCGTCGTCGTCGTCGTCGTAGTCGTCCTTGTCCAACGCGGTATTCAGGAAGGCCTCGTGAGCCTCGTGAAACAAGCGGCTCCCGCATCTTCTCCTCCCTGATGTGGGATCCCTTTTCATCGGCTGTCGGAATCGGCTTCTGGAACCGAAGAAGAAGCTACGCGCGGCCTTCTTTTGTCGGCACCGCCGACGTCACGTCCATTCACGCACATACACACAAACACACACACACACACACACAAACACACATATACCGGGTGTACGCGAACGATGGTGAAGTCTGGGGCCCGAACATTGCGGAATGTAGAATTGTAGATCTCTAGCTTGGCGACACCAAAGTGTGCGTGTGGGGGACGCGTCGTCCACCTCAGATAGTTCCAACAACCAGCGACGATCTACCGCGTATTAGCTTAACGCACCCGCAGTGCTCAAAGTCACAGTGATTGGCCACTGCCCCCGTGCGACAGTCATTATCCAACGGAAGCTTGCGAATAATAACGCCACGCGTGCCGTTAACCTCCGCCTCCTTCATATGCTCTCGCGTGGCCAATCACTGTGCCAATTCCCGGAAAAAAACGTCGTCGCGTCGTCCACGTGCAACGGTGACGCGATAGACCGCAATAGAGATCCCGTGGAATGATCGTTCGCGTGGAATATTCCGATGCCGGCCCGAAGCGTGACAACGACGACGACCGGGCAATAATATAACCCTTCGATGGATCTGGAAGGATGGATCTGGAAGGCGGAGCAACGGAGAAACCTGTGAGATGAAGATAGATCACGAACGGAACATCTTTGATCTGTCCATCCGTCTCTCTCTCTCTCTCTCTTTCTCTATTCGATATCCGCGATTCCATTCGTATCGCCAGGATCCGTCGTGCGCATTGCTACGAACCCAGACGACCGACGCGGAAGATGGAAAAAATGGAAAATAAGAAGAAAAAAGAACGTTCGATAAATGGCACGGGGGTAAGAGGACAAGAGGATTAAATCCCAAAGAGATCAACATCATGAAGAGATCTTACCGCTGGTATTCCTCACGGGGCTTCGTGGTAGCACAGATGTTGACCAGCCACGGAAAAAGAATATTAAACCTCTTTTTGGCGAACCAAGATGTGTGCGTACGGGCAAACAACACGATTCCACATGGGATCTCTGCCACACGACGCGTCGTTTGATGCTTTCTGGCTAGCCTCTCGCGAACGCGTTCGTTCGGCTTATTGACGGGATATACGAGCGGCATTTACGTACTTATGTTACGTACGTGATAACGTTCGAGAGTGAGCTCGCGAACGTTAGGCGGCTGAAACTGTCGCAGCTGCCACCTCCGCCAATGTACCAAGAACGATATATATATAGATATACATGTGTGCGACACGACGAGGTACAGACGAATGCGTCGGCTGCATTCTTGAAGCACCTGAGTCGGTTGACGAATGTCGAACCGTGCCGAGAGAATCATGCGAATGTCGTTACTTCCTCACTTCTCGTCGGTATCTCGTGAACGGCCGCGAAGGAGACGCGTTCGAGAAATCGACGAGATCGCAGTCTGGTGTCCGGATCATCTGTGTGTGAGACCCATTGGATGGGTCTCTGTAACACAATGCGATGAGCGTGAAATCCATGGAATCGTGGATGTGGATTTAATATAGAAAAATTTTAAGTAAATGCAATAAAACGGTTCGGAAATAAGTCTTGTCATTTGTCTAAAGATGGAAGAATTATATCTGGAAATATTGTTGAAATCTAAATTTAAGGTATTTCAGTTGTAGTCGAAATAAAGAAGGGAGGCGTTTTTTTTTCGGGGGGAGAAAGAATCACACACTGGTATGAGATCCTCTCGAGTACCGCCGACCCATGGAAAAAAATTGACTTATTAATCAAATGAAAAAATTAGGATCTTAGAATTAAACTGAGAGTCTTAGGATTACCGTACACGATAGTCGGAACATAACATTTTAATGTGCAAATTAATTTCATATTTCGTAATAAATGAATAATTATATTCAGCTAAATTTAGTTTGAAGAATAATTTGTTGTTGAGAAATGACAATAAGACAAGTTCGATGCGGTAAATGGAATCTATCATACGTGTGAAATCACCAACGTATAACATATGTATTTCGTCCGCAATCCAATCCGAAGCAAGTGAAATCATTATATACTATTTTTTTCTTTCCCTTCTTATGTCCGCAAATTAAATGCAGCTCTCGTATCTATAACGCGACTTCAGGTGCCTCGTCAAACTATCTTACCGTACAAGCGCCAACAGTCATCATCAATCTCTCGTGAAAAAAAAAAACAAATTTCCTCAACAAATACAATTTTACCGTGCGAAAATTTCTTCTCAGCCCATCGAAATACGCGAGAAAACTATCGACGAGCCAAAAAAAAATTAAAAAAAAAAAAAAACAAAAAGTGTGACAATGACAACGGGTCATTTCGATATACGTTCGGGCAATGGTTCACGTGTTTGACCGCACGGTTTATTGACTATTGGCTTTTCTCAACATCGCCCATGTCTGCGCCGAGTGAACGAACGTGCAAAAAAAAAAAAATCTTTTCTATTCTCTTCTGGGCGTATGTGCGTCGTGTCGCACGCGACACTCGAGAGAATTTTCACTGCTGTCCACACACACACACACACACACACATGCTCGATGACACATATACATGTAATATACATGGTGGTTCTTATTCTTCTGGGGATTGTGGGCACACGAAGACAACGACGAAACTCATGGGAACGCAATGCGGAAACTTCACCCGCCGGGGGCAGACGAAACGAGAGAAGATGACGATGGAAGTCCGGGCGGGGGGGGGGGGGGATCCCCATAACCGCGATGCCGAAATGGCACGAGAATAACGGCTCGTCCCGTGGCCACTTATCCCCCCTGTCCCCTCTCTTCGACTCTCTCTCAAACGCTTCGTGGTACTTACTACACGCTGTAAAAGTAATGGCACTAGTGTGTATGTGTGTGTGTGCGATGGTTTCGCTGCCCACAATCGGTAGTACACATGCCCACATACTCGCGAAAAATTCGTCACGGTTATTGGCCACTCGAGCACGCGAAAAGAGCACGACCATTGACTCGCTCGTATGTCCTTTTGATTCCTCGGCATTCGCAACCGTCAACTGCCAATCACTGAACGACGTTCGATAATGGACATGGGTTTGCGCGAAAGTTCCGTCTTCGTCCGCGTCCTCCTTCGCCGCCTTCGCTATACAGACGGGCGTTCGCATCGTTGGGCCCGGTATGTTCCCCTTTGCTCCTCCACCTGCGATGCGAATGCCTCGCGCGTTTCAGACTCCTGACGTTTCGAAGTGCACAGGGCCCCGCCGATGACGGGCGATGAAAGGAAACGAAGAGCACGGCGACGACTATGACGACGAGGAGATGAGAACGGCCGAGGAAGCAGAAGCGTAACGTGCTCGGTCTATGTTTGCGCGGTTAGGGTGCGCTGAAAAATTGGCAAAGTTTTTTCATTTTTCTGGCAGTTCCGTCATTTGAAGTAGATACTATCGAGAAATATCTGCGAAAATTTGAACCCGATCGGACAATATTTGGAGGTTCCGCTTTCACGAATTTGATTTTGCCTCTAATTACCACGTACGCATTTTTTTTTTTTTTTTTTTTCAGTCGCAGTTAATTTTCTCGGTAAACAACACATTTCGGGGATGGAAAGTAAGTGCAATACATAGTATTAGAGTCACTCAAAATGGGAATATTTTTTTGTTTTACAATTTGAAAAAGAGTCAGAAACTTTTATTTTGACGAAAATCATTGGAAATTGATGAAAAAAATCGATAAATTTTTCGTTAATCGTAATACAAAAAATATTTCCATTTCAAGTGACCTAACTACTGTATATTGCACTCATTTTCTATTCCCAGAGTGCTTCGTTAACCTGATAAATTAATTGCGACTGAAGGAAAAACTCATTTTTCCGTATTAATTAAAGGCAAAATCGAATTCGTGAAAGCGGGACCTCTAAGTATTCTTCGATTGGTCTCAAATTTTGACATATGTCTCCCGATGGTACCTACTTTAAATGTAGGAACTGCCAGAAGGATCGGAACGCTTTGCCGTTCCTCAACACACCCTAGCATATATGTATGTACATGTATTCACGGAAGGGCGAGTCACTGCGCCTGTCTATCGACAGACGCGCGTCGGGCGATTAATTTTTCCGTGGGATCTCTAACGCCCGTCAGGTATATACCGTGTGGCATACGGTAGGAACGAAGGTGCTACGAGAAAGATTATGTTGTCAATGAAAAACTCGCTGGTTGACGCCTCACGGTAGTCACCTGGCACTTCAGGAAGTCATTCAATTTTCCGTAAGTTTTTTCATAAGATTAAAATTCTTGAATGGAAAATTGAGAGTTACGAGAAATTTCCGCACTAAAATTTAATTCGATCGTTATGAGCCTGCGCGAGAAGGTCGTTCGTTTTTATTGCTCGAAAATTTCGAGACAGCCTTGAAGATACATTTTAATTCCATTGTTGGAATATTTCGACACAGTTATATAAGGGATATGTTAATTGGTGAATTTTTTGGATCATTATTTCTAGGATTTTTGTCTAATGAATTTCTGGAGTAACGAATTCGATGGAAGGCATGTAAGACTTATATCTTTATTTTGTTAAGCCTTGGCACTCTCTAGAAAAATATATACGATTGAAATTAATTAAATTAAACCTGTATGATTAATTATATTTAATTGTAGAACCTAAATTAATATCAAACTCTCCAATTTATTACTTATTATTCAATATATTAAAAATTTCTTCAGAATATTTAGAATATATCATGAAGATCGCTCGTTGTTACATAAAAAATTTCAATATAACATTTGTTTTCATTATTGAATTATATTTCGACAAAAATGTAAACCACGTATTGAATAATTGATGATGCATATTTCAATTGATAATAATCGTTAGAATCTTTTTAAAAAATTCGAGCGAAGGCATTAAAAAATGGATCCGAATGGATCGGTAGTCAATGACTCGTGTGATTATCAGGTTTCCGAGCAACTTATCAATGTATCTGGTATCTCAAGTTCGAACATCGTACGAATCGATCACTTGCCTCTAGATAATCTCGTGGCTTCTCAATTCACTCTACCTTTTTGTTGGAGTCGTTTTTTTTTCCCCACACTTTTTCGTCTCGTACCGACGAACGCCTCGTGCACTCACCTGTCGAACTCCGCTGTCTCGACGAAGAACGAGATAGTCGATAGACAGACCGCGCGCGGAGAAGATGAAAGGCTCGATAGTCGAAGGGTTGTACGGAACTGAGGTCGAAGGTCCACGCTAGAAGTACGAGCACAAAAACAAACGGATTACAATGCTTCGGAATTGATGCGGACGGCATGGACCAACGGTTACGAAGATCGAGAGGAACTGACACGAGGTGGAAATGAACGAAAAAAAACGCCCCGGCACCGATTCGCTTTCTTTTCATCTAACGGTCGTTTTGTTTCTTTTTTTTATCGAATGTTTTTTCGTCCCTCAACCGTATTCCGGTTGTTTTCTCATCACTGTGGTTGAAACACGTGATCGTGAATTTTCTCACGATGACTGATTGAACTTTCGAGAAAATAATTCGTTATACTGTTTATCGTTTTAATAACGACAACGGGGTGTTTCGATCGCGACGATAAATCAGTTGTTGCGCCCACCATTGAACCATAAGACACAATGGAAAATTATATATTCATTACTGTGGGATGCATCAATGAATTTTTTTTATCCTTGATGGTTTTTTTTTGTAATCTGTTAATTCATTCATTTCTATGTACGACGATGTAAGACGATCTTTTGAATGTTCACTATAGGCTGACGTTTGGTACTCCTTTTTTTCTCCAAATCTGTCCTGTGTGTGAGACAGTGATGTCTGTTAGCTTGTTTGATGAGTGAAAAAAAAGATCAACTGTATACAAAAAAATATACTCATCTAAATATATCGAAAATATGTTGCACATGAAATTGGACATTCCATGTACAAACTGTGCGCAATCTGTAAATAATTCATAAAAAACTCGAACTTTACTTAGTATCATCATCCTTGTAAACAATACTTATAAGCTATATAGAGTCTGTACACAATTTACATACAATTAGATATCGACGCTCGAGTAATCAATTTTCAATGCAAAAGTGTCAATCTGTCCATTTTGCAAAAATTTGGGGAGCAATACTGAACGTCGGTCACTTAACGTTGCCCCAACACAATGTGAATCGCACAAAACTATATTTTTTCAGCTGCATCACATGATTCGCTATAAAAATTAAATTCCAACGAAATTGCAGGTTACAGAAGTTCAAACTTTATCTCAGAATCTTCAGTTGCAGGTATACGTTGATCAACTCAATCGAATTCGTCGGCCAACTGCACGATGGTATTCGGTTATATAGTTTGTCAATCAAGATCGAATCAATGTTTCTCGGATCTGGCACGAGTGCGGTCGAAAGATTCTCGAGAATGTAATACAGATTAATCTCCAAGGGCGTTTCAACCTCCTCAATCCATATTCATGGGCCCCCGGTTAGCGTGGGAGACAAGCGCTAAATTTATCTCGGGACCTTCGAGCGAAAGGGTTAATGGACCGCAATGCATTGATGATCGGTTTGTGTGAGTATTGCTGCTAGTAGCTCGCGCAACAGGAACAACAAGAACGAGACGAAGGGAGGGGAAAGGGAGCATCTGTTAGCGCCCCGCATTCACATGTAAATCGAACCAAGTGCATCCAGCAGCTGAGATGCATAGCGAGATGATAAATACATATATATATATATATATTTATATGTTCATTGTACATCGTAGATATATGTGTTGTAAGAACTCGAGTAAGACAAAAGCAACGTTTTCACCTTCGGCTCGGCCCCCACGTCATCCCACACGTCATCTCAATCTCAAACACATCACTCACGCTTCTCAATTAATATCGAATGAATCCGAATGAAATGCACGTTCTCATCGCAATACTCCGCGTCCTTATTCCTCCGTTCAAGTGCACTCGGAACATCTGAGTCTCATCCTCTCAAACACGATGACACACAAAATGAAAGATGCTTCTATGAGAAAAAAAAGAATAAACAATAAGTTCACGAACCTCTATCAGATGTGTAACATACTTCGATAAATACTGGTGGGTAATTACTTAAAGATTCGAGATTTCCGTTTTGAGCAATGCTGCGATTCTAGGTGTCTATTTTTTTATCAAAGGGCCTTTGGTAATATGTGATTTTGTTATACTAATAACAATATGTATACCATTTTTTAATATTAAATATTAATGAATTAGGTAATTTTTGTAGTTAGACATTCTCGAGGTTATCAGAATTTGCTAATTTCTTCAAGCGATGATTGGTGATATGAGAGGAAAATTTGTGTCTGCGAGTTGATAGTTATGGGCATGATAGTTGAAGAGGCAATAGTGCCCATAATATAATATATTTTTTTTTAACTATTAGATTCACAGGACATTGAAAATCTTCCCAAGTATGCATAATGCACGTCTAATAATTCAAATATAGTTTAAGGATTGATCACGTGTCCAATAGACAGTGCCATTAAGTATAACCTATGAATAAAACTCTTCCACAAGTCCACACATTCCGATCATCGTGTAATTCGATAATTCTCTAATGCCAAATTTCCAGTTTGATCCATTATATGTATCTCGATTGTACATAATTATTTCTTCTCTATTTAATAAACCCGATTATCTCTAAAATAATTAATTTCTCGACTCACAGCGAATCACATCGAACCGAATAACCTGGGAATTTTTCTCAGGACCAACGATCACCCATTTCAATGTCTCTTTTCTCTTTCTCTTATTGCATCATCCCACACTTCGAAGCGCTTGTATTGTTCGTACAAACATTGAATGTGTGGCCGAAAAAAAAATTGTTGCCGTATCACACGCGGTTGTAGAAGTGTTCATATAATAACGTGGAAAGTTATTACTCTCGCGGCCGGGGTCGAGGACGGATCCACCCGTATGCGCCCGAAGCGAGAGTAACGACATAACCCGAATATATCGTACGAACCGTACATGAGGCCTGCGCTTCGGCGATCAATCTCACGCGAGGAGCAACACGCCGAACAACCCGTGTGGTAATCATTGACGTTTCATTAAGGTATGTGGCACATCGACGAGAGTGAGTGAAAGAGAGAGAAAGAGAGAGAGAGAGAGAGGGAGAGAGATTCGAGAAGGGATCGTACACACCGGACCGCCTTGGCCTTTTCTCGTTGTGTCTCGATCCTAACGTTCGAGGATATCTCACAGCGGAACAAGCAACCGTGTGACTCGCGTATAACCATAGATTTCTCATGCAACATAATTAATAGAGGGCCCTGAAATCATTATTTCGAAGATGTAAATGTCGATCCAGCTTCCACCATCTCGCAAGACGAGACACACACGAAATAATCTCATACGATTAATTTTTTATTCATCTTAATTCGTCATCGTACGACGTACAAACAAAATGAAATCAATCTGGAGGCGAATAAAAAAAATCGGAACGAATCAATATACCCGTAGAAATTGAATTAATATGCAATATATTTTGAATCACATGTGGTTGTTATTAATTATCGATTATTATTTATTGTATCCCACATAATTCTCCAACTATCCAATATCAAATTATTTTCAATACATTTACAATTTATTATGCGATGTACGTAATTGAAATGGTCCAAAGGTGAGCAGTTTCTGAGCATCCATAACATAATCGTATTTGAAACACTTTTTTCCAGGAAATAACTCTAATTAATTTTCATGTAACAATGAATATTGTCATGCTTATATCATAATTATGAATAAAATTCACACAAACGATTATCCCATAGTACATTTCAATATTCAACAAGTCCCGAAAATTTCATAATTATTTTGTTAAAAAAAAGGATTTTAAAATACGATTTTTATTCTACGAATGATCATGCACTGTCCATAAGTTTCTTCGAAGAATGGATTTCCACATCGCTCCACCAATTACTAACATTTCTCCCCCGTGGTTTATCATCATCATTCCACAATTTTTCACGAATCCACGTTCATTCCGCTACTGTTATCTCTCCGGGATCTCGTGGACAAGCAAAAAAATTAAGACAAAACGGAAAAAAAAAACCCCCAGCACGGCAGGAAATTGAGTACCTGGGATTTATCGCTGACTCTCTTTTCCCTCGACCCGACCCGGTTCCTGGTTCATGAATTGTGGGAGTGCCCCGACTGCCTCGTACCTCAGTCCTCAATCGTGATGCCCCCCCCTCACTCGTCGTTCCGTTCTTTCCTTCGCCAAGTTACAGGCGTGCGCGCTCGGGCCACTTCGGGGCCTCCCGCGTGCTCCATCAAGCGACCCGAGAAGGAAGCTTTCATTGAGCAAAGGATTCCTGAATCGGGGCACCCGTTCTCCACGCTGTACGATGCATCACGGCGTGCGCGCGCAGGCGCCCGCGTTCGTAACGTTCCCTCTGGCTGCTGGCCGCCGGTTCGATGCTGCCGAAGGTATCGGGGCATATATTTTCGCTCTCGGTGTAGCTGGCAATTACCCGTCGGCATGAGATTTCTTCCGTAAAGTCTCTCGCGGGGGGCGAAGGGGGGGGGGATGATATTTTTGCGAGGGAGTGAAGACTGAAGCGAGGCAAAACGTTGAAAGAAGACGAAGAAGAAGAATAATAAGAAAAAATAGGTACACAAGAAATTCCGGAGAAGGTCGAGAAGTCCGACTACGATTGGCGCTGTTGGGACAACGCAAAATATACCACAGTCGGGTTGAAGCGGAGGAGGCGCAGGGTTTGCCCTTATATACCTATGTCTGTTACGTATTACGTAAACGCGCGCGCGCGGGTTGCGTGTACAACAAGACTGCAGAAATATACGATGATGGAGAGAGAGAGAGAGGGGCGGGGGGGGGAGGACGAGGAGAGAAAGAATCCGGTAAGTGGTGTATGATTTGGCGATGATTGATGGGGTCATGGGTCAAAGTGATCAGCGGCGCTCCGGGCGCCTCGACTCACCTGACGCGCCGCAGACTCGAAACTCTCCACGGCCCGTACAACGTTTGCATATATATGTATACGCATCGGTGTGGAATAATTTTTACACGTCATGTTTTGTGGGTGAATGAAATTTTTGATCTGCCATTCGGTTTCGAATAAAAACAGTCAAAGGAGTGGAAGGTAGCTTTCGAAAATCTACACGAATGGATGGGAAATCTTCGGGCAATGATAATTATCTCGAATTTCAATGATATTGAACGATTTGTCAATGATAATAAGACAATTGAATTAGAACAAAAAAATTGTTCACGGTCATGGGGCACAAATGTAAAAATTCTGACTGTCTGTGATGAATCATTGCAATCATTAATCCGGAATATGTGTTTAGTGTGCAATTCTATCGAATGTAATGCATACGGATTGGAATAATTTGATAACAATGATGATCTGATTTGTTCAATAATTAATGACAGGCTAGGGGAGTTGGCAATAATATTGGGAAGGTGTCGATTGAATTGAACCATTGGGTGCTCATGATTTAATTGTATGGTTCGTAGAGTATCGGTAAGTGCGTCGAAAACCTCGATCTAAATATTTTTCAATTCATTTTTATTTGGTCGACAGTTTTTTTAAAATCTGGTTTAATCCATTTCACGTTATTTCGCGAATAATCCACGTCCTCAAAAGAAACGATTCGTATAGAATCTTTATCTTGAGCCCTCCGTCAGTACACTAACCTTCTTTAGGCACAAACAAAAATTTCAGGTAAAACATCGCTTGAAGATTTGAGTAGTTATATCAAAATAAATTTCTAATAAATTACTAGAATGACTAGAACAATCAATTGAAACATAAAGAAATAATAGTATTCCACATTTTTTTCTCTGATTTATGGGATACACTTGATACACTTAAAAAAAATCGGACGGACTTTTTGGGGTCAATATTACAGCGATTGACCGTGTCTACAAAAAGACAGTGTACATACGGAGCTTAGAAATAATTTTTCAGATCCCGAAAAAAAATTCAACTAATCCTGCAAGAACATGGTGAATGCATTCAACGTTTAGGGGAAATCATAATGACCTTGATTCGTTCTTCGTTGAGTTACAACTTATTAATTACATGAAATCGAATCCGTGTAAGTTACTTCCAAGAACTTTTCAAAAAAATACCCCTAAGCGTACCAAAGGTCGACAAATTTAAATGGCTCGTAATGCTCAATCGTATATACTATTTGCCTTAATTAATAAACGATCGGCCATTTGTCGATGCGACTCGTCGAATGAGTCGCCGTAGGTGGAACGCGCGAGAAGTCTCCGAACAAGAATCATGGACTCGTACGGTTGGGCGTTCGGCTTTCACGGTTATACGTGAGTGTATTTGCGAAAGAGCGAGATGGATATACCGAGGGATAGGCCTTACGGCGACAAATCGGCCGGTTCGCCTAGCCGGAGCTTTAATAATCCACTCTCGCCCCACCTATATGAGCATAAGCCGACGTCATTAGTCAAGCTTCTGACTAATTCGCGGCAATTAAGATCGCGAAGTTGCATCGCCTCGGGACAGTAGCAATGCAATATTGCATTTGCACGGACCGGAGAGAGAAAAAAGGATGCAAAGGAGCTGGGGAAGCAGCAGGAGCGCAGTCAGTGAGTGACCCCAGCGTGCGTCTCTCGAGGCGGTCGAGTATATTTATTACATCTATATATGTAGATATATGTATCAGGATGTGTTGAAAAAAGATAAAGTTCTTCGATTCTTCTGGCAGTTCCCACATTGGAAGTAAATACTATCAGGAGATCATCTGTGAAAATTTCATCCCAATCGGACGATGTTCAGAGATTCCGCTTTCACGAATTCGATTTTGCTTTTGATTAACACTTTTTTTTCTCAGCTGCAATTAATTTCTCAGGTAAACGAAAAATTCAGGAGATGAAAAGCAAATGGAATACGTAGTATTAAGTCTAATTAAAATGGCATTTTTTTTCTTTTACAATTTGACAGAATGTTAACAACTTCCTTCGCAACAAAAATCATTGAACACTGAAAAATCGTTAACTTTTTTTTTATCGCAAATCAAAAAATATTCTCATATTCAATGACCTTGATACTATGTATTGCACTCACTTTTTATCCCTGAATATTTTTATTTAACGATAAAATTAATTGCAACTGAAAAAAAAAATGTTTTTTTACGTGTTAATGAAAGGCAAAATCGAATTCGTGAAAGCGGAACCTCTAAACATAATCCGATTGGGCTCAAATTTTGACAGATGTTTCTCAATAGTATCGACTTCGAATGTAGGAGCTGCCAGAAGAATCGAAAATCGTTGGCTTTTTTCAACACACCCTAATACACGTGCATGAATATATGCGAAGTGAGAATCACCTGGACGGCAGAACGCGGTAGTACACCAGAAGGGGAACAGGACTTTCTTCGTGAAAAAAAAGACTTATAGAGAGATATCAAAGCGAGAAGCGAAGGAGACCCCGGGGTCTCATCAGCACTGCTACGCGTATCTATATATATATATATATATGTGTGTGTGTGTGTGTATACGTATTCACCGGCAGCATCGCGAGAGGATACATACCGCACATTATACTCCGGTACCTCTCATCTCGACTGACTTTCGACCGTCCACGAAGCCTCGGAACATCCAAGCGCAGCCGATAATTATCTAAAGAGAGTCAGTCACGACGACCACGCACTGAGCGCCTTCTCGATTAACATTAATTAAAATATCCTCACAAGCACGAGAACCATCTGACGGTTGCTCCCGAGCAAGTGGAACGGCAGCTACCGGATCCGCCCGCTCTTTATTTTTTTTTATTCGAAAAAAAAAAAAATTTTTTTTAAATCTCCGATCCGCAAGCATTATCATATTTTTCGTTTTTATCCGTGATTTTGTTTTTTTGCACTTACGTCTATATATAGGCGATGATGATCGGCAAAACGTCAATTTTTTAAAGGGATATATATATATACATATATATTTTTTTTTCGTTGTCGACGCGATGGGTTATATTCGGTTCGAAAAATTTGCGTCGAAATGTGCGGAGGATTATGTCCCGTGGTTTCTGTCGGCTCGCGATTATTTCCCGTTTAGAATCCACGGTGTTACGGTTGATATAATTATCATCGTGAAATCGTAAACACGTGTACGGTAATATTATATATTTTCGAGCGTAAGATTTTTTAAAATATCGTTTTTTTTTTGTTTTTTTAATTATTCGATTAATTGAGGAAACGAACGAATGAAACTTGTCGGTCGTCTGCGAAGTTTCACAATTCGAGATGAAGTCATTATTCTACATTTTTATATGGCCCCGACGAAAAATAAAAAAAAAAAACAATAATTCAAATCATCGGTTAATAATTTATCGGTAATTTATGTCACAATGACTTACCGATTTATTATAATTGTAACTGCGAAATAATCGCCGATTTCAACGGTGACTGTTTTGAGAAAACAAAAAAATAAGGCATATATCAAATCTACAATTAATTCTCATCCGATTTGAATTTTTCAAATCTATCAAATGATGTCAAATCTATCGATAAAACTTTCTCCGCATTTGTTTTTTCCAATCCGATGACAGTTAATTAGAAATTATCGAATCGAGGGTCCTGACCAACAATAACGAAAAATCATTGAATTATCGAATTCACAGAGTCATTGACTCGCGAGAGTATATTCACCCTTGATTCGTGGCACCGTTGCTTCGTGAACATCACAAGATCCGTGGGATTATGATCGTTGATGCGTTTGTTTGTTTGTCGTTTTTTTATTTTTGTTTTTTTTTTTCGTCCACACGAGGAAGTCTCTCGTCAAAGGCCAACCCATGTGCCCCACCTGACACGAAAGGAGGGAGAAAGAGAAAGCGAAAAAGAGAGAGAGGGAGAGCGAGAGAGATACGTGAAAAAGACGAGCTGATACGCGACTCGCCCGCATTAATCCGGGCTAATCAATTTCGGCCTAATTGGAGATTACGGCAAAGTACGGCTGTCTCTCGCGGTCGTCCGAATCGCTCTGCCCGTCTGTGTGTATGTGTGTCTGTGTATGCGTGTGCGTCTTTTCTCGTCTGAACAGCCTAAGAAACCACGGCCGAGAAACTGCTTCTGCTGCTGGTGATGCTGGTGATGCGCGCAAGGATTCACCATCGGGTGAGCCAGCCCCGCGCCCGCTAATAGATTAATTTATAACGCGAAAGGCCTCAAAGACACCGCACTGGCGACGTTGGCCCGGCGACATATTAGTACCGTGTCACCGCGGTCATTAACTTCCCAACGAACTGCCAACCTCCACCGTCGGAATGTTAATTCTACGTGTGGCGAGACTATATCCATGTGTACATGTATTTATATATATATTTATATATTTATATGTATTTATATATGTATGAATACGTATTCGTGTATGTATGCATATATATATATGGTGAAGATTGTAACATATTTCACGTGAACCATACAGCGACGATACGAATTGACGATGCGTGGGCGTGGCATTTTTTCGTATGTGTGTCATATGTATATATATGTTTTTTTTTTTCGGGCGTATAATCTGGTGGAAATGGATATAATTTTTTTTCCCACCGATAAACCAAACGATGAAGGAACACGCGAGATGAGTCTAATTAGTAACGAACTGTCTAATTAGTAAAGCGAAGATCGCGGCGTGGTTGGTCCGGTGTTCGCACTGTCCGGCGGTGGTAAAGCGCCATTGCGAAAATACGATGAAATTAGCATGCGGAGGTGGTCGTCCGATTTTTCCGTGCTTCGAAATGTATGTATGTTTTTTTTTTTCCGATTATTAATTCTATGTGAGATTGTACGAGTTGAGCAAATGGTAAGGAGGACCTTGGAAAATTATGCTTTAGCGGGAGGGACAATCTGAATTCGAGAATTTATATATGAAAAAAATTTAATGGAATTTTCATATAATTGAGCTAACTATTTTTTATTCCACGACTAAGTTATTTTTATAACAATTCCGTAATTATTTAGAGAAAAAATGAATGGTGAATATCAAAATAATAAAACATAACATGAACAATATAGATTTAATTAAATTTAATCATATTATCATTATTATTTCATGTAAATAAAATTAATAATAATAATGCGATGAAGAAATTAAATAATAATACGATAATACAAAATAAATATAAAATAATGATAAGGAATAATTTCGTCGATTGCATTCCAAAACGCTCCCTGCAAGATTTTTGTGTTTTTCCGAAAATAATTCGTGAGTGTAAATTTTAATTTCGACATAATGATTGGACACGAGAGGGATTAACATTTTTCATTGCTGAAAAATTTTGTTCGTACAACTTCGATGCACCTGCGTCGACACTCACGTGTGTGAGTGGCATGAGTATAATGATTAGCTTACCATAATGGACATTTGATTTCGCAGTGCCGAGATCTCGCGCGGCAGAGTATGCTCACGACCGATTCAATTATCGTCGAATCTATTAATTACACATAGTTGGGTTTGACTGTACGGTACATGCCGCACAGCGTCGAACGTACGTCGAGCAGTGCCACGTTACTCGCGTACTCGATTATATCGACGTTCCAAAGCATCTCAATTATCAAACGCTTATTATGCACCCGCGATTAATTTATTTCTTTTGAAATTACGTACGTACGTGTATATACGTACACACACGATTGACTTCGCTGCCGGTTACACGGTGTGCGATTGCGGTTAAACATTCCTCGAAACGCGTTCTTAAATTACAATCGTAGACGCGATAGTGCGACACGACTCTCGATCGTCATTGCTGATTTTCTCAACGTCCCCCACGACTCATTGCCACCAGCTATCACTGTGTTGTCATCGAAGTTTGCATTTGCTCGACCATCGTTACGGCTATTGAGCTTGCGAAAAAAAAAAAGAAATCGTCAAAGCAAAGATAAAATTGTTGATCATTGAACTACGTCGTTGACTATTGCAGTTTTATCACTGAGTAATTCGATTTCCGGCCCTTCAGCGAGGAATTAATTGGGTTGTTCGTGGAATTTTGAAATGCTTGTCTACCGACTTCAAATGTGCTTATCGTTATCACGTTTGCGTCGAATAATTTCATTTACCAGAGCAAGTATATTACGTAGAAAAACATTAGACGACACATTTTCAACCCTTCCTTATTTCTTATTAAAATACTGCTGAATATATTTTTTTTTCAAAAAAAATGTACAAATTGAAAAATTGATAAGAAATCTTGCTAATAATATATCTTTGTTAGCAATAGCTTCCGATCTTCGATCCTAAATCAAATAGAACAATGTTCAATCAATTTTGCTATCAAAATTAATTGTCTACTCGTTACTTTGATAACCATTACGTTGTTATTATCAATATTTATTGTTAGTATTTTTCATTAAAGAATAATATACAATACAATCTCAGAGACCTTAGTTCCAAATAAAATTATATCATTAAACAATTACTATTAAGAATCATTATTTTATTATTATTTATCATCATTATTGTTTTAATTGTCAATCAGGTCGCATCGCAAATGGTAAATACGTCCGTCGTGCAGGTAAAGATACGCTAAACCCTCGCGTCGACGACTCTCCCGGTAATGGATTAATCGACGTTATCGCGTTTAACCGAGCTCTTAGCCATCCTTGATTCACGTTGTAAACACGTTGTCTTATCTCGTCGCGGAAGACGTGAAAACCAGCGGGGAGCGCGCGTGCTAAGCCCCCGTCCCCGGGAACGCGGTTTTCGAATGCTCCTTTAATCGGGCTACGGCAAGGGGAGAAACTTAACGCGCGTGTAGGCGAGTACAGTCCTTTTCGTCGACGCGTAAGGCAAGTAGGTACGTTGAGCCAACTATGCGCCAGTTACCCGGTGGAATACACCAGGAAATTCCAAGAACAACATCGATCGAGACAACTGACTTGGAAAAAGCGAATTGAGGGAATGACCGTTTACGGAGGGTCTGTTTCTTCGCCATGTCTCATTAGCACTTTCCTGTGTGGAAATCTGGAGGAGGAGGTAACCTCGTTTCAATTCAGCGTCCAGCCAATTATTCTGGGCAAGTGTGGGCAAGGTTTCTTGTGGAGGAGCTGGATAGAAGCTAGTTGCAATGGATGCATACATGCCACGGGCATCCAGGGGGTAGCTAGCTAATCCTGTTCCAGGTTACCCTTACAGAGGGTGGATGTCATTTAGCTACTACAAGCTAATAGACGCCAACGCCATCTACCGAGTCTTCTGCAGGCAAGTTGGGATCGAAATTCGGAATGAGCGATGTTTTCAAATGCTTAAATTTGGAACGCACACTGTTTGGAACGACAATGCTCGGAACGGTCAAGATTCGGAATACGTCATCATAGGTATAGTCGCGTACCTCGTCCGCGAGACTACATTGCTCGTCTTTCGAGCTTTCCTCCACGTAAACTATCAATGCTAGATATATCTCGCCAAAAACTTTTTTTTAGGAAATTTGATTCCTAACAACATTGTTCATGTAAAGTTTTGCTGTATATAGCGTTGTTCGCCCAGCGTTTGGACTGGAGGATAAAATTTTATTGAGTTCCTTCGATAGATTTTCTTCCTGAGGGTTCCCTTTTTTATTTCTTCATTGGTATGGAACCTCAAAAATTTCGCTGTGGGTCTGAGAGCTTTGGGTCAGATTTCTTCAGCTCCAATTTCTCCAACCACACATAAAGATATTTTCCATATCAAGAGTTTTTTTTCAGCCCAAATACTACCAGCTTATCATCTTCGAGTCATGTACAAAATCTATGTCATGAGTTCATATGCACGAAAAGATTTATTCAGTGAGTCAAAAGATTGCTTCCCGTTCCATTTTTTTTTTGATTCTACAAATTACAACGACGATATCTTTTCACGATGTTGTGCTTGACTCACGAAAATTAACACCCAGTTCCGATAAATTCGCACAATGTGTTTATCCCCATGCGTATCTGGCTTGAGATCCGCGCGATAGCACTTGAGGGAGGAATACTGGTAACGGTTGTATTTTGGGAGCTCCGGGAACACGTGACGCACCCCTCTCTGGCTAACGGGGTGACTGCGCCAAGCCGTTATTTCCGCGCGGACCGCGACGGAGGGATCGCCCCCTCGATTTCTCGCGCCTGTGGAGTTAACCACATCCGCTAAACTCACAACATCGACCTCGTTACTCGGTATTAATGACGCCACTGTTTTTGATTGATTTATCAGTCGAGTTGAGGGGCAACGCAAAAATACAACGTCGAATATATTTGATCGAGATTCAACCACAAAGCTGAAAAAGCTACTCGATAACTTCAATCATACGATTATTAATTCGCATTTAACCCTGTTCCTGAAACGCTTATTTTTTTATTTTCCACCTCATTCCTGAAAAGGGGGCCACGACTTTTCAACATTTTTATAGTCAATGTAGTAAATATACACAGGTTGGAAAATCTGATAAAATTATGATAAAATTAAATGTTATCATTTACAAATACATTCATAAACACTTAATAATAATTAAACAAACTCGTGAAAAATTGTTTTGCGGAAAAAATTCGTAACTACGCGAAAAAACAACAAAATCTTAATGAACCAAAGCTTATATTCCAGATTAAAAGTGACTCACCTTTTCAGGATTGGATTAAAAAAAACGCAACTCGATAAATTCGATAATTCGATTATATCAATTTCCATTTATAAATATTAATTTCCAACTATACAAAAAAAATTACAAAACACAAACACACCGATGAATCGAATTTTCCCTTCTACTGAAATATAAAATATTGACAAAATAAAAAAAAACCCATCAATCAATTACGTAATGCCATTCGATCATAAATTAATCGATAAATCGTCTCACCGATTATTGTACGTCGCTTACATCGATCTTAATAAGGCGCCCGATCGTTACGCGTGTGTATACACGTAGCTCCTTCACTTTTGTCCACGGAAACTGTACAAAGATGCATAATAATAGAAACAAGTGAGCTCCCGCATCATTCGCCACACACACACACACACACATGTATCTATAAAGCATACGTACTCGTTGCAGCACCGAGGATACGTGGACAGCCTGCGAAGCGCATAAAGAAAGGTAATTTAATAACGAAATTGAATATGCCAAACTGAATGATGATGATGGTGCAGAAAACGAAGTCAATATCAACACGAGAAGGTGCGAGAGTCATCTCGTTCGATAAAGACCGGTCTATTCATTCCAACAACGTGTGTGTGTATACCGGATGACGTACACACTGTATTATAATGATAATAATGATGATGATACAATGCAATACGGTTGATTGTGAGTCGCGATGAAAACCTCCTTCTGCCATCAACGATGCCCGTACCGAAGTAAGCAGCAACAACAGCAGCAACAGCAGCAGCAGCAGCATCACCGACAAATGCAGAAGCATCGGTTCTTTTGTTCCGCTCGCGAGACAGCGAAAAAGCCTCGAAGTAACGAGACCCTCTCACTCTTTCTCTCTCTCTCCCTCTATATATATATATATATATATCCCCGTTCTCTTCAGCCCCCTCCCCCCTTTTAGTCATCCTGTTCGACTGGTTCGAACGTCCAAGAACCTCCCTCGCTCTCACACTCGTAACTTCTGTGCTTCTCATTCTTCATCCTTCCCTTCATACGTCCTTCGCAAATCATCGACCCTTCCCCCTCCCCCCACGTTCCTCTCACGGTCGCCCGCGCATATGCATGCACTTGGCAAATTTGCAACCCAGAAAAAGAAACACATCTGCATTCGAGAGTATCGATGGGGAAGTAAGAAGAGATGGGGGGGGGAGGGGGGGTTGATGGTTCGAGATGCGAGTTGTGGGTCTCCAGTCCGGCGAATGAGTCTCGAACGTTAAATTAGTGTTGCCGTATATTGCTACAGGTTTAAGGGCGTGGATTTTATATTTATTTTTTCTAAATTGTTTTTTCGCGACGTTTTTGGTTGTATAAACATTTCTTACGAGGTGAACGATTTTTAAGACGCGTGAGAGGAGTACTCTCGTCATGGTCTTATGTCCGGATCGTTGAGAATGAAATGGCGGCAGTGAAAATGAACGCATGGAGGGACACGATTCGTCGGTGAAAATTGCAGATCGACCGGCAATGAGGCAGTCGCGGCGAGGCCCAAAAAATCGGGCAATTACTCGCTCATAAACCGAGACGAGAAGTCGGCGAGACACATCGTGAACCGATGACCGCCAATCACAATGACACACGCGGGTGGAGTGGGGGGGGGAGGACGAAGGACTCGCGGGTTGTAATAACAAAATGAATGGAAATAAAATGAGACGGAGGATCCTCAGATAAGGAGAGGAAAAAAAAAGGTTTCGAACACGAAGTGGAGGAGTGTAGTATGAGCATGGGTCGACAAAAAAAAAACAACGAGCGGGGGAAGGGAGAGGAGGTTACCTCTATAAAAGAGAACAGAAACCCTTGCACATTGTAGAATGCTTCTTGTTTCTTTTTTTTTTTTTTTGTTCTTGTCTCTTTCTCTCTCTCTCTCTCTCGGTCTTTCTTGCTACGATGTTCGTACACGTTTCTTCGGTCAGCTTTGAGTACCTCATAAAACGTACTGCCGAGACGCACAATTTGGATACGCGCATTAATAATTTATAACGCTCGATCGTTAACAGCTTTTTACCGTCGAGCCGCAAAGAGTGAGACCGACCGGGGGCCACCGCGTCGACGCTCATCCAGCTTGTAACACACGTATACGGGGGCCACACGAGTGCATCTGCACTGCACTCGTTTACTTTGCCGGTTCGGCAGAACCAACTTATGTCGTACGAAGAGCTGTCGAATTTTTGGGTTATGACCAGTCAGCGAGGATTGGCAAAAAAAAATTAATTAATCAATGAAATGAATATATTCACGAGACACACGAATTTGAGAACATATTTGTACTTGTTGGTTGTAGTTAAAATGTTATCGAAAGAAATATGTTTTTCTTAATACCCAACATTTATTTGACATAATTATTGGATTTTATTTAACTAACGTGGTTGCTTTGTAAAAAACGCTTAAAAATTTGTGCAAATAAAACTCGATTCGTTCGATTGATTGAACTAAACACGATTGTAATAAATAGGATCGAATCAAAAGTTTGAGTTCCGTTGCAAAAGACGAATCTCAGATTATCATTCGTTTTGTTTAACCGAGAGCAAAAATATTTTCCACAAATTTGCCGAAAATACGAATCCTAAGTAGTTGCTAATCAGTTGTGCAATCGAAAAAGATTCACTTTCTTTTCATTGTGTAAGCAAAAAGCGATGTAAAACTTGAAAACAAATAATTAAAGTACCCTAGTGGCAGAGGTGAACAACAAAACAACATAATAAGGACCAATGGAAATATAAACTGAAAAAAACGAAAACATCAACTGCTTTGTTTGTAAACAAACCTAATTCCCGATGACTCGAGTGAGATATTGACGAAAATACTTTTGTTGTGGAATAACAAAATATATCGCACTATTTGATCCTGAGTCCAAACTTAAAGAAAAACAAAAAACTGTTGGTACTGCCAGCGAGTACTCGTGAGTATGAGACCAAGGGAAAGCGGACAAAGGCGCGCACGAGTTAATGACACGTGTGCGAAGTATTCGCAGTTGGTGAAGTTCCTAATAGCCAACCACGAGTGCGAGACTAGCATCGTTCAAGCATATATACATATATATATATTCCGTTAAGTCCGCGAATGAAGCCTCAGGGTAAAGACGGCCAGAAAGAGACTCTGGCAGGTCGACAAAGGCATATTTCGCATTCATCCGGCATAAGGAGTATTAACTCCGAGAATAGTAAGCGTGGGTGTACCTCCCACGTGCATTCGTTCGTTTCTGACACATATATTGTACACTCGTGCGTCGTTTCACGTTCGTCACATAAGTCGTCGTGCTACCTCAAGAGGACTCGAAACATTTTTTTCCATCGGTGACGCTTACCCACCCGTCATCGGGTATAAGCCATGACCCACCCCCGGACCATTCGCGATAATGGAATCGTAAAGCTCACCATATCGGAGACTAATGCAATAGTCCCACGTTATTAGGACTTATCATTATCGCTATATAGATTTATTTTTTGAAAACGTGAATTGCCTCGTAACATATTGAATATATCTAGCATAGAGATTTCTTTAAAATTTTACTAGATTATTGATTCTAATCGATAATTCAGTAGTAAAGTATTTGATTAGTTTTGAACGATTATAATTGTTCAGTCAGTGGGGAAATTATGGCTATTATTCCGAAATAGGCGGTCAAGAAAAAAAAAGCCAAGTTATAAATAGTTGACATAAATTTATCTTTGAAAAAATATCTTGTTGAGTCCGAAAGAGTCGTTCGAATGAAAATCGGTAACAGGTACATGAGAAATAATTGAGAACCTGGACCTCCCGAAAATTCTATCAGTTCTGAATATATGAAAGTTCTTCGGTGAACTCGTCGATTCTAATATTCAATTGCTAGATCGATATCAAGGGGTTATTCTACTGTGAAATTTTTGGAAAATTGGAAAAGCAACAATGTCCTCAAAAAATTGAATAACTGTGTCACGTTTACTCTCGTGAAAAAATTCGGCTCGACGTGGGAGTCTCAGGGACAAAAATCCTACGGCAAGTACGGCGAGAGCATCGGCGACATCGGAAGATTCTTCAATTGACCCCACTTGAGCATGAACTTGGATCTATATAACTCGAGTACTATGTGCGAGCGAAGATTCAGCACGTTGTGACTAAGATTTTCGTGATTCGACATTCTTCGGATCCATCGGCGATTCATCAACTCATTAATTATCACCCTCTTCAGCTCAACTACACCTATCGCCTGATGATCATAAAACAAAACTAAATATTACCCCAGCAATAAAAATTGAAACATCGATAAAACGAATTATTCGTAGAATAAACTGAAAATATAAATGAGACACGTTGTGAACGCTGCTTAAGGTCGACAATTGAGGCTGAAGTCGGGGGCGTGGATGCTCTGAATTCCTCCTCTCGTTCTTGGAATCCTATTATCGTGAAATACACGCGAGAATATATATTTTTTTTTGTATTTTTTTCTTCAACGTTTCTCATGTTCGAACGAGAAATGCAGTTGGGACCGTCAGAAGCAGTGGGGGAAATGAAATTATCAAACGTGACAATAACTCGACTTATCTCTGCGTCTTGCCGAGAACTGACCTCGCACAACACATTGTACGATGGTGTGTTTATCGGTGAATTTTTATGGCGATATAACGGGGACCGGGAATAGTACGAGTGCTTCATGGAATACCAGAACAATTCAGTTGTCACGCGTTACACCAACGCGTAATTTCATACAAGCTATCCATTACCCGTGTGTTGTATATATGTATATATATATATATATGTATAGTATGTAACAACGGATAACGAGGGCGTCACTCGGGGCACGATCGTAAAATGGCGTGTTCGAGTGTCCAATAACAGACCCGATACACGATTAATCGACGATCGAATCAAGCATGATCGTGCTTAGTGTTTCACGGCTTATTGCGCTCGAGAACACACGACGGGGTTTATCGTTTCTATATATTCCTTCACCGAGTTCTGGGACCACCTGTGTCGCTCACCGTGGTCCTTACCGATCCCGATCCCTTTCGTACATCGCGGAGAAAACATATTCGAACCATTTGATAGATCGGTCTCGTTGGAAACACGAATTTTAAATTTAATACAATTATCATGGACGAACTATTCGGAGAGATGATTGCGAAGAGATGAGTGAAGGTTTCGAATCATAATGACCGTCGCTGCTTGTGATGAAACTTTTCTGGGGGCTTACGTTACGAAATAAGCAGCATCGCATTTTTCAACATGTTTCGACTCGGTCATGACAGCGAGGCTTCGAGTCGATGTACCTACATTCATTTTTCAAAAAAAGTATGCACGTACGAATTAAAGAAATAATTTTGTAAGATCATTATTCTTATGTATATCGTTTTTTTTTCCAGATAATTACTGTAATTGTTTAGATAAAACTGTAATACACTCGTTTTTTCCCCATCTACTCGCATGTCCCCTCTAAAATGGATTTTTAGAGGAGACATTGTCTCACATCGCATAGAATTATTTTTAAATAATTTTAATATTTTACATAATCTCTACATATTTTAATAAAAATACGTAGAGATTATATTCATGTTTCCCAGCGAAAAGTGATGAATTCCTCGATTTAGATACTCATGATTCTGTAAAAACAAAAAAAAAACAATTGTACCAAATTCCAGAATCCGCGAGCAACACCTAATTAATTATATAATCATAAAAATCACATTGTACTATTGACCTAAGCTCTTGATCTATCGAGAAACATTCCTAAGGGTCTCCAATATAAACAACGGAATGCGATGGATTAAATAAAAGGGCAAAGTCGAATCGCCAAGGCTTTTGGGTCAGCCGCAAGCATTATAGTTGACGGCAGTCTCATTGTTGCATTATAATTACAATGAATTAAATAGCTTAACCGTCTCCTGAGGGTGATCGTGAGATAATGTTGACCGCGCATGTGCCAGTTGAATCTCGAAGCGCGAACACAATGAAACACTCACAGATCGAGACAGCGATATATCGATTCGAAAAATGAAATCCGATCTCACCCGCCTCGTACGGACAGTCGTACGAAGTTTATTGCCCGCTCGGGCATTTTGCGACTGGCAGTGGCAGTGTAAATATCACTCGTATGAGGTATCACCACCCTCGGGAATTATTCCTTCGCGTATATATATACCGACTCTATATGTTTTCACGTTTCTTCGTATCGAAACCCCCGGCCTCACAAATCCGCGGCAAGCGCACCACGAGAGCGCGCGCAGCGCGGCATGAATATTCATGACCGTAATCACTCGTATAATTGCGTAGCGGGGGCCCTTGGTGCATCTACGCCTTCGGTGCACGCCCTCGAGCTCGCGTAACCCGGTGGTAAACCAACCTCGAAGAATTTTATACTTTACTCGTACGCCATCGTTAATTCAATCCACTCGCACAAATGATCACTGGCCTATGAGCTCTTCGGTCTAAGATTCATCCAATATAAGATTAATCATTGAAAACAACAAAAAAAACTGGTCGAGTGATGTTTTTTTTACCATATTTGTTGTCTCTCCTCCCGCATGGCCATCTACCGGACGTTTATCGCATTATCGCGGACGAATTTATGAGTTTGTGAAATTAGTTTCTAGAAATCTATAAGAGTTTGGACTTCCTTCGTTATCTTACGGTAAAATTTAAGTAAGGCGTTATATTCCCTGATTTCTTTTGAATTTTAGGTTCAGTAGTTTTAGAAATAGGGGGGAGCTTTATTTTCGCATATTTTCTAGAATAACTCTTTATATACGCTTATTAAAATTCTGAAAAAAATATTTTTGAATTCCACATAATAAGCTCTTTTCTATGATACCCCACATGACATGCAAAATTTGAAGTGAAAAATAAAATTCGAGTACCTAATTCGCCCCCTCTTATATTCTCACATAAATATTCTGAAGTGTTAACTAGTGCCAAATATTTGGGTTCATAATAAGATGGATTACTGTGTCAAATTTGTCAAAGTTGACTGTGGCAGACGGACAGAGGTCAATTTTTTTTACTAGAAATACGGATACTTAAAAATAAATAAATGAATTTAAAAAATTACCGAAAAATAATAATTTCACTTGTTTAAGTGTGTCCTGAGGGCATGGCTATGAGAATACCAAACTACCAGAACCGAACGATATTCAATGAGAGCACGTGACGTCAACTGTCCGGCAAACAATTATTACATGTTTGTCTTCACTAGATCCAGAGCTGCGACGGGATGAATACATTTTTCATTTCGCTTTTTCGTTCACGTTTTAATTCTGCCTATTTGTTGAAGAACGCCAAAGGCCACACGGAGAACAAAGGAGAAAGCTGGCTGCCGTGTGTCTGCGAAACAAATCGGACAACAAGACGTTGGAGTGAGGAAAAAAAATGGTGACGAGAGAGACACAGCGAAGGCGGAGCGAGAGAAAACGATGAGTGAGATAACGGAGCTCGAGGAATAGGACGACGAATAAACGAAAGAGAGACGCAGAATATGTACGTGGCTGGTGAGTTCACGCATGCTCTGTTGGAGTGAAACGTCTCTTAACGGCACCCACGCCTATTCGTACCGCAAACTCCGTACGCGCGTCTTGCACACGTTACAGCTGTACTTATATACGTACATATATATGTATATATATGGCGCATAGGACACGGAACCGCGTTAGTTGCGAGCTGCGTTTCAGTGAGTTATTGCCAGGCCACCACCCCGCTACGCCAACTTCTCGTATATTAAATCCTATCCTGAAAGCCGACCAAATGAGATCCGGCTCTGACATTACAATTACTATCGCAAACAATTGATCTCTCGCCGTGATTACAACTACGGATGTAAGATTGTGTTTTGACTCTTGTCGATGTCGGTTGCCAAACGATTTTAGGTTTTTTTTTTGGTCGTGCATTTTTCATTCGGTAAGCTTGAATGGCTATTATCGATGTATACGAATTATATATCTATATATATATATATATATATATATATGCCACGACTCTATTGAATCAAATTAGTTGTTGATAAACTCTGCCATTATCGACTATTCGAATTTGTCATGACTTTTCTTTAATATTTTCGCGTGTGGGCCCTCGGTTTAATTGAGAGAATATTAGGAAACCTGAATTAGGAAAATGTTGTATTGACCGTCTGGATATGATATTTTATTCTTTGCCCTCTAAGTTTTGTTGATTTTTATTCCCTGAATAATTCATTAGATAAAGAATCCTATTGCTGTTTTTTTTAATCTAGAAAGCATCCAAAGAATCCGAAAAAAAATCTGGAATACTTCTTGGAAATTCTATTTCATGTTCCAAGACGTTTCATAGTGATCCATTGAAAACATAATTTTGATATAACTACTTGAATCCCCAAAAGATATTTCACGTAAAATTTCCGTTCGTTTCCCAAAAAAAAGTCAGCCTACAGGCGGGAGTTTAATGATAAATATATTATTTACAAACCCCAGTACATTTATTCAATCATGGAGTATTTTTTCTTTGGACCTCTTTGATAATAAATTGTTTTATACAAACTTCAGATTCCATGAGATGGGATTTGTAATACAGTGAACATATTGTTCATGAATTAGATTGTGGCAGGTTGGTTGCTCAGTTACAAGCGTGCCATTGGATTAAGCAATTTCTTTGGACATGCCTCGAGAGATATACAAAGAAAAAAAAATCAGAGTTTATTCTTCTTCTTTGATTCATCGAATAGACACGTTTCCCATGATATCGTTGTCGTTGTTGCCGTCGTGTCACGGGAGCTCAACGCCTCCGTATCCAAATTTTAATCCGAGGGTTTGGGCAATAGAAACACAAACACATGGTCCACCGTCGTAACGAGTCAATGGCGCGGATAAGTGTGAGTTATAACCCTACGTACATTGCATTCCTTACTGTATATATTCAATTTATCGACATTCCAATTTCTAATTCTACTAGCTTGGAGCTGGTATTACGCCCACGCACGACGAAGAAAAATGACGATCGTTCCACCAACGATCCTGGATGCGAACGACTTCATCGTCGATGAACAGGCTCGACAACGCTTCCTACAAATTATGACGACGATGTATAGAATTCGTCGCTTCAAATTGAACGATCAACGAAAAAGCTTGTACACCGATGAAATTTTGTTTGAGTCAACCTCAAGCGTTTATTTACGAGTCAAATATTTTTTTTTACAATCTCTCGTGAATGGGACAACCAAAAAATATCTTCATCGTTTGTCGTGCGTGTTTTCTTTTCTTAAGCTTGATTTATTTCAGCAATCAAAATAAATGTACATCCGAATGACTCAATTCTTCTGCAACAATAATAACAACATGAAATTATTAATAATAATATTGTTGATAATATACATATTATTATAAAATGAATATAATGCAATTGTATTGATAATAACAATTTTAACTGTTGCCCTGCAATAATAAAATTGTTATTCGTTATCAGGAAGCCAGACCATTATCCACGGTAATTCGCGTGGAACCGTGTCCCTTATAGGGTACAACGAAAAAAAGAAAAAAAAAATGTATCGCTCGGGAATTCAGTGCTCGACAACCTGTTGCCCGAGATACCAGGATAGCAGACGGTCGTAGCAACGTATAACCGCCCTCACGTGCAATATTCATTTTATGGAATCGGAATTCTGCGCAACTCGTGGGACAGGTAGCTTCTGGATGGTTATTTAAGAACTCATACTTATCTAGACAAATTCCATTAATTTTTTACATTTACCAATACTGTTTGACAATAAATCTTAACGAGTGCCAAAAAAATTAATTTTTTATAAAATAATATTTATGTATTGTTTATTATGGTGTACATTGTTAATTGTGCGAATGCATTTTCCAAGTTCTCATTGTCACGAAGTCAATTTTAAAAAGATCGGTGAAAAAGCTGAGACATCGTTCGCGTAGAATGGAATTATCTCTGAGGACTGAATTATTTTCGACTACCTGTTGCACCGTGCGTTAAGGACCGGCGCGTAAGGGCCTCCAGACGTGTACCTATATACCGGTTGGCCTCTGTTTCCCGAGACGACCCGGCCACCGTTACGTCGTGAGATATTTCATCGAGCCGGAAGCTGCGGAGAGTCCGTCCGAGAGAAGCGGGCGTGGGACGACTCCAAGTTGGAAGAAATTCCAGGTCCACTTTATTGTAAGTCCATGATATATACCTCAACATGCGCGTCAGGGAGAAAGTGTCATTATAATATTTTCAGGTATACCACAATTTTCCATTCACAACGTTGAGAATTTTTTTTTTTTCGTTGCCACTCGACATTCACAATTATATCGTTATCTCGTCGAATAGTAAAAATGGATTCCCATTTCTTTTCGGAAAAATCGTTTTTTTTTGTCAAACCTTAGTTTATTCAAATAAGAAAAAGGCATGCCCCCTTGATTAAGACCTACGAAAATCGAAATTCAATTTTCGATAAAATTTGTGTTATAAATGAAATGTACCAAACAGGTCCATTGATTTGGGATCACTTGACAATTCAAATGTCCCAATAATGTCCATCGATATATGATCCTTTTGCCACCCTCAAAAGGATAGAAAAATCCCAAAAATCCTAAGCTCCTCTTTTTGCTATCAACCGATCGATGAAATATGCTTTCAATCTTCATGCTGCAGATTTCCATCCCTCGTACTACCCAGAAGCCGCGATGTACCCATCAACGACAACATCCACGTTACATACTGATACATTGATGCACGATACCGATAATTCAACATCTGAAATGCTCACAAATATAGTTCGCATAATCGCCAAACGATGCCCGTTCATTGGGCCCGTGAGCACCTTGTACAATCTCGATCCTTCTCCCTCCACGATTCCATCTCTATACATTTTCTCAACTCGTCCTCCCCTCCTCCCCACAGCCCGCCGGCTCGCCTTCCCACTTCAATCTAACTGTCCCAACGATCTTTGTAAATACAAGATCGAGTTTGCATACCGATCGGCATACAAGATAAGAAACATTATGAACATACGATATCGGTATCGGCAAGCTTCAACCATGCCAATCGATGTTGAAAAAAAAAAATCAAAAAAATATATATAAATAATAACAATAAAAAAAAATAAAAATAAAAATATCTATAGCGCCACACTACAGCAGAGCAGTAGCAGACTGTTTGATTTCTGGCGCCGGGCGGGGCGTGTACCGATCGAGTCGAGCGCAGTGGTCGCCTAAGGACACATAATGATAAAGGATACATATAAAGATTGTGGAGGGAAGTGAACGCAGCAGCAGCAGCAGCAACGACAGTAGCAACAGAAGCAGCAGCATCAACATCGGCCGAAGTGGTGAGGTGGGAGAGCAAAAGATACGATATATTCGCCTTTTCTCGGCTCGGCGTTTATACGCTCTCGGTGATCTCGTCGTTGATCTGGCTCACGGAGATCGGCGGGGATCGTCGCGTCGTTCGCGCAGTAAATCGACAGCCACCAGTAAGGTGAGGGCAACGATTGACGAGAGAGGGACGCGACAGTAGCCAGTGCTCCCCCCCCCCCTCCCTGCCCCTCCCCACGTGAGTTTTATCCAACGTGTACTTACGTCGATAGTCTATACCGGCATCGAAGGACTCCTTTCGCGACTCACGAAAGTGAAATAGCCGATAGGCGGTGTCGCGCGCGGCTCTCCCCCGTTGGACTTGTCCGTCCCACTTGTCGCTCGTGTGTCCCCGGAATCCCCGGAGACGGTGCGCGGGACGGTCAACGACTTGTCGTCGCCATCGAGAATGAACGCGCGTGGATATCATTAAGCCGTGGATATATAGCTAACCTAAGCGAAGCCAATCCGATCTGGTATAAGATCCTAAGCTTGGATCGAATGAGATCGAAGTTGGCGGGCGCATGATTTATTGCTTAGGATCATAATTATTGCGTTAGATTTATTGCGTGTTCCGAAGGTCTTCTTCTGATTTTCTATCCTTCTGAATTTCAAATCCCACTCGGTGTCACGATGCGAGAGCAATGTCAAAACGGAAAATCGAAAGACTCCCGCACAAATGACATCAGCGTGTTACAGCCGAGTCGTCGAGAACCAAACGGCGGGCTGCCTGGCGCTGGTCTTCATGCGGTTATCCTCGGTAAACGCGTACTCGTCGAGTATATCGATAATAGTCGCGGAGGATCGGATCGTTAAGATCGGGCTGGGGTACGCGAACGGTCGAACGAAAAACCGGTCGCCGTGGCCGCGGCGGCTGGCGATCGCGAAGAATCGCGACGAACGATCGGCAGGACGACGTCGTTCCGAGGTGCCGGCGTTACGCGATCTCTCGTTGAACCGAACGGCCCAACATCTCGCGGTCTCTTCGCGCGCGCGGGCGCGCGACTTGGCCACGAGAACATTTCTTTCGCGCACTCGCGGGGTATTCTCCCGATTAAACGCCCGTGGAATTTCATTCGGGATTCTCGCGATTTATCGATCGAAGAACTGAGCTCTTGAACGGACAAAACCTGTGAGTCTGTACCGTTGGCCGAAGCCAACGTTTCAAGTATACCAAACACGAACTTGAACGCGATCCTGCAAATGGCTTTATATATCGACCGACAAGAAACTACTTTGAGTCCTTTTTGCCGACAGCTTTCAACGTATCTCGGGTCTGAATTCACGCGATTGAATATTACTGACCAACGTTTTTTTCCCCGCAATTTATGTATATTTAAGCTATTCAGTGGACTTTTTGCAAGCTCTTACAAATGAAAGTCTCTATCGAGAAATGAATTTTCAAATTTTTTACAGATTTCTTTTTCAGTTAGTTTCGCTGTAATTGTATGGGTCATATTAATCGTTAAATTTTTCATGTGTGTTTGAATTATTATTATCATTTAAAATCTATTTCCGAGCCCAAGCTGGGTATCTACTCGAAATGGTGGAATAGGTGATTTATATGTTTGAAACAATCGACATTGGCAAAAAATTCAATCACTATTTTCACGTTTCCTTCCATGTGGACACTTTCGTCGATAATTCGACGTGGGAGAGAAAAAAAAATAAATTACTCGCACATTATTTTTATCTAATATTTTGATAAATATTTTGTAAAAATATGTGTGTGAGCTCGACGGCTAACAAGCGCCCCGCTGTCAGGGTTGGCCTCGCGTCAGTGACGACGACGTAGCGTCGAAAGCCGAGCATGAGAGAGACAGAGATCGAGATGTTGAGAGATGAAGAAAGAGAGAGAGAGAGAGAGAGAGAGAGAGCGAGAGACACATGTACCCGAATATTTACTACAAAGATAAAAGAATTTGTCGTCTCTGATTTAATTAAGCGAGCTCACGAAGCTGCGGGGGTTCCTCGGAGCATCGCGATCAAGAAGATCCCAAGTGTCTCGATGACGATCCTTTTGTCGTTTCGAATGTACTTTACGAGCGGACAATTTTTTTTTAATCGACACGGCAGGCTCAGACGTCTGTGACGATCGCGGATGGCTGACAAGCAACAATTTATCGGTTTATTAGGTTGAAACGATTATATCAGACGCGAATGAGGGTCAACCCAGTTCCTCGCCCGTTTTGTGCCGCTCGATGCCGTTTTCGACATTAATTTATCGTTAATCAATGGAAAAAAAACAGCTGCGCTCGCTAATTGGACTTGGCGCGCGATCACCTCGCATTTTTTTTCGTAAACTCGCCTAACGCGCCTCAATGCTATGGTTTTCTTTTTTTTTCGTCAGAGAAATATAGGGTGAAACCGGGTGAGTTGGCACACGTTTTTTTAATAGTCACAATGGTCGTGTAACTAAATTCTTCATACACGTCTTCAAGAATCGATTAGTGCATTTGGTTCCATGAAAAATATTGTTAACAAGCTTGTGATTTCAGTTTCGTAGAAAGATGTACAATCGAGGTCGACCAAATTGTCCGGGAGAGATGGCACATGCATTCTTATAAATTTGGATAGAACTAATTTTTTTTTCAATTTCAATTAATCAAAATCGGAACTCGATCCCACAAAACAACTATATTTCTTTATTTAACACTTAAATTCAACAAGTTAGCACGTTGAACGTTTTTTCAAATATCAAAAAATTCGAGTAAAACGCAAGTTTATTGCGTCCATTTTGTTTTGCTTGAAAATCGTCGGCATTTTCAATCTGAAAAATGATATGTTGACAGTTCTGAATTATGAATATATTATTTTTTTTCAATAAAAATATATGTTCCGGATAAAAGGCGTGCTATCTCTCCCTATTATCAACGAGAGATAGAAAACTTTGTAATGCATCACTATACTCTTCAATTCAATGAATCCTCTGAAAATAGCTTCTAGAAGGTCCCAATACATTAGCGCATTGGCTGGGCTAGGACAAAAAAAATAATTTCCCAAGTAAATGGATGTCAAAGTTTGCGATTCGGTACTAATTTTTCAATTACAACTTGGCAAATATCAGCAAAACAAAACTAAAATGTTTTACTTACCTCGCGTCATTTGCGTCAAACCAGAATTTAACTCGAAATGGCGTGAAGATCTCACAATTACAACCAAAAAAAATTAAGGGGGGTGCTATTGCTCCCTGTGTGCCAACTCACCCGGTTTTACCCCAACGAAATTCGCGCGTGAAGCGCTCAAATGTGCTCACAAGGTGGAGGAGGGCAGGAGGGGGCGGGGGGAGGGCAAGCGGATGAGGCTAATTACACGCAGGCACGGGACTGGAATATCATCGACTAGCGAGGATATCGCTAATGAATTCGGCTGTCTCGAGAACGAAACGATATCGTCGAGTGTCAAACGTTATTACGTAGACGTTTTTGAATTTGCTCTGTTGCGCGCGCAATCTCGTCGTCGGACACTGGCGGAGAAACGATGCGACGAACCGACGAGAGCGGTGCCATAAACGCTAATGGCTTTATAAACGATGCGTTTCAGAATCTTTACGATTCAACCTATATACACATATATATGTGTGTGTACGCATTAAAGTTTGGTATAGGACGCTAGCCTCGATGAGCGGCAAGGAAAAGGGGTACGTAATCGGGGCGAGGTGCATGGACCTTGCCGTTCGACCGTAAATGATATTTCGATGGACCCACAAATCGCTGTTACTCTTCCAATCTTCGTATTCGGAAAGTTGAAAAAAAAAATTTCGAAATTTTTTGTTTTTTTTCTTATTTTTATTATCGACGTTAATTGGGTAAGACGATTTTTTTATATCAACGTTTGTGATAATCGTAAAATACAATTATACGAATGTTAATGTACGAGTATCAGTTGTGATGATTGTTTCGAGGAAATTGAGTGGATAATGGTCGTAATTGATTAATAATAATAATAATAATGATCGATTGTTATGACTATAAAAAAAATTCGCTGACACATTTTTGTAAAGACGTGGCAAATTTTGCACCTCGAGACGTGTGTCATTTGTCGACACCTGCCAGTGACTGGACCATCCAGGTTTTTTTTATCATCAGCGAGCGAAAACGATGAAAAAAAAATGAAATCTCCAATTTTATCAAAATGTTTGAATTTTAAGATATTAATCATCAATTTTAATTACAATCATAAACCACAATGCTACCACCTCATGTGCACAGACATCAGTCGTGACGATCGTCTCAAGTAAATTGACCGACGATTAAACGTTAATTGAATAATTGTCACGGCCATAAGGAAATTCGTTGCGACATTCTTACAAAACCGTTTGCGAGCGATTACTTCGAAACTCACATCGGTCCGTCTCGGCTATTCGTCGAACGGTGGCCAGTGACTGAACCCGTTTCGGATTTTCCCATCGCTCGCGAGTTAAGACGAGAAGGACCGATGAGAGAGTTCACCCGTGGAGTGGAACTATGTACCCAGTCTCGTCTCGTCCTGGCGTGAGATACGTCGACCACATGTAGGAACCGCCTTAATTGGCAGTGACGTATCCAACTTTAAGACTATGTTTTCTCATAGCCACTCGTTCGAAATCTCCACACTCGGTGGCCAACAACCACCGGTATATATACTCTCGTTATCGTTAATTTTAATTATCTCTAGTAGCCCGTAGGAGCACCGGGGAACCAGCTACGTGGCACCCTCCGGTGCTCCAGTCCTCGGTGATGTCTCCCCCCCCCCCTCCTCCCCCTTTCCCCTTCTGGAGATGTCCCTTGGACTTGGTTGGGTTTCCACAACTGTTGACCACACTGCGAGAAGCCTTGAATCTTTTCCACCTTTCAGCTGATCTCGAGAGGTGCGCTCCCTGATGCAGCACCGGGGGGAAACTGACGACGACGAAGGTGCCCCGTCGTGACAGCGAGGCGCACCCGGCCAACCCTTCACTCCGCAGAAGACACGGAATGACGAGAAAGATCGTAGATATCTCTCTTGTTCTGTATATACGTACATACCTCTCGTTTATCCGGACACACCGAACGAAACCGTAAAATTCTTCCGGATTACGGAATGACCGTGGTTTTAGTTGGGTAACCCGTTTTTCACGTGTATCCAACTAAAAGCAAATTTATCGAGCTTCAAGGGATTAGAGATATACGACGAGCGATGGGCATTATTTAATTGAATGAACATTTGTGTTGAATAGTTTGCTTTTATACATGGAAATGTGATTAATTGGGATGCGACAGTTGATAGTCACATTTTTGGGATAATTATGAGCCGTTTAGGTGGGGTATTATTGTACAATGGATTTTGAGATTTATTAGGTTTTAGAATCCATGATTATTCGGTCGGAAGACGATTTTAAATGTTTTTTTATTGAATTAATCACTAGAAAAGAATTAAGTCGACGTATAATAATTGTTATCTTTCGATACATTTTTGATAAGACAAGTTTGTTGTGATTATTCGATTTTTGCATGTGGTGATTATGATAATTGTGGTTTTCTTTCATAATTGTCTTTATTTATCATTGACAGAAAAATCCAACGAAATAAACAACATTCAATTTAGCAAATGTTCTGTTGCATTTTTGGTTAGAAAAGTGATGACACTCAATTCGCTGTGAATCCAAATTTTTTTATGACACAATTAACAATGTTGTTGCTAAAATCACGTCGAAATTAATGAAAATCGAATTTAACGAACATTTCGTTGCAGTTCTGGGTTAGAAGGAATTATAGAGATTCGTGCTCGTTTCCATCGATTCCAGTTTTCGTTTTTTTCTTTGTTTTTTTTTTCTTTGTTTGTTTCTTTTTTTCTAAAGCGATATCTTTCTCCAATTGCACTAAACGCAGTTATTCCAAAGCTATAATACTAACAGAACGATCTGACCCTCTTCAACTCTCGACTGGAGAAGTAAAGACCGAGTATCGTGATACATGCCCGAGGATCCACCCACTCCGGGACCGAACGTATGTGTATATCTTCTCGGTGCACTATCGCTCCGAGGGCTTTTCCCCGAGCGTTATTCTCCCCCCCCCCTCCGTAAGATCCGCCTCGATAATTAAATCTCTTTTAATCGTCTCTCGGGTAATCGTCTCGAATTAGATACGTGCCCTCGCCATTGCACTTTCCGACTCTCGTTTCTCTTCATCGTTCGCTCATACATCAGTCCGGTGTGCGTTCGGTCCGCTACTTTTGCGCTCCACTTTCTCTCTCTTTCTCTCTCTCTCTCTCTCTGATTATCCTTCGACGTTCTATGCACGCTGGAACGTCGGAGAAGACGGCAAAGAGATGAAGTGGACGTGGCCGCGTCGAAGCGGACGAGCGACCGAGTCGAAATGGACGAGGCCGGGGCACGATGGTGTCCACATACAGTCTCGCGAGTTAATGTTTATCAATTCATGAATCGATTTGGGTTTTTAAAAATATTTTTAATACAGTGATCTAATGTGTTAAATTTTAATCGCATCCTGGTGACTGTCCTGATATCGCATTTGTTCAGCGAGACAGAATTAAAGATTCAAGAAATTGAATCGATGCGTTTTAAAAGCAGCACGCGTTTTCACAAAATATTCGACGTGTTGACCTTTTGGTGTTCGACAAGTTTTAGATCAACTTTTTCAGACTTGCATGGAAAACGAATATGTCACTTTATATTTATTTAGTATGCCACAGTATGTATGCCATTTAGTATTTTTGCACGTTCAATGAATTATCATATAATATTATAATTCATTTTTTTTTTTTAATTCTTGGGAAACCAAGCAACTTTCACAAAAATAATATTTCGTTATTATATCAGTAACTCGTCCTATTCGACCAATATCAAAAAAATTATTTTTCAGGTCAACGTGCCGAATTCTTAATAAATTCTCACCTATATATAAACCACCTATACACATGTTCTACAAGAGTTCAGTGAACTATAATTTTTTCAGCATCTACGGACAAACCCATCGCACGTCAAAAGTCCTTTTTTTTCCACAAAGCAGCAAAAAATGGTGTAACACAGATATTATCCGAATCCATGGTCAAACAAAGACGACCAAACTGACCAATCGGATCGACAAGCCCAATTGGCCCCGGTCTTCCAAACCTCGATGTACGAAGCAAAGCATAAAACCAATTGTGCCCGAGCACACACGTGGAACAAGCGAATCGAAAGAAACCCGCGCGCGGAGTGGCATTCTTTCTTTCTTTATTTTTTTTTATTTTTTTTTATTATTTTTCATCGTCGTTCCTCGGTGCTCTCGTTTCGTCGGGGCTTGACTCCTCGTTCGCGATCTCTTCCCGCTCGTTCTATACTCCCATAGGGAGCACTTAGCGGAATACGGTCCCGGTGATTATTGGCCGCGATAATGATCGAGTCGCCGGGACCAGAGTCGAGAGTTGTCTATGGCGGTGATTGTGGGTCGCGCGAGAGCATCCTTAAGGCAATGCGAGGGTGGTTATTAGGGTCGACTGGTTACATCTTGAAAAAAAATATCTTTGCCGCTCAAACCGTTCTCCCTCTTCGTTTCTTATTCTTCGTTCGTCTCTCTTGCTCGCCCCGTCCTCGTTCGTCGCGTTTCGCGACTGCCGATCGAAGCGAGAAAACAACGAAGCTCGAGCTTCAACCCTTCGAACCAATTCCAATAGCACGCCGTGGCCCGGGGGCTTTTCTTTTGGGTTATCCCGTGACCGTTCGCCACGTCGGCCTTCTTCGACAACCAACAACGACATTCGGCGGTCAGAAAACATTTTTTTTTTTTCGTCATGGCCGAAGGGCTTTTTTTCGACGGTTCAAAAAACTTCTTTCAGTCACCTCAATGGCAATGTGGGCCCATTCGAGTCCGCTGCAGAAATGTTTTCTGACGCATTAGCGGCTATTCGATCGTGATTTTGCGATAATTGAGATGCTGTGAAATTTACGTGAGCGGCAGCAGATATTTGGAAAATTGTATTATTGGACGAGATGTTTGGCTCGAAGAATGTCAGACTGAAACGGTAGACTGAAGGGTAGCATACGTTGGTCGATGAGCTGTCAACAGCTTAGGACCGAGACATCCTAAAATAATTCCACATTCCATTCCAGCGATGACAATGAATAGTTCTAGATTTCTTCATCGGTCGAACTATTGCCAGAAGCCCTTAATGAAAAAAAATGTCATACTGAAGAATAGGCAATAGGCATTTCAGGATACTTATGATGATCTTGATAACAAATAATAATAATAATAATAATAATAATACGAATCATTAAGAAAGAAAAATAAAAAGGTGGTCCATCGACAATTCTCTAACCAACCGAATAATCGCTGCGACCAAAAGCAAATCACACATCGAATAATAATGATATCTACTGATAATAAAAATATTAAGCTACATAGCATTATAATAGTCTTCTTACATCATATACCTACGCTTGTCAATCAGGCAAGAGTCGTTGAATTGGAAAATTAACATCGCACTATGTAACAATATTTAATCTTGTGTATCATCGATATGTCTCAACAAAATTTGTGTGGTTAATTAATGTCCAAGTACCATAAAAAAAGTGACGACGGTTTCGTATCATACGAGCAAAGCTTTGCCGAATTCGTTCAGCATTGAAATATCGTCCGAAATACCGTGTTAAAAAAAAATCTACCCTCCGGGCAGCACCTTCAGATTTTTTTTCGAGCCCTGAGTTCGATTCACCAAGAATGGCGCTCTTCGATGATTCCGTTGTTTCGATATATGCGGCAAACGCATCCCAACGAAATGTTAAATAATTCAGTGAGGTCCTGTCACTGTCGCGCATAAATCCTATAATACAACGTGTTGCAACTGATGGCCCGCGAGTCGGCGGCCGAAGAAGGATGGTCCACGAAGTCGCGGTTCACCGTGGCCCGCCTCGAGAGACAACGTAATAGGTCAGTAATTACGTATGGCGAGGAGCGATTAAAAGCTGATTTTAATTGGCGAAGGCGCGTAGCGCCCGGAGAAAGAGAAAATTTTCGCTCGTGCTGTATCTTTTACCTCGGTGCAAAACTACAATTTCTTTCGTTTTCGTTTTTGTTTTTTTTTTCAATTCTTTTTTATTCATTTATTTCTATCTCTCGACTGCAAAACTCAAACTCTTTGGAGTGCGTCTCGCGAATCGTCTTTCGTTAACGTTCTCCGTCTTTCTCGTTCACGTGCGTTTGCAATGGGCGAGAACTTCGCGCGGCCTTTGGCGTTTCTGTGTATAATCTATTCGGTTGTTTTGTGTTTTCACATGCGCTCTGTCTTACCGACACGCGCATACGCATCATCGGCGCATAAATCTTTCTAACATGTAAGACGGTAACTAGTAACCGATTCACATTTATGGGACTGTTGTGAGATATTAGCTATTACAAAGAGTTATGAGCCGGGGTGGTCGCGCGGCTCGCACCCGATGAGCGCTCCCTCGCCTCGCCCGTGGCCACATCATCGAAGGTACGAGCACACGGAGCTTGATATGATCCTCGAACGCACGCTCGGTGACCGCTCGATTGCTAGTTCGCAATTTCGTGGACGGGCATCTTGGGTTTAGGTTTTAAAATCGAACTGTGGGTGTAAAAAAAGTGGAACTCTTCGTACAGTCGGGCGATCTTTGAGATATCTAATGTCATACAGCAAGCCCTGCTGTGTGACATTATCGGCAAACGCGATTTTTTTTTAAATATTATTTTGACACCCACATTTCGTATATTTTTCTTTATATAATTTTTTTTTATATAATCGTATAATTTATTATTTTTTTCGTATAACACCCAACCCTCAAATTTAATTCTCACTGTCTGATCTCAAATTCTGATCCTTTGCTAATGAGAAATTTGATATCGTTGGTTCCAAAAATACGAAATCTTAGAAGTTTGAAGTGGAAACACGATTTTACAAAATGCTCCTTTGGACACCGTATGATAAAACGATTATTTTTCGTCGAGTCAAAAAAAATGAAAAAAAAATCTGGACTATCCGATGATAAATTTCGCATCGGTGATACCAGAAATAACACAATGTTGGGAACTCGGTTAGTGTCAATGAATATTTAAAGACAATGAAACTTATTCCAACCAAACATAATCGAGTCATCAAATTAAATTATTAAATGGTCAATTATTTTATTTAAATCGTGTATGTTTTGTTTCCCTCTGTGCCTATTTCCCTCATTTATGCATACTTATTATTGTACGATAAAGGGATGTTGAAAAAGAAAGCCATCTGTCTTCGTGGCGGCGATACAGCGTCACGACAATCCTTTTCTACGTCGGCTTTCACCCTTTCGACAATTTACACGCATTAAGCGAACCCTCGAAAATCAGTCTACGACGCTCGAATTTCTTTTCGAGCACGAGTTTTCCCCGAATTCACCGGTGCAGATATCTCTTACCGTCATTTATATTTGTTCCGTCCATTCGTCTCCTTTCTCTTCGCTCGGAAATAGATGCCTATGTTTAACGCGAAGAAAAAACGTAATAACGACTCTCAGCTCGTCGCGGATTTGTAATTATCGAATTAAGATAGAAGCCGGCGTCTGCGGTGTTATGGTTTGTTGCTTCGGTCTGAAACACGGCTGTGTATATTCATGCAAATACTTTTACGGAAATACCTATAATATTCACGAAAATGATTGAGCCCCATTGTTTTTTTTTTCTTTTCTTTTTTGTCTTTTTTGTTTCAAGCGCGACGAGCTGCCCTCTGGGTTTGCACCCTCGAGGCACGTTGCTCATTGTTGTCACGAACCAAGAAATCGCGGTTCTGTCACGCGAACCGCACAGTCGCAACGAATGCTTCGAGAATGCTCCGCTTTCGCGTATTTATCCTTTTTTTTCGTTTCTTTTCCAAAATTAAAGAAAAAAAATCACACCTATTCACACAACTTTATCGGTGGATCCGCATCTGCGCGTCAAGCGGACGAGACACCTGTGCCGTGTCCGCTGAAACGACGCCTAGAAATTTTGGGGAAATTGCTGCAAAATCTTGGGCCTTATTAACTATGCTAAATGTCGTGAACGAAGAATTTTTTGTTTTTTTGTTTTCACGTCTCCAGGCGATGGATAATTAGGTTTTCAGAATTGTTAGGTTGTTATCTTGTTGACGATGCGACTTCACGCTTTCTTTTCGGAGTTTAAGATATGCGAGAAACAATAATACGGTATTTTGATTTTTCTTGCAATTTGCATTACGTCTCTCTTTTTCGGGATCACAGTACGTTCTAATATGTACCGATTTTGTCATGTATTGGAGGTAAAATGCTACATCAACTGGCCGTCGTGGGTGTAAAAGAGATAGCGCTGTTGGGCATGCTGTGGTGTGCGAGAGAGAACGAGAGAGACATCATATGGCTCCTCATTTCGAAGTCTACAATTTTTTTACCATTTTTTGTTCCGTGCTTTTTTTAGAACCTATGTCTCCTTATCGATTCCACATGATATTCGAAATGCTTTTCAAACAGTTAAACCCAACAAAATTGGTATATACAATTTCAATTGGTTTTTTGTCCTGTGCAATTCTTTATTATTTGAAATTTTTTACCTCGATATTTCGGGGGTTCGAATGTGATTCAAGGATCAGGGTATGACATTTTTGGATGAAAGCTGATTCTTCGGAAAATACGCTTCGTACAATTATAACAGAACTCCACTTAAATCAAGATTCGTTGAATCATTTAATATTATGTCCCTCAGTCTCCAGCTGACATAATTTTCATTTTTCCATTAATTATTCGATATTGACGAATAAGTACACTGCATAAGTCATTGAATATCTAGGCTGAAAAACTCAACATAAGTACTCTCGGATGTACGACCACTTTTTGTTACTATTCCTGTATTCCAAATTTCCAAAATTCACAATCAACTGTCATTTTTTCATCCATGCACCAAAAATGTTAAACAACAAAAAACGTGGGCGTATCAGAAGGGGTCACTCACCGGCGAATAATTGGCGCGACGGATATATGAATATTATCCATCGTCTCGAACAACGTAGCCGTATAAACGACAGTGTGGACACAAAAAAAAATAAAATAAGTGCGAGTGAGCAACGAAATGAAAGGCTACGGTGTGCGCATTGGTGCGCGTGTCTCGCATATTCAAAATTATACGAGTTTCGGCGCATTTTATTCGAGCACATTACGGTGATTATGTCTTTTGGCGGAGCCTCCAGGTCTAGCCAAATTTTGTTCGAGAGTCCTCCTCGTCGACTGCCCGACGACCTCAGGAACCACGCGTTGTGTCCCTTCGTCTCGCGTTTCACGAGTTTCTATACGGGGGGCGCGACTGTGGCAATACACGGTCTCAGAAGCTGGCCAAATTACACGCGACCTAAGTGGACCCGATTCGAATGATTATTATTATTACCCCGTAGACGCAAAATGCTCCGAATGTTCGTTTCCCGGAACGTTTATTATGTCCCAGCCATATTTTGTTTTTTTCGAACTTTCGTTCAAGTTCCTCATTTGAATGCCATTTGCCATGCTGAAACGGTGCATGGCATCGTCGTCCTAATGCCAAGGCTCGCAGACGTATCTCGGGGCCGCGACCCTGCCGGACTTTGTTATTATCGTGCTTGTTTCACGGTTTTTATTTTTTTTCGTTTTTTTAATTCAATTTAGGTTTTTTTTCTTGGGGATGTAAATCATCTAATTAACCAGAAAGAATTGGGATGGGGTTTCGTTCCAGCAGTTTGCTCACGCGTTTTAGTCGTAGGTGCAAAAGTGAGTAGTAAAAAAAACGCAAAATTCTAGGTCTTGATGGTAATTACGATTATTTGGTTTCCTTAAGTAAAACGTATAGACTCAATGGTTATAGTTAGACAATCGTTGATGAGACACAGCGTATCGAGGTGTTAAAAAACTAATATTGGTCCATCCCTAATGTTGACCCTTCAAAATTTGAAGACGTGTTTATTTAGGAAATATTTTTTATGCAGACTTCGATAATTATATTGTGTTTACTTCGACTACAATTATTTTTCAGACAGTGACGAAAATATAAACAATACTCAAGCATAGCAAAATAATAATAATAATAATAATAATGATAATAATAATAATCATAGAAAATATTTCGACTACAATCATTTTGCTGACAGTGACGAAAATAAAAATAATACTCAAGCATAGCAAAATAATAATAATAATAATAATAATAATAATAATCATAGACAATTATGCAATAGTCGACTATTTTCTAGCCAGATAAACCAATAAAAATCTCTTATGAACAATAGCCAATTAAAATAAATTCGAAAGACTGACTTTTCATTCGATCAATCGACATAACGATCAAATTTCCGTAAATCACTTACGATTTCAATCGAAAAAGTGAATATTCCAATTAGTATTTTTTTCCAGCCCACACATAATCGCGATAACTGCACGGGACCGAAAATTATATTCTCTGACCTGAAAAAATACCAACCCTGTTATTGCGAATATCTCGAGCCCGAGGGACCCCATTTTTCCCTCAGCCTTCCAGTACCCAGAAAGCATTCCGAAACTTCGAACATCACGAGAGTCACTTTGTCTGCACGCCAGAAAGGACAGACCCAAACCTACTGGGGTCGAGTAATGGAATCTCGTGGGTGGATCGGCAAAGACATCCCAAAATGAGAAACACAAAACGAGCGGAGCGTCTTTGGGTCCACACACATATATATATATACATCGAGATGCCTGTGGTGTCGAGGATGATTGCCACGTTCGTGGTACGCGAGTTCTTCACCGAACGCATTCGGGATACCATTGTAATTAGGCTTGATTCCGGCGCCAAAGAGGTTGGATATCCTTGCGGCACAAGGACTCGGTCCTGGGACTATCTCGTGGGCTCGTTGCACGGCCGTTGGCTTATACCGGGGCCTTCGGTAGGCTTTTGAGAAATAGTAATAAGATTTAAAAAGAACAAAAGAAAAAGGGACCAGAATGTTCGGACGGGTTCGTCGAATGAGGGGGCGGGGGGGGGGGGGGGGTAAGAAAAGAGATCCGTAGGAATTTCGTGGGTGGATCGTCGTGGAACGGACGAGCACTCGAAAAATGTCCTGCGGCTGGCGCGCGCCTCGCGAGCCGTCCCTATTCCCTTTCTTACCGTCTCCCCCAAAATTCTCTTTTTCTTCGCTACACGTCGGGACGTATGGAATACAGAAAGAGATTGGCAGGAGATCATTGGCGTGCCACGAATGTGTAGACGGGACAATGTCCTCCGGGCCTATGGACCCCATAAAGCCACAGCCACTTCTGCGAACACACCTTGATTATCGTTATTACGATTATCTAGGCGCCGGTTCAACACAAAATATGTATCGATGCAAGCTGCACAGCACGAATTCTTCACCCTCTACCATGTCCGTAAGCAATTATGTGTTTGCGTTGAAAGAAAAAACATTATTATGTTTATTCATAAATTATATCTTGTTGAGCGATCGTCATACGAATGGTATTCGTCACTGATATTATGGAGAATGGATTAATTTCATCGATGTATAGACTAGGTTTGTATATTAACCTATTATTTATGTTAATTGATCGTGTACGTTGCAACAAGTACGTGGAAAAATGATAATCGATGGATCGGAATTTTATTTTGTTACGATCGTTTTATTTTTTTTCTTCGTGTGAATTATTTGAAATACAGTAAAACCTCCGGATAGTCGAACTCTCAATGGTAAAAAATGTGACGCCCCTCGCAGAATATCTTGTGATTAAATGTAGTGATGCTTCAATCGTAGTAATTTGACAGTAACACGAATACATTGAACTGTTTCGCTATTGGGCAATCGATCAACGTTCCGATAGTTCAGTCTCGCCCGTTTATATCCCCGATTTTGAATTATTTGGGAAGCTGCTCTGGATTAATTTCTAAGCGCACAACTTTGTGGGACATGCGTGATCACTTCATGGACTATTCTTTGTTGCTTATCGATTGTTGGTAAGTGCACGATGATCGATTCGTGGCATAGTAGATTGCATGAGATTTATCAGCGGCCGGTCAGTCGTTAGATGTCGATGGTAAGTCATAATAGTTTACTTCGTTACCGACTGTAGAAAAAACAGGGATCAACTACGTTGATTGTCGATAATGGTGCTCTATCTTGTCAACATGCGTGTTTCAATTTTTTTTTACGAATTTTTTTTTTCTTTTGAAAATCGATGGGTCATGAAAATCGATTCTTATCCGTTGATCTTCGAGAGTTGGGTGTGAAAAGGTTTGGAGTAAACGTCGTTTCGTTCGTAGCGAAGCCGAAAACAATTTAATCGCACTTTTAAAGGTTTTTAACCCTCCAATTTTGACGAAAATCGAATCTAACGGTTCATTCACATAGACATGGCTCTGTATATGTAAGTCAACGGTTGATTTACATAGGTATACCCTTGTATATGTCACTGGTAACCGAGTTTTCGTTGGTAGTAGAAAAAAAATTCATTTTTTTATGAAAAATAGTACATTATGACACTAGTACGAAAAAATGTTTTCTGACGAGTGTGAGTTTGCAGAACGAGCCGAAGGCGAGTATTGCAATCACACGAGTTCAGAAAACGTTTTTCGTACAAGTGTCGTACGAATTTTTATATCACAAGGTCCGTAAATGCGGTTTGAAGCGAACGAAGTGAGCGTAAAACCGCACTTTTACGGACAGCGTGACATAAAAAATTTATTTTGACAAAAAAAAATTTTTTTTTGGCGAAAAATGATGGGTCGGGAAAATCGATTTTTATACGTTTATCTTATAGAGTTGGGTGTGAAAAGGTTTGTAGTGAACGTCGTTTCGGTCGTATCCAAGCCGAAAGAATTTATTTCAGACTTTTAAGGGTTTTTGGACCCCGAAATGTCACGAAAATCGATCCAAACGGTTCGTTCACATGGATATGGCTCTGTATGGGTGATCTAGCGGTTGATTCACATACAGACACCCTTGTATACGTCTCTGGTAACCGAGTTTTCGTTGGTAGTAGAAAAAAATCGATTTTTTTATGAAAAAAAAAATTATTTTGACGAAAAAAAAATTTTTTTCGGCGAAAAATGATGGGTTGGGAAAATCGATTTTTATGCGTTTATCTTATGGAGTTGGGTGTGAAAAGGTTTGTAGTGAACGTCGTTTCGTTTGTAGCCACGCCGAAAGAAAGTTTTATGGACTTTTAAAGGTTTTTAGACTCCCAATTTTGACGAAAATCGAATCTAACGGTTCATTCACATGGACATGACTCTGTAAATTCTTGTTTCAAATCTCGACACGCACTTGAGGAAAGAAGCGATTGTCGCAGGGTCGTTTGGCGCTTGCCTATTTGAAAAAAAATATCGGACATGTAGAAAATCACAAGAACTTAGCTAGGGCGCCACCTTTGCCGATATCAGGGCCCTCGATAATTTTCGAAGGAAAAAATGCAACTATTGTTTAATTTTCATAAATTCTAATTTCAATTTTTTCTTACAGAAAATTTCATAAAATTTATAAAACAATGAAAATGTTCTAAACTGTTCTAAACTCTAAAATGTTCTAAGCTAAATCTGTGGCAAAAATTCAAACCGTTTCGAATGTGTTCGGATTAGTGTTCGGAATACAGCAAAACAACGATGTTACTGATGTTTAATAACGTAATTTTTATTATTTAAATTAAACGTGATAATGTTATCATACGATATAGTATATCTACAGGAAAAAGTACAAAGTTATAAGTTATTATGCGGTAATAATCTTGTATCGGTAATAATAATTATTTAGGTACTTAGCGGTGAGTTCAACGGTACGATAATAATCGGAGCGCTCAATCAGTTGGGGCGCCGAGGAGGATTTTATTTGGGTACAGAAAAGCGGGGGACGATACAATTCAACGAAAGTAGCAAAATGGATAGGGTCAGGGTATGCGAATAAATATACAAAAAGAAAAAATAAAATTATTGTTAATCAACCGGAGCAACCACGACAGAAGGCACAAAAACTGCTACACGTAGCCTCTGAAAAATTAGTTCGGTGTAAGTTGTTGTTTCTTCCCCTTCCCTTTTTTACCCTAAGTCGTGTCTTCGGTTTTCATATTTGCATCTGTTGCTCGAGATAATTTTTTCGAGACGAAAGGTCTCAGTTTTTATTTTTTTTCGAGACGAAAGGTCCGTGTTTTAATTTTTTCTTCGTTACATACGACACGTTGTAATCGGTAATAAGTGTCACGAGGGTATAATGTAAAAAATGTGTGTCCTTCATCGAACGAAAATTCTAAGCGATACATGAGTCACGATCAACTCGGCGTCGAATAATCATCGACGTTATCAACAAAGTGTAAATTGATTTTTCTGCTCGATTGAAAATAAAATATCCATTTCTCGACGCTTCGGCTCTCGTTGAACCTTTCCGGTTATCTTATCGTTATTACACACGCGTCCCGTTATAACATCCACGTGATATTTTTTTCTGTTTTTATCGGGCGTTCCGTGCATATCGTTTCGCGACATTGTTGGGAGGCACGCAACTCTCCTCAATCGCCATACAGCCAGCGACAGCTCTTTCTCTCTCTCACTCTCTACAAATCTTTATTTTCACTAACGGTTAAAAAATATTGCGCGCCGATGGCGTGCGTAAGCTGACGTGTGCGGAAGAGCTACTGCTTTTCCTCGATTTATCCATCGATTCAAACTACATAGTCGTATCGACCGAATCGACTCTCCAATTTGCTATCAACGAAAATCAACAATTCTTATATTTTGATTGTCGATGTTCGAACGACGGACAGTCGCCAATCAACCGATGAAAAAAAGAATTATTTCCTCGAGAAAAAAAATGTATAATTCGAATTCGACATGAGCTGCATCGAATTGTTATTATTTACTTTTTTCTTCGTTAAAAAAAGAAGGAAAATTGAAGAATACGATTTAGCAATTTTCGAACTTGAGGGAGGAAGCATTCCGTACTCTAAAATTTTGTTCTTCAGCTTCAGTCGTGAAATTAAAGTCTGCTGTCGTTACATACAAGACAACGATAATGCAGCAACTTTCATTCATTCCACTATATATATTTTATATATATAAATATATTTGGCGTGACTCGTGAATGATTAAACGACTGGAAGTGAATTTTTTTTTCAGTTTTTAATGAGAACAGCTGGCTCGTCGACGGCACTTTCTTGTTTCGAAAAGCCACGACTGTCGTATATAGATCGAGTGTTGCAAGAATACAAAAAAAAAAACGACTTAACAAGCATAAAATTTGGTATAATGTTAGAAGAAAAAAAAATTCTCACGTGACTGTACATAATGGGGACTCCGGATTCCTCGAAAACGTTTCTTAAAAGCTAAACTTATTTACAGTTCGGCGTCGATGAGTGAGTTACAGAGATGACGAATAGCGAGGAGTATTATTATTCTGTTTTTTTTTTTTCAATCATTCAACAAACAAAAACAATAACAAACAATACATTTTTCTTCGCGTTAATAATTACTGCTTAATAAATTATCGTATCGATTTTCAGTAATGGTAAATGTATTAAAATATCCGAATGTGAAAATTTGGACACACCCCGAAAAATCTGTGGCGATTTAATGAGATTTTGTGAATCAAAAAAGCCGAATAAAAAATCGCGTATGAGGTAACGCCGAAGCGGTATGCTTTCGAGACTCTGACTTCTGTCACGATATAGATATATATATATATATATATTTATATTTATATGCATATGTATATAATAATAAGTCAACCTCGCTGAGGCTCGTCATGACTGATGCGTAGCGTAGCGTTGTGTTAAAAATTTACCCGTTCGCGACACGACCAGCCATCGATGCATTTAAGCTCTAAAAAAAATTAAAAAAAATAGAAATAAAAAGAAAACAAGTATACAGTAACAGAAAAAATTTGATTGGTCATGGTTGTTTGTGCGCGGCGTGTGCACGCGACTCGCCGTCCATTAAAAAAAAACGTTTGTCGGAGAACTCGATCGGCTAAAATATATCGTATTATTCGGTCGTTCTCAGATCTAAATAAATATGAGTAGACAACGGCGTTCTCGTGAAGTTTACGCCCATGTTCTCGAGGGTGAAATAAATAAAATAAGTTCTGCGAGGTTTACGCGGTTGAATGGTGATTTTAGACCGGCGGTAGCGCCCAGAGGGTTGCGGTCTTGTCGGCCGACGTGCTGAGGAATGAAAATTCCGTTGGGTGCCAGCGTCCGGAGATGACTTTGTCCTGATGTTGGGCAACGACGACACTCGGCAGTGGCATCGTGAGGTCACCTGAAAAACGATAATTCATTTTTTTTTTGTTTTGAAATTTCATTCTCTTACAATTGTTCAACTGGCAAATCAAGGAAGATAAATTAGTGTCAAGTTTTAAAAACTAACACTACTCCTGAGAGTTCGTAAAACGGATTTATGTTTTGCATGAATAATTGGTCCATAGTCTTGAAAATGTTATACAAAATATTTCAGAGCCTAATTAAAAAATATATTATAAATGAATGGTGAATTAAATTATTTCCATTTAATAAACGTATAAACTTTAAACGCCTTTGATTTCTCGAAGCGCACTTGCTTGAATTTGCGTAAACTAGATTTTTTTTTCTAAGGTCTTATTTTGTTCTGTCGAAAAACTTGGACGCAAAGTGATATTTTCGAAAAAAAATTGACTACGAAAATGTGTCATTACGCCGCCGTTTTAGTCAAGCATGATTAAAAAGTTTCTTCTTTTAATGCATAAACACAAGAGCACAAAAGAGTGCTTTTTATTTTGTTAAATAAAGTTATTCATTTGCCCACAGAAAACTCGCGAACTCTGACGTGATTTCAATGCCTGAAGGGTGGTGATAGCTCTTACGAAAATCGAGACTTTAACGAAAACAGTATTTCGTAATTGTCGACTTAATTTGATTTATTTTTGATTTTATTTTATTTTCTTTATTTGTAAAAAATAAATAATCATCAACTAACGCTGCAAATCGGTGAGAACGAGTTTGTTGTCGTAACCCCCGGTCAGAAGATAGTAAGCCGAAGGTGAGAAACGAATGCTTCTGATGTCGGCCGCGTGCGGTTTGAAGCATTGAACGGTGCGTCCACCTCGTATGTCGAAGAGTACGCAACTGCTGTCCTCGTGGCCGGACACCAACAGTCTGCCGGACGGATCCACGCACAGCGCGGCTACGGGACTGCCGACCTGCAACGGTATCAAATTCTGCTGAGCCGAATAATGTCGATCTGCACGGGTTTGGAAAAAACGGCGGCGAACGTCCGACGAACATTCGATTCCCGTATATAATAGTGAAGAACGTGGAGTGATGGTTGAAGAGGGGGAAACGTCGATGGTCGTGCGAAAAAAACACTAGCAGTGTGGAATCGATAGTTCGTACGGACGTGATAAACGTAAAACGATTTTTAACGACGATAACGCAAATGATAAAAATGTTTTTTTTTGGCGATGATGGCGATTCATGCTTCGCACGATTTTTTAAGGACACTGAATCGTTCATGGTTACCGAAAAGTTTCGCTCGCACGTGAAAAATAATTGAGAGGTTCGAAAAAAATGGGTAAGTGTTGAAATTCAGAAGAATCAATGTTCAAAATCCAATGTTGTTGATTTTTTAACCAAAATAAATGACAAAAGTTTTCAATTAGCGCGAAAATCTTTTAAATAGCGTTGATAACACCATACAAAATTTGAGGGTGTGTAATCCTTTGAATTGATGCAAGAAAAAATTGAAATAATGAAAAATCAATGCATTTTTATCTTCCTATTCAAATGCTGGCCAAACAACGCTATATGGACCAGAACTTCGCATGACCAATGTTGTAAACAATCAAATTTTCTACAAAAAAGTCTTCGACGACGATATATCTAAAATTGATAGTTTACGCCCGGCAGAGGTCGAAAGTCTTTTGGTCGTTCTGAATTTCGATCCCCACCCAAAAAAATTATTTCACTGATGTGAGAAATTAACGATAAAGATTTATCACGATCTTTCCGGAAAATTGATAACGATAACGTTATGTGGCTGCAATAATTATAATTGTTTTTTTATTTTATTTTATTTTTTTTATTGATTTTATTTTAAATTTCGTAACGAGCGAATATTTTCGTTCGCATGTACTTATGGTTATGGTTCATGATCGCTAAGCTAGAAGGTAGCTATTGTAACGATCACAAGCACTTGTCGAGTGAGGAAATTAGTGGACCAACCCTGCTGCCGGGAACCGTCGCTGGTGTGACCATATTGACGCATCCACGGGTTCGCAAGTCCCAAAATCGTACGGTCTTGTCGTGCGAACCACTCACGAACATGGCACCGCCCCAGTTGTAAAGCGTCAGAACGTGTCCGCTGTGACCGCTCAGCGCTTGAAACGGCGTTCCGGTTGCACAGTCCGTTACGTAGATCTTGCAATCGCCCGCACCCCCACTTATCAGCAGACTCGATTTGTTCGATGTGTCCTCGAGAAAACACAGATCACGAACGGTGCCATCGTGCATCGTCAGTTCGACTTCTTGTCCTGGTAACATATATTTTTCGAACGTTTGAGAAAATCCTGGATGATTTTATTGTAATTTCACGGTAAAGTTTCGCATTTTGCTTACTCATTGAACAAAAGCTTTTTTATTGGAAACGTTTTATTTTTATTGATTTTTATTTTTTGTGCTTTTTTGATATTTGTGAGATTTTCATTGAACCACGATTGACACTGATGTTCAAGTGCGAGTTGGACACGCGTGCAAAAAAGATTGTAAGTTTTCAAAATTAATTTCTAGACATCTGTAAGACGTTGGAATTTCGTTGTAATTTTTCTGTAAACTTTAAGGGAGGTATATTTATAATTCGATGATTATTAAAAAATGTTAGATATGATAAAAAAAAAAGATTTATACAGTAAAAAAAAATGTTGATCACCTAATTCGCCTTCTTTTCAATTTTTTATACAAATTCTCATATCTTATGAAGATTTCTTTTTTTTCCAGAGATACGAAACCCCAAAAATAATATAAAATAATTTAATCAATAGGTCAAGATTACAAATCTTTTCTGTATGAAGTTATTTTTTATTTTTTTGCAAATCAATATTCGGTAATTTCTGTAATTTTTCACCTTCGAGATTCGACGTGTCAGCGTTGAATCGCATAAGTTTCACGGTTTTGTCGTTGCTACCGGTTGCCATCAATTGACCATCGGGGGTCCATGCCAGACAGTAAATCGATCCCTTGTGATGCTTCGTTCTTTTGAAAAGAACGGTGGGCTGATACGTCTGATGATCTTCCCTGAAACAGAAAGTACAGAAAAAAAATGTAAATGAAGTAAAATCGATTATCACGGTTATTCGTTACTATTTCCGCGACGGATATGGCAAAAAAAAAAAATTCCCGATCGTTCGTGACTTCGTCGAGCGAAGACCGGTTCTTGTTTATTCATCGATTTTCCCAGACGTCTCACTTTCCTTCGCCACCTCGTTCCCAGACTTTTCGCCGAGGCACCGAGTTCGCGGAGGTGTTGCTAATTGAAACGGAACTTAAATCGCGCGGCTCACGGGCCAACGTCGTGAAAATGGAAGTGCAGGAACGAGAACAAACGCCGTGCTCGGGGAAGGACTTATCGCGAACTCGGTGGCAATCCACTTTCACGCGACTAACTTTGCTACCTAACACTCGCTCGAAGACGGGGTTCTATGCAGATTTTAATTAAATACTCATTTTCACACAGTTTCGGACGAATCGAGACGGTGCTTTCTTCTATCGTTTCAATAACCGTATTAGACACTTTCGACCGCGAATTTAACGACCAATTAATTTTCTTTTATCTACCAATATCTATTTTTTTTTGCGAAACAAATTCGAACTTTTTGATGAAAAAAAATTGCATCGAAAAATTAAATATTCAATCGCAATGCAATGGCCATTCATTGTTTTCACTGAGACGTCGTGTTACTAATACCTAATGATTTTTTTTCTACGTTTGTAATTTTTTTGTTCGTAATATCAGTGAATAATGATAATTACGTTAATCAATTTTACCAAAACTATGTATTACTAATGTAATACGTTGATATATGTATCTATATAAATATATGCATTAAAGATTGATTGAAGAAATCTTTGAACATTTAATTCGACCGAGGTGGTTACATTCCGAGGTTTCTCTCGCCGATTATTATTTCGTCTGATTGTCCACACGAAAAAAAAATAATAATACGGTTCCCAACCTTTGATCCACAATTGATGTTTTTCGACTATTTCACAAACATGAAAATGTTATTTCTAATCGAAAATTTACTCCACTTTTTGCCATAAACTTGGACAGTCGCAATAAGAAGAACCGCAAAGTATGTGCAAAAACTTTCTAATCGCATAGGCCAACGACGATGACTTCATTTTAATGATACGATTTTATTTTTCGACATCGTGGGATCGAAACCATTTTTATATCGACTACGGAACAATTTTTGTCAAAATCTTGTAAATATTGCATTTCTGGAAATTCACAAGTATGCTTAAGTGTTTTTTTTCATACAATCACACTGAAACGATGTCGCAAACTGGCAGTTAGAGAGTCTTTCGAGCTGGAATTTTATGCTCCGTTTGTTATGAGGGTCCTCTTCGTCGGTCAAGGATCGCTCGTTTCACACGTTCTTACACATGGAATTTGTTCAAACAGTCACAACTTGGAACAGCGTTATTTATATTTCTCCCAAGTTGACAATAACTTCACGGTAAGTTAAGGAAAATTACAAGATTAGGAAAAAATATATAGTCGAAGCTCACCTGACGTCGTGGAGCTTCGGATACGAACATATCCGTAGGGTTTTCGAGTTCGAACCGACGGCGTACAATTTTCCATGGGGATGAAACTCCGCGCAGCGCACCGCTTGAACGTCCTCGAGGGCTGTTACGGGCACGAATCTCGGTCTGCCACCGTTGCTACTTCCGTTGCTCGTGTCGAGTTCCGGTCGAGGCTCTTGCTGCAAACACAAAAATTGAAATAGATTTTATTACAGCTCACGATCCATTCCGATTTCAGGACGAAGTTTTCTGAATGAGAGCTTTCTTCAGGGAGTGGGGGAATTATTTTTTTTTTTACAGGTCAGGAAAGAAACAACTTTCGGAAAAAAAAATTCAACCGATCGCTGTTTGTCGTAAAAATTTTCTTATTTTTTTTTAGAGTTTTTTTTTGCCAAACAACGACCTCCATTTTGTGATTACGACACAAATTAAAGAAATTTTGGATCAAAATCACAACCGATTGCCATTTGTCATGAAATTTTTCACATTCGAAAAATCTATATTTTTCTATATTATATTTTGAGAATTTGTCTTGAAATCATGTTTTAGATCAATCGACTGGATAAAATCCTGATTATGAATCCTAAATTTGTATAAAAATTGTTTAACGTAACACAATATGTATCATTTTAAACAAAAAATAGTTGGATGAAACTGAACAAATAGTTTTTGAGATATCAATTCTCAAAATCACTTTTTTTTCCACTCTTCTTGCTATCTTTCAAGCTATTGCATCAACACGTCGAATGAGTCGACGAATTCGAAGATACCGATTTTTTTCTACAGACTATTGTTCGTACGAACAATTGTATGCTCGTTTAGACATCAGTGTCTCGATCTATCCTATAGATCGACCTGATTAACTTTTTCCCAGAATATCAGCAATTTCGTCGCAAACAATTACATCGACTAAATACCGATTTAGTCGTCGACTGTCAGCACTCATCCATATGTCGCAAGACCAAAGTTCGCTCGCGAATAAATCTAACAAATAAAAATTACAAGCTAATTCCTGGAAAACAAAAAAAAACCATCAAATTATAATTCAGAATGAATAACGAAACGGCGATGAGCTTAAAAAAAAGCATTTTTATCACGATAAAATAAGCCCGTGAAAAAATTATTATCGACGATATTCCATATCGACATCATCCAATAACTTTCATACGCTTTTACCATATTAAATATTCCCAATTAAAACAATGGGAAGTAATTTCGTTGAAAAATCGCGATGGTAATGAAGGAAGTGGGAAGTCGGCATAAATTAGAAAACTGTACCGTAAAATTATCGATAATGCGCGAGCGTAATATCGTCCATAGAAATTTGAATAAACTATTATACACGACGCGCTGTATATAAACTATTATATATATCGGCACGCGACCGAGCGAGTGAAGCCGAGTGTGCTGCGATGAAAAATTTCAGGCGTGGCTTGTTAACATGAGTCTGTTGCTCCCTTACCTCGTGCCCATCCAACGTAACTGCTAAATACAGTGGCGATAAATTATTCCGAGTCGTGTAATAATAACGTCGAACATCCCCGTTTTTCCGATGCATTCGAGTGAGACACCAGATGAAAAATAATCGTTGAATAGTTTACCACAAAACATCATAAAATTAATCACCTGGCGCCACAGCATTGAACCATAATTATTCCGCTCAGGGTTCGCCAGGTCGTCATTCGTGATTCCAAAGTGATCTCGTGACCAATTATCAACACTACTCTCATTCTCGGCATACCACGACAAGCAGTTCCAATTTTTTTCAAATGCAACGACTCATCTAATTCAGGCAGCTGATAGATAAAATTTTCTCAAAATCGATCGAGCTTAAAAAAAAAGAATAGAATAAATAAAAATCAGGGAAATTAAATAAATGATAAAAAAAATGAAAGCACGATTTTTCCGACTGCGTTTTCAAAGTTCGGTGCGAATGACCTCCTCCCCCTCGAGTTCTCCATGCTCCGAACATGCAACTCCTGCTGCCACCCACCACTCAGTTCGTTAATAAAAAAAATAAATAAAAAAAGTTCACTACCGACGAACTCGAGCCGTCGAGGGCTTGCGCAAGCAGCGAGACGGATGAGCACGCTTTTACTTTCGCCCCCGCCCCCTTCCACCGCGACTATATATCGCGCCGCGTTCTGGCTTCCATGGAAATGCATTCACATGTGTACCAACTGCAGCCGGGGAAATCCGGTGTATCTTTGCGGCACGTGCAATTCATCAGTCGCGAGCGACGGTGGACGATGAGTCGGATTATGAGAAGGGACTGGGCAGTCGCGCCCACTTGCCGTATACGAATCGGAAATTAGCAATGCAAATGAGTTTGGTACGGTGATTCGTAACGCGTGTGGATCTTGGCAAACGGTGCGTTTCGCGTAGACTAGCACGGGACTCCGTGAAGGGGCAATGGGGGTCATCTAGATGGTTTTCAGAATTTTTATATTTGCGGAATTGAAAAGTCGATTGAGAAAATTAATGTCGAATTATGAAGAATCATTTTTTTCTCAATCTGGTAATTGATAAATGAGAAGAAATTGTTTTTGTGGCCGAATGATATAAAGTTTGAAATAAATTATACGTTTGAAGTGACGATGATTTATAGGATTCAAAAATATTAGGAATGAAGAAACTTAATAAGGGAATAAGTTTCTAACTATAGAAGAATTGATACGATTAATTGAAAAAAAATAGTTTTGAACTGAAAAGATTTTTTTTTGCTGGTAATTAATAAATGAAAATATATATTTCGGCCAAATGATATGAAAGTTCGAAATAAATTATTCGTTCAAAATGATGATAATTTCTAGAACTCAAAAATATTAGGAAATAAAAAACTAATTATGAAATTAAGTAAAGAACGCTAAATGAGCAACAAAAATTAATTGTAAAAATTAATGTACAGCTAAATAAAATTTTTCCTGCTGATAATCAGTAAAGAAAATGAAACATATTTTTCCCAAATGAAGTAAAAGTTCGAACTGAATGATACAGATACATCTACACATTCATGGATGGTATTGAAATTAATTCCAGCATCAATTATTATTATTACTATTATTCTAAAATATTAATAATAATATTTTATATAGTAGTCATAACACTAAAACTAATAAACACTTAACAATACGGTTACTTTCTGATAAAAATAATCGAGTAAAAATCACCATTCCAACCTCACAATTTTCACCACCTACGAGGTTTTTCTGAAATTAAAAATTTTCTACGATTACACTTAAAAATGTTGCAGAACTCATCTCCATCCAGTATTTTCGACTCATTGTTAGAATGTCTTTGTTCTATCATATTTTATCGAATTTCCATCGCGTTAGAAGTGACTCGCATTACCCCATCGATCCTCCGAACAATTTTCTTCCCCACCGTGCGCATGGTTAACGGTAAAAATCGTTGCTCGTTCGTCTAGCATAAGCGTCTTGTTCTCACTTCACATCGTCCCTGCCGACGCGTCACGCGGAGTCCATCGACTCCTTCCATTTATGACTCGCCGCGTTAACGAACTGCTGATATCTCAGATTCTCAGTAACATCGAAGATTCTCATCGAGATACACGCGATCCACAATAATTGCAATTTTCTTCACAACTGTTTCCAGAAAACTTTTTTTCTACATTCGAAAGTCCATGAAAAAACATCAAATAGGATTAATGGCAAACAGTTAAACGCCAATTTGCTAAAGTTTAATCCTTATTGAGTTATCAGTCATAAAGATCCGAGATGAAAACGAATTTATCATTGACAAGTGGTTTACCGAAGTGCAATAAAATAATTTGAAGAAAAAAAAAGAGAGAGAGAAAAGTTTCTGGCATCAGATTTTTCGACACGCCACAATCTCTCGTGTCGAGATTGTATTTTATATTTTATCACAAGAATTGTCGAGAGCAGCTTCGTGGTTCGGCTAACGCTGACTGAGCGTTTATCGTGACTCGTCACACTCGTTTCTCCTCTTATTGTGTATGCTCCCTGCCACGAGAAACGCATGTGGAACGTTCATCTACTGTTAAGAAAGCCTACTGTCCTCCGATGGTGGACACCTGTGATTCGACCTACATACCGGAGACCGGGGCTAATTACGCATTTCTTTCATTCAATTATTATGTCAAATAGTTACGAATATAAGCGGAAGAAAAATAAAATCATTGGTTCAAAAATAATTCGCTTGTTTGTCATTCAAAGGATGCTAGAAATCTATTCGATCCTATATGCGATTGAAACAACTATAACAATTCGACGGAATAATATTTCAATCGTCTCAATTTAATACGAAATTTCAAAAAAATTAAAATAAAAATGAGATTTTAATCTCTTCTAGAAGCGAGGAAAATTGGTTTTTGGCAGACGTACTTTTTGCAATCGTACTTTTTTCGAGTCAACGATGATTTTATTCGGTGCACCGAAATTTATTGGATTATTTTGTAAAATCGATGAGCTACTTATATATTCAATTAAGTACACGGTTTTCAATGAACTCAGCAGTTCGTTTACTCAAAAGCAATTTTGTGGTCGACAAGAGCATCGATCGCGACGTTTAATTTCGAAATGTTCCAACTGACCCCGGTCTCCATTGTAACATGAAAACAGATGAATATCTCTGTACAACATTATCAACCGTGTATCGTATGGGCTTGTTCGAATACAATCACGCCTATCTCGACACCAGACAACGTTACAATTGAAATTGCATTCGCGTATAAACCGAATAGAATTGTCAGTCGATGATTCCAGGAATTAACCACGGAAATCTATAAAAAAAAAAAAAAAAAAAGTTTGCGACTTAATAATCGCAGATTCTTGAATAAATTAATCATCAGATCTCACGGTACAACAATGATTGATTTCAAATTATTCATAATATTTATAATTATTGCACAAATATCGAAAATTTAATTTTTCAAATAAAATATCAATGTAAATTAAAACTGTGTGCTTGAAAATGTATTCAATAATTATTGTTGAATTGATTTTGATTGAATGTCCATCCCCGATTGATCGAAAATTGATACGGCACGATTATCCACGGCGAAACGAGTCGGCGTTGGTACAATCGTGGATACGGAGGATGCGCGTTCGTTTCGAGCTCAAGAAGTTGCCAAACACTCGGACCGATGCGAAATTATTATCTTTGCCGCAGGAAGCGGTGGTTAGCCAGCGGCGAAGGCGAACCCGCCCGGGTTCGGCACAAACGGGGGAGTTCATCGAATCGCTTGCACCCGAGTGGGTTGCCCAACGCAGTTTCTGAAGTATTTCCCGGTGGACGGATTACGCAGCGAAACTACACCGACCGCGTGCAACACGCCTTCTCCTCGCGATATTCATTGCGTTATTACATTTTACCACTGTAATTCATTATTACGCGATGTTTGATGTTCCTCAACGTTCGCCGAGCCTATCAAAGTTTATTGCGAGATAAATTTATTTCCGATGTATCGAGCACCGTAAAAATACATGTGTGAGCTTAATAATCGATTTTCAGGCGGAATCTATGTGCAATATTCGATTGTACATCGAAATTAAATTTCGAATATACATTGATGCATTCATATATTTATAAAATGATTTTTTCAACGTTATTTAGAATTGTATACATCCAAAAATAATTGATGATAATCACAAAAATATTACAATTTTAATTTGGCTGAAGGGAATTGCCTGAAACTTGTCGTTCTTTTGTCGATTTTTTTTTACAGAAGTCATCATTTTAATTATTTGGATCACAACGAAAAATAATCGCAATACTTTAACTCTTGAGGGTTTCTTTGAGATACGTTGAGGTTGGAAAAAAACCTCCAATATTTTAATTCTATTCATCATTCGCAAAGTAATCCTGAATCAATCGGTAGATCCTGAAAACGCAATTTTTTACGTTTTTTGAATCAAGTCTCTTGCATGTCAAAAACGTTTTTCAGAAAAAACAATGAAAATGTCTTATAAAGAATACTTTGAAGTTTTTAGAACTATACTTTAATTTTCTGTACGATCATTTTTTTTGCCTTGACAGCTCAAGGGCAACTCAGGGGCAAATCATCGTAAGGAGCCCTCGAACCGCTCAAACTAAACCAAAAGAATCAATCTAAAAGAGATTTTAAATAGATTCACTAAGAACAATGTATTGAGTCCTAACTCCGTGAAATTTTTGAAAGTCAAGCAGATTTTGGCGGATTGCCAAAACGGTAAGCCCCGTGCCAGGATCACAAACGAACATATTGAACACGTTGCTCGGATATGGCAAACATTTCACATAAATTTTGTTGCAGATACAATTTGCATGATCGTAATTCTACAAAATAAAATAAAATAAAATAAAATAAATAATCGGCCCACTTTCGCGGAAATGACGTTTTCTCTCGAAACTCGTGCGGACTCATTAATCCAATCATTCCGAGGCCGATCGCAGTGATGAATTGCAAGAGTGGAGAAGCGGGTCGATCGTAAAATTCAAGGTGTCGAGCCAAGAGAAATTTTTCCAATGTCTGGTCGAATGCCATCATTGTTTCCGTCTGTCGGTACTCTAATGCACACTCAATTCGTTTATTCCCGTGGTCGGTCGTGTTTGAGTTGCAGTCTGTCAGAAAAAAAAAGTCGAGGTACGAACGGCTTTCCGCCTCGTTAATTCGTCGGCAGCCGAAGAAAACTCGATGCAACTTCATTCTCGATCGAGCAAAAAGATCTATCGGTACAACACCTTCATTCACACTCGTTAAATAAATAAATAAATAAATCAATAAACAAATAAATAAATTATCATCTATCGACAAATGTGACTTTGACTATTCGAGATCTTTCTAAATATTTTGATGTATAAATGTTGTGTGTTAAATGTGTAGATCGTCTTCTCTTGTTGATTCAAATTTTGAATTATTATTGAAATATAATTATCTGAAGGATTTATTTTAATTTGTTTATTATAATGATTATTTTCTTCATTATTATTTTTTTTAATATTCGTTTTGGAAGAATACTTTCCGATATGTGGTTCCGATGGAAAGTGCAGAATGACAATTACACATGTCACCTCTTAATCGCGGATAAACTCAAGTGGCTTTAATTTCCGAGGGTCGTTCGATATACGTTTCGGTAAAACCTGAATTGTTGATATCTCATCTGGGTCGTGGCCCACTTTTTCGTCAACTCTACTTGTATCAGGCTATTCTGTGAAGCGTCTTCACGATCACACACAGCACGACACTTCTTCAATATCGAAGAGCTTCGGAGAAAGATATGTGCCTACTTGGGACGAAGTACCTCCTGTGGAGATCGTTCGAGACGGAGACGATTGCATTTACGAATATTTTTTTCGATTGTCACACAGATATTGAAACAAGAACAAAAATGTAATTTCCATCGGATGGTCGAGACTGCATCCGGATTCTCGAATACGTGCGACCTTGATCGAATTTTATACACGGTGGCAAATAAAATCAAAGCAGCAAACTAGAATCACTGGAGAAAGTGGTACACTGAATAATAATGTCATTGATTGATAAAAAATATTATTCATTCGATAACACGTATGTTTGTTGGGCTGCCAAAAATTTACATAGTTACATCATCGGTAATTAAACAGATTCTATGGATTTTCTGGAAAGGCGTGTCATTGTTACCCTATGTTTTTTTAATGGAACAACCAAATGTAAAAAAAATGAAAGATTGTCTGAATTGTATTTTTCATTTATTTAATGTTACCGATGACAACTGCATCGTTTTCGACATAATATCGCTGTGCAGTGTGTTTTGATAGTGATGCCTATGATTCAATAAAATTAACTTCAAGTATATTATTCTACAGTAGTATTAAAACAGCGAGTCTCGTGTCTTATTATCTTTTCTTCATTGTTTGATTAGTATAAAGGACAAAATTAGTTTTCAAATGCACATTTGGCATTTGGCAGTCTAGGATGAAGATTATCGTCGAAATTGTGACAAGTTTGCGAAACAACGAATAAAGATGAGTAACGAGAGTCATTACGTCAATTTTCATTGGTGAGTAATGAGGGAACTCGATACTTATTTCCGCCTGCAATAATTTTCCACAATTTTTTTTTTTTTTGCAATCGCGTCTCGTAAATGTGTGTTTGTATTATAACTGCACGACGATTCGTAAAAAATGAATTTATGACCCATGTCTCCCCGCGAAATTAAGATAATCGTTACAAAGTGACGGTTAAAGGGGTCACGAGTGTCACATTAGTCGCTCGAAGTCGAAAGTATATTTTTTTTCCTTTGCCTACTTTTAAGCCAGTTCAAAGATTTTCTCGAGGAACAGTCGAGACAGTTCGGAGTGTTTATGCGAGATTTTACAACGGCAAACGAAAGTAATTACCCTGACGCAAAAACTTTTGTTAACGTCTTACGCGCTGAAGGAGCGCCGTTGTCGGATGAACTTTGAGGATGTGAGAATTTCCAAGTTGCAAATGGCTGGACGCAAATTGAGTGACCGTTGTCCAGAAACGCGAAAGTTTCACTGTTAGTTTCATCCACCGGATTACGTGATTGTGGTACACACAAGATGCGAAACGAGGATTATCCGAAGAGGGAACTACGAGCAAACGACGAGAACGAGCGTAATAGTTCAAAGAGAGGTGAGACCGAGGGGATTACGTGATCACGTTAATCCCGTGTAATTCATCGAGGTGAGACTACAGCGAGATCAGCCAAGTACTCTCGAACACTTGACAGTCGAGGAATCCAGGAAGACAAAATTTTGACACTCAATTTTACATCCTGAAAAGTTCAGAAGTCAGAATCTCCAGATTTCTCCTAATACGGATATCGCAAATGAATTCCACACATTGCACTCAATATAAACTTTATGTTTTGTTAATAATAATAATAATAATAATAATAATAAGCAAAGAGTATCTGAAAAAAATGATTTGGCCAATTATTATTTTTTTAGTATTCTCCAAATGTTTACTCGAGTTGAAAATTTATTTTAACAGTTTTTTCAAATGTTCTAAACATCTATAATATACCTATATATTAACTGGTGAGTATTTAAGGTCTCCACGATCGACGACAGATTCGTTCCTCGTAAAACTAAATCATCTAGAACGAAATATAATTATTTTGCAAATTACAGAAACGAATCGAGATATTGAAAAAAAAATTAATAATAATAGTAATTAAATTAATTCGAGTGTGGCGATAACGATCGCGGAAATGATGTGACTGTGGGTATGTGATTGCCATCAACGCCGAGGTTTATTTAACGATCGTGGAATGTTGATTTTGGTTGCATTAATTATCGAAAGGGAGTCCGAACGAGAAAGGTAGGTACACAGCTCTAAACGACGAAAGCTTCGTCAACTACGTGTTCTAAGCAAACTCATAAATAAATTTTACGGTATTATATTCTCGTGAAAACCGGTGTCACAAGCTCGACGCTCGTCCAACCGATGCCTCGACGATAATCGAGTCAGCGGTGCTTTCTACACACGCACAAAATTGTTTTGGTTCGTGTTATGCAATCTATGTTTGTCATGCCGAAACACTTGGAAAAAAAATATTAGAAATGCGTCGTAAAGACACCGGTTCTAATTTTTTTCGTTGCGGCTCAAAACTACTTCCACCAATGTGATTCGCAAGCACAATAAATTCGTTCGGCACACATGTCACGCCTCGAACGTGAAAAATTCTTATCACGAAATAGTTGCCCCTATGGGACAAGCTGTGCCACCCTCGGCCCATATGTTCATTCATCCAATTTCCTGACGTTTACTTTTCACGTTCTGAGTGAGTGGAATTTACTAATCGCAAAATTGTTATATTAGCAATTAACTGGAATTCGACATTTCCACGTGTTTTTACTTGTCCCAACTAATTCGTCAACGAAAGGGCGTTATCTTCCGGCACTTAGGTATGACACATTTTTTTTTTAATTTTCATCGATGCAAATTTTCACACGAACAGCAGTGAGAGTGGTAGTTAAAAATTGTGAAACTCGTTCACCTGTTCTCGCACGACTCGTTGAATTCTGACGTTTCATTATAGACGTATAAGTATAGTATACGGAGCATTCCATGTCGAATCAGACGGTCAAAACTCTGACTTTTTTTTGTGATTTCAGTGGGTCAAAAAATGAAGTTTGTCAATATTTCAGAGTGGGATTTTTGTTGCATCAATTTTTTTTTATTTCCCGTAATGAAAAAAATTATGAATTAAAAAAATTATAAATTTGTCAAATATATTTTTGGCTTTGTTTATAACATTCTCCCTGATTGGTCAATAACAGTAATTATATTAACAATAACAATAATAATAATAGTTAAACAGAAAAAAGAAATAGTAACGTACGTGGAATAAAAAACAGATTTAAAGAATTCATATTTTTTACTTTGCAACAAAAAAATCTAATAAAGATTCCACTTTGAAATGTTGACAAATTTCCATTTTTTGACCTACTCGAATTACTAAGAGAAATCGAATTCTCAAATTACGTCCACGTCTGCTTTTTTTCTTATTTGGAAGTAGTTTCGAATTTCTTTAAAGGTTGTAGGAGGATCCGAAAATGCTAAAAAAAAATCAGGCGTGTTTTTGGGGTCGAATGAGAACCAGGAAAAAAATTAAGATCCGAATCGATAAGGGTCAGGGTTTTAATGGGTCGATTTGGTATGGAATGCCCTGTGTATAAATTTTGAAGAAAAAAAAACCGTGTGTACCTAGGTCTGTAAAACGAAAGGAGGGCCTGAGCTGTCGAATCAACCGAGCGTTACGACACATATGCCAAGTGCGAATCCGTCTCGTTGTCCATTCGTTACAACGGGCTCATGAGCAAACTCGCATTACCCGCTCCAATTAAATTTTAGTGTCGTGGCGCCGACAAATTCTACCGGACGATGACCATAAGCCTGCACAGCTGCATAATCATAACCCATAACCATTTTTCATCTGTGACAACTCCGATTCTCTTTCACTTTCGTCATAACAACTCTGACTCGATTTGAAAAATAGACCAATCCCACGATTACACTAATCTCCTCTTTGCAAGGTCTTGTTATGGGGACTAAAGTGTTGTTCCACACTCATTCATCATTGCTTCTCATTTTTCCAAATTTAACACGTACCCACATTGTTAATCGATCATTCAACACATGAATGGCTAATTAACCGACCTACTTATCACCGAATCGACGTTAATCTTATTTTTCCTTTTCAATAAGTAAATTACAGTTAGACATTTGAAACGATCATCGACATTTTCATATCGACTTCGAAAAATTTCCTGATTCGATTTTGATATTCAAAAAATCATTCATACAGGACTCACAATAATCGACCTGCTTATCACCAAATCGATTTTCACGTCATCTTTCGTTTCAAGTAATTAAATTACAGCTGGAGATTTAAAATGATCACAAAAAACGATCATCGACATTTTTATATATATTTCTAAAAATGTATGATTCAATTTCAATTTCTGAGAAAATCATTCTTACAAGGCTCACGAATGACAGGTTTCACGATAACTCAATAAAAAAGGGGTAACTATAACTCAAAGGAAATAACTTTTTTTTTTCAAAGTTAATAATAAACAAACCATGTAACTTCCACGTCGTCTCGTGCACTTATCCTCCCTCTTGTTATCGTCCTTGAAGATTCTCCCATGTGGACTCTTCACAAGCCCGCGATAAGACGTGACACACTGATTCTCGACTTCGAGCAAATTTTCCATGGATCTTCTCGTGTGTCTTGTGCCATTTTTCGTATTCGATTTCACACGATTTCCATTCTCATCACTGTACTCCTCCCACTCGCTCACCTCGCTCCTCACGTCTTCCAAGGATCTCGTCCTGCCCACGGAACACGTGCAAGGTGGAACGCTGCTTCGGGACACACCATTGGGCGAGCCCTTCGTTCGACTTCGTGGTTTTTCCATTATCATCATTCTGGGCCCCATCACCGGTGGTATCTGAAGCGTCGGCATTGCTTGGGGCGGTGGTGGCATTGCGTTTCTGTACATCGGTGTCAGATAATAATAATCGCGTCCTTTACTGGTGCCTATGCGAGCTGGCATGTAATTGTAATCGTGAGGGGCCATGTGAGGTGACATCCATTGGGTGAGTGTTTCGATGGGCACGGGACGATAACAGAATGATGGTCCACGTGATGACGGATGATTTCGATAAATCGCCGGCCATGGTCTGTGCTTCGGATCACCGACGAATCGAGGATCCATTCTGGGATCCAATATTCTTATGTCACCCATTTGCACAAAAATGTGTCCAATTACCCGTTTTTTATTTTGTTATTTTTTTTTTTTTGTTTTTTTTTCTTTTAAATTCAACGTGGCTTTTCTTTAACGGTACAACGATCACAGAGTTCGGGTTAAAGAGCCGCGACGATGATTTCTCTCGTCGAAATGACGAACTCGGTGTGCACCGGAATGTACCTGACCGACGCGAAAAAGTGAAAATAAATTTCGAGAGGGAAGAGGACGAGCGAGACGCCGCGGACGACGAGAGTCCGTTGAGAGAGAGAGAGAGAGAGAGAGAGAGAGAGAGAGAGAGAGAGAGAGATACTACTCGGTCGTGCGAGACGATGCAAACGCTATATCGACACCTTCGTATCCTGGTTAACCCGTTGACTCACCGAAATTTCTCGACACCGATTTTCACTACTTTCCAACTTGAAAAGATACGCGACGATGATCCCCCCAATTTTAATTTCACCAACGATCGAGATCCGACCATTTACTCGCGATATTCTTTTTTTTTTTTAATTTCAATAACGATTTTACACTCGAGTTTTTTTTAAATTTAATTTTTTTATAAATGTGATTTATTTTATATCGGAGAAAAATAACACTGAATAATAATATTAATAACAAATTCACTGCACCGTCGTGAACGATCTATTTTTTTTATTGATGGTAATTTGAGTTCATGAAGTTCACTTATAATTCGTGTGGTGATTTATTTGATTTTTTGTTTTATTATCGATTGGGAATAATTGAATTTTGAATGGAGATGAGACTTTAGAGAGAGGATCGGATCGAATGTGAGAGACGCCACTGGGTAACCGTGCTCGGCTGAGTGCAGCGAACGAGTGCGTAGGATTCAGTAACGTTCTCGCCGAGTGACTTCGAGCAGACGAGGTGCTGCGACCCACTTCTTCGTGAACGAAACTTCATCCCCACTTTTGACTCTCTCGTGACGTGCTGTTGTTTGCCGGTCTCATCGTTTAAATGCTACTTTTGCTATTTATACGATACAGATGCATCAACGATGCTTCACCATAAACCCCATAAACAATATTTCCATTGATTCACCGTTGAAAATTCGTGAATTTAAGGTTTTTCACTATTTTGCTGCCAAATGAGAATTTTAATATTGAAATAATTATTTTTTTAACATAACTTCGAGGTTATAAATAATATAAGGATTGAATCATATTCTCCGAAAATCAGAAAAAAAATTACTTTCTTCTGTTCATGTTAAATACTATATTTTCATTAACAATATTCTCTAAAGAAATTAATGTTCAAATTTAATTTTTTTCTAACGATAAATATTACGACACCGATCTCCAACGATTGTAAATTTATTTTCGTGAGTTTTTGACACGACATCCCAACACACCTTCCAGACAAATGTATTACCCATAGAGATGTCAAATGCAACTCCGTGAGCACCGCTATTTTAGGAACTGTTACGATACGAACGTACGAAGAATTGAATTTACGTCACGTTTATTGGAGATTAAAAAAAAAAATGTAGCTCGCTTTCACTGCACCGAGAGATGATGCACCGCGTCCTGGATATGCACACACACATTGGCCGGGACCCAAGTGCGCGCGCGCGCACATCCGAAGGCACAAAATTTATTGCGAACGAGTTGAATGAGCGTGGGACGTTGGCTTTATCGAGAGAGATGGTCGATAATACGAATTTAATCTGTAATCATCGAAACCACTCTCTCTCTCTCTCTCTCTTCCTCTCTCTCTTTCCCTCGAAAATAAATCTCGAACAGTCCGGGACACGGTTGCGAAAGGAAATAAATTTTTTTATCTCGCGACAGGACAACGATTTATAATTCACGTACGTCAGATTGAAATTGAACGAAAAAAGAATGAATAATAATAAATTTGCATCCTTTTCGATGTGGGTCCGGATGTCGTACGGCTATATATATATATCGATCTGCTCGTTTTTCCTCTCGTTTTCTCGTGCCCACGACGAAAAGTCGATCCGTGATGGCATGTGCGTGTGCTGCCGTCCATCCCCCGAACGCTATCCCGCGTTGAGTTTCCACCGTGGCCCGCGAGCCCCTTCGTCGCTTTCTCCGATACGCCCCGTTAATAATTCACGACGATGCCAAAGCGAATTTTTTTCTCATTTCTTCTTATACTTGTATCACCGTGTGGCTTCAATCCAATCACACGTACACGACGAGACAACTTATTATAAATCGTTTCGTTCGGTGCGAGGGGTGGAAAAAACTATGATCGAGATTGGAGTGAAATTATTTTTTCTTCATCGTATGAATAATAAATACAATTATTGAACGAGCATAGAAATTAAATTTTTTGTCGGTTAAAAATGAACGTTTTCAACTGATAAATCATTCATGCGATATAAATATTACGCTTCAACAGAGAGTGCAATTTGCAAGATTTTTATGTGCCACGAATTTTTTTTTTTTTTTTTAACGTATTAAATGTTAATAATATAATGTTACAACTTGTTCATCGTGTGAATGATCCTTTGCGTATGCAATTCCAGGGGAAATTGTGGTAATCTGAGAAATCTCGATTTTAATGATTTTGTAAATGCTGAAAAAATCCGGAAGCATGGGAAATTGTCAAACTGGCTTATCACTGTAACATAAGTCCAATACATCCTAAAATATCTCTCTCATCGATACCTAAAAATCACAACAGTAAGTAAATTGTTCATTCCGAAATGTTTCTGAAAAAAATATTATCCACTCGATTTTTCTGTAGTTTAAACTTCTGAAAAAACGCACAATCGTTGAAAAACACGATAACCATTCGATTCATTATCTGTCCGTAATTTCCGCAAATTTTAAATGAACGGCTCGACAGGAGTCGATCGATTCGATCGACACGACATCCTGCGACGAGAAACGATCGGTTGCCGCAAATCGTTCGAAAGTGTATTGAACACCGTGTAATTTGGCGCATTATTCGGACCCGCGCGGCACGGCGCTCGTGCGCGAATCTCGATCACGAAGATCTGCGGGTACTTAGCTGGGAAAATGGGTCGTTGGATCTGTTAAATTGCGAGATATCGAGATCGTTTGCCGTCTATGAAATCTATGAAATTCATCATACACAAACTATCGGATATACGTATGCCTTCCCCCGCCTTATGCTCCTTCCGAACACGTTTGGAGAAAGTACGTCCTGGTCGTGTGTGTACACGGAGAGACAGGTTGTCGCGCTACTACATCAAGGCGGATGCAAATCGTTCGAATCCGGCCGGATCGCGAAGTCAGGATGTCTAATGCCATCCTGCATGCGAAAGCAAAATTTTCCGTAGGTGTTCGCATACGTGCTAGGACTTGGAACTTATTCGCTTAGCGAGGGGAAACTATCGATGTAGGTAACACGCCTAGAAACGACGGGATATCACGCGAGGAACTTCCGAACCGATTTCCGACACATCCCAAAAAATATACATATAAACTGCGTGTACAAGAATGATCACTTGTCCCAAGTAAAGAAATTACACGTGTAATAAATATGGGATTGAGAATGCATAGTTCATATATAATTTATACATAGTCTATGTACATACTATATATTCCCAATCCCATATATAGTTTATATATAGACGACTTATAGTTTTTTTACTTGGGATGAAACCTGTATATAAAAATATATTGCCAACATCATGTGGAAACTTCATATTTATCTGTGAATAGTTTGGACATTTTTTTTGGATTCTTTTAGAATTAAAATTTTTTAAAGATATAAACTATTTACAAGAAAATATACAGTTTCTATAAAGTATTGGCTACATATTTTTATATGCAAAATATTTTTTTACACTTGAGATTCATTAATTTTTGGTCACTCATCTTGTCAATCAAATAAAATAAAAAAATATATGAGTAAACGAAAATAAATACGAAAATTAAAATGTTCAATTAAAATGTACCTTGATGTTAACTCGAAACAATGAGATCTTCGATGGGAAAATAAAAAAAGTGGAAAATAAAAAAAGTAGAAATAAACGGGAAAAAAGTTTTTCAATTTTTTTATCATTCGTGTAAAGAAAATATAATGAAGAGCGAATTTTGATGGCAGAAGTTAGATTTTTATCGATGCAGCGCCTGCCAAGACACGTGTGGATCGGGGTAACCACGACGTTGACTTTTCAAACGAACAAGGTAATCGTGATTGCTCGAACACTGTAATTGGAAATAATGCGCACAATGGCGTGCTCTCCAGTTATCCTAATCAGCGTTTACTGTGGCAACATCACTTTTGGCTTGTTCGTCGGGGTAGCTTCGTGATTGTCTTTTTTTTTCTCTCCTTCAAAATGGTGCAACAATAACTGTTTCGAACAGTTGGAAATAGTTTGAAGATGATGTTTTTTTTTTCCGATTAATCCCATTGTCTCAATCCCATTGATCGAATCATTTGGTTTGTCAAACAAATTGTGATCTATCCCATTTCCAAAATCTCTTTAAAGCAATCGTTTGATTCGTTGAATAATTATATTTCCCCTTCACTGAACTTTTGACTTGGATCGAATGGACCTCGCTTTTTAGAAATCGGGTTAAATTTGTGAAAATGCCCACTCGATAATTACAAAGCTCCTCACCGAAGTGTGTTATCAATTTTTCAACCGAATGTAGGAGTAATAGCCAGTTTCGTATGCGGTCGTCATATATATCATGGCAATCGAGGCCCGCGCAGGTCCAGCAGGTTTCTGGTTCTTGTCACAAGACATTACGACGAATGGGGTGGAGCAATTTTTTTTCGTCCACCGATAAGACATCATTGACGTGAATGGAGCGCGGAGAAAAAAACGCAAACAGAAGGAGAAAGGAACTGGTGTGCACCTATGACTAGTCAAGGCAGTTTTGTAAAGTCAGCCCCGCGCGCTCTTCACGCTCGGCGAACTCGAACTTCTCGCGCCGTGTGCTCGCCGTCGCGTTTCTTTATTCAACGATCGCGTGAAAGCCCCCCCTCCCTCCCCCCAACCGCCCCCAGGCGTGTGAGCGAACCGTCAATGTCTACAATAATCAACCTGATGAACAGCTATCGCGGAATGTATACCTATATATTTATGAGTAAAGAATATGGATGGAATAGATTTTTATGTATGACGCATTTCAAGAAAAATCGACAGGTTGGTGACCCTCTCACGTTTTTTTTTCTTTCTGTTCGGTATGTTTGACGGTGATATGGAAAATCCACTCTAAACGACCTTTCCAATTTATTCGACAATTTATTTATTCCTGAACACGAGAAAAATGAATTATGGCAACTATGCAGACATTTTGTAGGATTGTTAGGATAAAAGCTAAATGAAGTTTGCAGGAAAATTTAGGTTGATACATTTTATATAAATTCTTGATGGAAATTTTTATACTTTGTATTGAAGTACTTACACTAAACAAAGTTACGATTTTTTTCATTCAAATGAAAATAATTGTTGGTTTTAAAGTGCACAAGTGCATAAAGATTTTTTTGTAAGTCATCGATGTAGGTACTTTTGATAATTTTCATTTTTTTCAATGGAATCGATTTTTCGTATAAAAGTAAAAAAATTCTGATCCAAAACGCAAACTAAACATTTCCATGAATCAACCTCGGACAGATCTACAATTTCTTCGCTCCTGGATTACGACACTAGCACCATCGCACAGAAACGAAATCATAAAAATTTACAGTAGGTAAAATCGTTTGTGGATCATGACCGTCGGTAAGCTAGATCTTCAACAGTGTCTCGACCAACCTATTCCAACATGATCCAATACCCAAAGAGATCTGCAATACCGACGGTTGTTTATGCGCTGATTCGATAATAGCGGCGGGAAACATTTCAACACAACACTCATCCTTGTGAATGAAAATAATTATAAACCGATCCTTCCGTCAGATCACCTGACGTTCCATTCTCTTCTTCACCCGAGGGCCAGTAGTGGGTGGCGGTATGTTAATACTTCCCGGTCGATCATCGTCGGAAATTGTGTCGGACGCGAGAATCAAGGAGAATAATTACTACGACGTTCCGATGAATTATGAATGGCCTTCGGCGTTACAACGGGTTACGACGGCAAAAAGATGTATACCATTAAAATTCCTTACATCCTTCGGAACCCATCCTTTCGACTTGGGTTACTGAGTTGGACGATGTCGATGTAATGAAAGCATCGACATGAAGGTATAGACTGCTAACTCAAGTAAAAAAAATAATATACGGTCTATATACAGACTATACATGGGACTGAGCATATATATAGTATGAATATAGACTCTACATAAACTACATATGTAGACTATCTATAGAGTATACATGTCCAGTCCCATATACAGTTTATATGTTTTTTTTTTAATTGGATATGCCGTAGGAAAAAGTGTAATTGCAAAAGGGAGAGAGACAGAGAAGACGATGTGGTTCGGAGTGGTTCGGAACCTATTTCTCTTCATTTCAAGAGCGTACCCAAAAAAAATCAGACTCCTTGAAATTTACGAACATTTCTGATAACCTTATGGAAGATTTAACATTAACGTTAACGTCTAAAGCACATCGACGCCTACATCACTTAACTATTATTCTTAATTTATCAACCTAACAGAGGAATTCGACAGGTATATGAAACATCATATTACACCCAAGATGATATGTTTGTTCAGATTTTCAGATTTTCACAGTTCTGTATCCCTTCCATCCGAAATGATTTCGACCAATGAGTTCTCACTAGAAAGACATAGATCTAAACCCACCCATCGCCTTCTCTCACTCACTTTCTCTCTCTCTCTCTCTCTCTCTGTTTTGCAATTACACTTTTTTCTACGGGCATTAACAGTCCCATATCTTCACGTCGATGAATGGAAGGACAGTTTTGCAACCGCGCAACGCCAAACTCACGGTTGTGTCGAACGAATGCCACTGAATCTGTCCATTCGGATCACGTCCTGCCATTCACTCCGCACGTCAACCGTATCGAATCTAACCCAAAGTTTCGAAGCGAGTAAAACGATATTTCAAGGCTGATAATAGCTCGAAAGTTTCGTTGGCATGCGCGGCGCCGTTCATGGCGTCTGTGCGCGAACGGAAGTGGATCTTCGAACACACACGTGCGTCGTATTATTCTGTAATACGCTTGTGGCGCATTGAATAACGATGTGGTCCATTCTATGGGGAAACCAAAATATCGAGAACTCGAGTACAAAGCCCTGAAATAATTTTGCACTTAGGTTAATTAAATTTTTTTTAATATTCACCAAGTCATTGCAACTTGAAGGGTCCATAAAAACGAATAAAATCTAATGAAATTTTCGTGGCGTTGGATTAACAGCTATGAAAAGTAAATCCAATTGAATCTCAATTTATTTTCCACATTCGTTAAGGAGATTAAAAAATCCAGAATTTCTACATTTATTTTGGAAACGGTCATGGTGTCACGGTGGCTTAACGGTGGCCACTGGAAAAATGAGTTTCGGTTTCACTATGTTTTATGCCGGAAGTAAAAAATCGTTGTTAAATCCGTGACTGTATAAAACTTTCACCGAATCCCGGCTTCGTAAGCGGGTGCAGTCACTGTGCATTTGTAGCACCGAACAATCGCACTGACCGCGAGGGGCAACGCTATAGATAGAACCATTGGAACTGGAAATACGATTTTTTGGAAAATCGGTATAGCTGAGTCAGCGACAAATGCCAATTGAATCATTTGAAATAAGTGTTAATTAGTGAAAGGCAAAACTTTCCGAGTTACTATTGTTGTTCTGTTGGTTTTACGGACGGCAAATCTTTATCGTCGAGATAATCAAAGATTAATCGACAAATTTATTCATAAACGCGTTGCGCAGGCAGCCGGGGTCGAATGGAGTTGACATTTTGCCGATTTTTTCGGAATAGTAAAAACTAAGGACGACCTGTAAAAGTTTTAGAATTGTCATACTATTTCGATATAATTAGGATAAATCCTTCAATGAAAATAAATAATTTGCAAGCCCTTAAATTAATTATTTAAGAATCAAATATATATATTTTTTTTCAATGCATCTTCTTAATCGACGTGCTCGATATATTATTATCTTTTGCAAATTCTATCACGTCATTAAAAACAAGAAAAATAAATAAATAAAATAATAATAAAACAAATAAAAAAGACGGTTTCGTTCTCTATAACGCAACGGTTTATCTATAACTGATTCGCATAACTACATAACCGACCTTAAATCACAATATTCACCTCAAATTCAAGACTGTCCAAGTTTCCACCGGAATCATCATCCTGCTGATTTCTTCGCAGCATGAACGATATCAGATCTTTTTCGAAATACGGCAAACTCCGCATTTTCTTCGGGAAACAAAATGTCAAAAAGTTCAGTCTCACGATAATATCGTTCAGCACATGTATATATAGCAATAACGTTTCACCGTTGCCTTTCACGAGATAGCGAAGACGCGATTATACGCCCACGAGTCCGTGTACTCGGCGCGATTGTTACTGACAGTAGTCCGAGACTTTCGTTCGAATGCTTATGGCCGGCGGATGACCCGACATTGCCGCCGAGTCAAGAACGAGAAACGAGTGACGGGATTTTTGCAATTGCAACGCGAAGAAACATGCAACACCGGCGAAGGGGGAGGAGGGGGGGGGAGGGGGCGTAGGGATTTGTTGTTGTTGAAGGAAATCGTTGCTTTTCACAACACCTCACGAGACTCTCGAGTTTTATCGTTTGGCCCAAAGCCGTTTTCCGTCAAAGTCTCCGTCCGACGGTGTATGTTCGACCGCGTGCCCGCTTACACTTGAAGTCCCGGCAAGTACCCGTTGAAGACAACTTTCCATTTCTACAACGCTCGCGCGTAACGGCGAATCGCGGAGACCCTCTATACCAGGGGACTCCCACCATATCACATGGAGCGCAAGGAAAAATATGAAATCGCGATTGTGGAATCCAATGAACGACTCGCCAATCGAACTTGAATCAACGCCGCGCAATTTCACGCTCGTCGGATGTCCTTCACGCCTTCCCGAGTTAAAATGTCCGAGCCTCTTCTCAACCTGAGTTACTCCTGAATTCAATTTTTTTTTGCGACGTTTGCAGGGAGTGTCATATCGTGTACCCTAAGCAAAAGACTTAAATATAGTGCGGTTATAACCTATATATATGAGATTAGGCATATATAGTCTATGTATAAAATATATATGGGACTAGGCGTATGTAGTCTATATATAGATCATGTATAGACATCTATATATATAGATATTCATCTACTACGTACAGACAATATATAATCTATCTATAGACTATACATAAACTGAACTATATATGGATTATGAACTATCTATAATCTATATATAGTATATATATTCCCAGTGCCATACAAATTGTATGTATCTTTTTTTTTTACTTGGGTAAGTATCACGTGATGGAATTCTATACGAATCATACTCCGCCTTAACTTCCAAAGTGGCAGAAAGTGAATGATCAGAGTGTATAGGAAGGGTCATGTAGGCTAGGGGACATCCCGAGACAATGAAATTTGAATAAGTTGAGAAGGTGGGTCTGTAGGTCATGTAGGTCATAAATACTGAGCAGATTGTCGTAAGGTAATTTGTGAAGGTGGCGGAAGGCTTTGCGCGGAGTCACGAAGGTTTAATACGGAGTATTTCAAGTTTGTGCGGAGTCTCGGAGGCTATGAGGACAGTCGTGAGCGATGGTTGCCTTGTAGAGTAGGTTATCTTTAGGGTGAACGAAGGGTAGAGCCGGATTTTCAGCATCCACATGCTCAAAGGATTTGGGGGTGAGGGAGGCTGACACGAGGGTCAACATTTCGAATCCAGTTACATCCACCGAAACGCTTGTCTCGTAGCACCAAACACGTCACAACGTTTTGTTTCGACACACGTGTGGGCATGTCCGTGTAACGACTTTTTGATGACCGGACAATCACAAACGAGAATGAACGAGATGAGCCACCGGGTGATCGTTAAAATTTCTAACGTTTTGAATGGTTCGCAAGATCGTCATACAAAAGACTTGCATGGGATAAGCATCTTCGACGCATTGTTTGAAAAAATTGTGCGAAAAGTTGGTGCAACAATTTTCTGATAAATGGGTGTGATAATGGATGTTGTCGCTGCGTTACGAGCTGTTGAATTTTTACGACTGGACGAGAAAGCCAGTCATTGAAACGTTTCATCTTGGAAGGAAATGTAAAAACTAACCGAAGAAAATAAGAATGTAATAATTTGCTGATAAGACCCCTAATGTACGTGGGATACGATAAGTGGTTACTTGAAAAAGGTTCAAAAAGTCATAATAAATGATACTTCAACATAAGAAACAATTTTGATAAAGTATTTCACTTTCGATCTAAAAAGTATATCAACATAAACAACTCTAATAATTTTTTTTTGCCACGAGAACAAAGATTTATTTATCGATGAAAAAAGCAAAGAAGCTTCAGACACTAAAAGTACGAAACGTTCGCGTCAATTTCTTCGAACTCAAGTTCATACTGTAAAATTATTTTTCCTTTTTTTTTTCGTTTATAATTTTACAGAATTGACAATTTCGTTATTTCACTTCCGACAGCTCATCGTGGTGCGAATGACGTATGAATGATGTCATTCATACGTAAACGAAAAAACTGAATTTACGTCTTTGTTTGTTTGCACGATAACAATAATTGAAATAACGAGTGACGTGTACGTACGGTCGAACGAAGTGTATACAGAAAGGTCGGTAATAATTCATGGGTGCTAGCGAGGAGAGCTCGTCGACCGGTGAGGAAGATTAACGAGTCGATTGAATTCAAGTAATCGTGAGTGAAAGTAGGAAGACTGAAAAATTGTCTGCAAGCACACGTAAGAGCCTTTGCGTATTTGTTTTTCAATGCACATCGTAATTTCGATTACGGTTACTCACGAAGGATCTTGCATGCATATGTATATACGCAATTAACCCTGGAGTTCAAAGACGGGGTAACTCGTTACCCCAGCAAAGTTTTGGAATGTTGTCTTTTTCAATTTTTCAGCGATTTTTTATAAACTTTTTTCCCGTTGTTTATTTGCTTATTATTATCATCAGTCTCCTGGTCTCTACTTTCAAGTGCCCAAAATGTTCTCTGAATATTCGACTTGTAGCTTAAGTGGTTTCATTAAAATCTGACGAGGACTTTTTGTATCATATCAAATTGAGCGTGATTTTCCATAAGGCTCCATGTTAAACGTGTAAAAATAAAAGTGTTGATATCTTTTTTCTCGCGCTCCGGAAAGCCATAAAAATTTAACTGAACCTTTTTCTTATCAATACCTATAAGTATGCCAAGTTTCATAAAAATCTGACGAGGAACTCTCTTATGGAGGGTACTACCTTAATATGCAGAGAGCCCACACCCAATCGTGACACGATTAATGAATTTCGTTATCGCTGGTCCAGCGCTGAATCTCTGTGAAGCGAGAGAAACGACCTGTAGATACGTGTGCATCGTGCACAGTCGTCGGAGGTGTTCCCCCGGTCTCGTTCGCTTTCTCAAATGCACACGTGCATATATGCAATGCAAGCGAAGACACGAATGCATCTCGAATAAGCGGTCTCGAAGGAGAGTGAGAAGACACGTGAAACATCGGGGAGGGATTCGTGCTGACCGCGAATGAGAGTTCGTGACCCGGAAACTCGAGCGAGTATCGAGCCTAACGAGCCGTGGGATTCTCTTGTGCCGGTTATGTGGTCGAGAATATCATACACGAGCACGGGCAAACTTGTTGCCGATGTTGCGGAATAACTATATATATATATATATGAATATATATATATATATATAGACGACGAAGAATGCGATTTGTGCACATCGGAATACATTCGATTGTCTCGCTTCCGGTTTTTCTTATTAGCATATCTTGCTTTACGTTACTTGAAAGCAACTGGAATTATTTTTGTCGATATTATCCGATTGACTGTATAGCGTTTTTCCGGTACATAAGAACTCGAAAAAAGAAAGAAGAAAGAAGATCGGTTTGATACTCGTTGTATAGGGAACAACAACCACTAGTTATCTCAACCAAGTTCCTCTTCCGCACTTGGATCACCTCGCTGAGCTTTTGTGTGTTGTGCCTGTGGGCGTCGATTTTGAGCTAACGGTACCTATACAGCATCTATGTTATTCCGGATTGGTCAATCATCATCGATGGGTACATCGGCTTTGAGAATGGACCGCGAAAGCCCCGACGCGTGCGACAAACGGTACACGCTCTCGGAACTATGCAGTCCGGACGTTTACTGTATCATCACTTGGCCACGATGGGTTCTGGCACGGTACAATCCCATTTACCGCGAAATAACAAACCAGTCGATCGCACGAAAACGATATCTACACCGGCTCCACTCTGGCTCTACTCCGACTCATCATTTCTAGTTTGCGACGTCCTTGATTTCGCAGTTCGGCTCGCGTTTCAGTTGACTAGTCACAACGATAATCTGAAGCACTCGTATTCCGTAACAGACTGCGTGCAAAACAGACATTTTTGCGATACTTCGAGATTAATGTTTCAAATACCAGTCGAAAAGAAATTTCCCTGAAATTCATCGACTGATCGCGATTCTATGCTAATTCCGTGAATAAATAACGTTTGTTGCACACGCATGCACAATACCTTTCGAAAACGTTTCTGTAATTGTTCTGTAAACCTCAAATTGAATAATTCAATAAAGAGTTACACAACATGATTTTACGAATTTTTATATTTCGACTTTCTATATTGTTCTTACTACAACACCTTTTTTTAATGGATGATTTGGGAAGACTTTTTTAGAAAATCGAAATAGTTTTTCTATTTTTTTTTTTAAATTTTGATTCTACGAATTTGATTGGCGACAAAGAGGATAAGAGTCACTGATACATGACCGATAAAGATATTGCTCGTGGGCTGCATAATGTCTAAATGTCTTCCACCTAATCCATCGACTATATTCCGCCATTACTAATCACATGTCAGTTATTTATATTTCACATAAATTCGTTAAAACCCATCAAAACCGTTTCACCTTGAATCGATCACACCCACACCGAACGATAAATAAAAAAATAATCAAAAAACACACAAGACATTTCACAAAATTCATAAATTTTGCGATTAACGACGAAGTCGGATAATAACGCCGTTTCTTTGCATTTTGTTTCTTCAAACTGAACGATCGTAAAAGGACAAGAAATTAACATATAAATTGGTATGATAGTTACAAAACTCCAGAGATCGAGGTATCGGTGGTCATTAATATAAGAGGATTGCCAATTCCGAGGAGCCATCGATAATACGAAGTTTCGATGAACACGTGATTTAACCGAGTCGTCGAAAAACGTTCTTCTCTCGTTTGGAACAACGCTATTGCCAGCGGTGTGCACTCCAGTGAAGACGAGTTAGTGTATTAGGTGCAAAAGAAGCCCAGTCAGATTGTACATTCAACATCGAAAAAATTAGGAACGAAAATCTCCTTTGTTTAATCATTACGGGAGAGGGGGGTGGTCATCAGTAGTCTAAATCCAGGTTTTGGACATTCCAACCCATGTGCGTTGACCGCCATCTTAAATTTAGGGGATAAAATAACTGGTAATTTGTTTTTGTTAAATAACTCGCCCATTTCCAATATTTGACAGAAAATGGACATAACCAAAGTTGTAGGGAATTTAATTGTCTACAACTTTAGTCGTTACAATCTTTATCTACGATTGATATTTTTCGACCTATGTCGGAAAATAGAGATTAAATTTTATTATCGCATTATCTCGTTCGTTTTCAAGTCCCCCCCCCCCCAACGATTGAACAAAGAAGATTCCTAATTCCTATTTTTTTTTCTTTGAGCTTTTCTTTTGTTCATCCCGACTGGGCTAAATAGAACCTTCTGTAGGGTACACGTAAGCTCGTGAGAGTCGTGGATGACGTCGATGGAACGCGCTTCAATCGCCCAGAGGCAGCGCGCCAAGTCCCGGAAGTGCGATGATGATTTTCTTTCTTTCTCTCAGTCTCATTCCATCCATCGTCTCCGATGCCTTCCCCCCCCGCCCCTTTCCCCACCCCCTCACAACGTACAAACGTACTCGCACGAGAGACACCCAAGTTCGTTCACTCGTCACACATTTTTGCCCTGGAATCTCACGTGCGCGCATCCGGCCCGTGCTTTGCTTCGTTTAGTTCTGCCAACATGATTCAGACGGTCTGACATATGTCTCACGGAAAATCACGACGGTCATTGGCCACGCTAAACACGAGCGAAATATCACTCATTGGCACATCTCGTTATCTTATTTCGTCCAATTCGCCACAGGTGCCAATCACTGTTGCACGGCCATCGACTGTGTTTGTTCTGTTGTTTTTTTCTTTGGAACTGAAACTAAAACGAAACGAGAAATCGACGACCACTGTGCGTCTGGCACAGCCGGATATAGTGCTGGCAATCAGAGATCGCGAGTTTAACAAGATTTCACATCTACTTTTTCAACTTTGCGAGAAAATGGTAATCTCATATGTTCTATATCTGCGTTTGTGTGTATATCAAAGTCAAATACCACTCCCTCACTTATCCATCGTAGTATCTCTAGAACGGCATTCGTATCATACAGTAGGTGCTTAGTGAGAAAGAATTTCAAAATCGACCGACCGGAAGTCGTCTTAAATTTTTATTTTTCAATTTCAAAAAATCCAAGGTGAAAATAAATATTCCTTCAGGGTACTCATTTTATAGGTTTTTGGGCATTCTAGATCGTATGCAACAAGTCCAAAGTCGATGGGACAAAGCGTTCTCCAGAGACGCTGACTTTATCACATTAGCTAACGAAAAATCACGATTTTGGCAATTTGGATACTTATGTTTATGTTACAAACAACTGTACCAAATCCCGGACTCCGCACGAGCAAAGTCTAGTATGATATACACATATTTGCGCGAAGTCACGTCGTATTCATATTAACGCGATAACGCGACACTCGAACAAACTAAAAAAAAAATCACGTATGGAAACGGGTAATTTCCATACGTGATTTTTTTTTTCAGCCGCATCGCAATTTTATTCAATACAGATTCCCGAGTGTACTCGAGATTACGCGAGAGATACTTCTCGCACCTGTGATTGCATCGACGAACTCGTCGTGTTGCCCGGATGACGCATGTCACATACGCTTCGGATAATAATTTTAAAAAATGAATATCAAGAAGAGGAAAAAATATGTATATATATATCTATACTTATAATAAAAAATAAAAAAACAGAGAGGAAAAAACGTCGGGCGATGGCGGTTGTCGAGCCATATACATCGAGATGAGCGTGGGTCGCGATCTCTACCGAGACGAATGTATGATCGCAACATCATGGTGAAACGCGTGCCGTTTGTATAATTCCTGTTTTTTTAGGAGAAGAAAAAAAACAACAACAGAAAAAACGAGAGAATGCAGCGAAGATTCGCGAGATTGACGGAGACAGCGACGATGCTATGACGACGATTGGTGGATGGCCAATGCCGGGTCGAATCGCAAGGCGATGTCACGTTTTCACGACTTTGGAGAATTTGCGGATGTGTGGGTGGCAAATCAAACAACACACTCCTTTTTCGGTTGGGAAAAATTCGGGCGAAAAAAAAAGATGAGGTAATAAAATAATGTACGAAGTAGAGACTAGTGCTTATTCGATGATGTATTATTATTCAATATGTTAAATACTCAATTAAAATCATCTTCGATTGCACAGCTGAACAGATAAATTTGCAATAAATTAATCCGAAGCTTTTCGAATTAAAAAAAAAAACTTTGTCTTGCAGATCCAACCTAACCGTCCGAAGACCAAATGTTTTTTTTTTTTTTTTTTCGATTCGATTGAGTATATAACCAAATAATTTGGATCGAGACACATTCAGATTTCTCGACGCGATTTTGTAGATCGTAGAAAATAACGAAATAGTTGGAGTTCTAAATTTCATCATATTTCATACGATATCAAATCACGTTAGACGTAATTGACGAAATGTATCGAAACTACGCGTCTAATCGCGTTCGAGTCAACAACTTTTTCGTGTGTGCGTAAAAAAAAAAAAAAAATTCGTTAAGTCGCAAAAAGAACGTTAATTAAATGCAGAAACAACAACAAACTTGAAAAAAAAAACTGTTGTATCATCGCACCTTGAATATCCTCCCACAAGAATAGAGATGCAAATCGAAAATCCGTATCTAAGCGATATCAATTATTAACGAGGGCGTGGGCGGACGAATGACATTGAATGAAATATAACGAATGTCACATTACGTATCACAACACATCGAGATGAAGAAAGAATGACGAAAAAAAAAGTACGAGACTAACTTAAAATCGTTTGGGTCGCTAGTTGGTAAAATAATCGTCTCGTTAAAAAAATATAACGACACGACAAACGCCTCTCAATCCGGACAACTCGAGTGCGCTTTCGCAACATCGTAAGACGGTCGTTTCTCACTCGCTCGGAAGGTGACTAAGCCTCGTGCGTGACCCGTTCTTGCCATGCACGGCATTGCCCATGACGTAACCCCCAACACTACCGGCCAAACAGACAAGACTCCTCGAACGGAAGATTCTTTAACCCGTGAAAAAAAAAAAAATTAATCAAATTATTTTTTTCAACTCCCAAAGCAGTAGAGTCAAAGAGATTGTATCCAGAGCTTTTTCCTGAGCTTTCAACAATCTGCATCTGTCAATGAGTTACATGGAAGCAATAAAAAAAAATCCAAACTTTAGAATCCAAGAAATCAAAATTTTAATCCAAATTGTTCCCTGATTATCGATCAAATTATTGACATTTGAATTTTTAAATTATTTTTGTCGCGTTCTACCTTTTCGTTGTCGTTATTATTGGTCTCCTCTTCCCAAATAGGATCGTCCCAACCTCCGGAAGATCCGGAAGATCCTCGACGTCCGGTGTCCCAAGAATTGCGTTTCAAATTGTCCAACGAATCCGTGGAAAATCTTCGTCGATCGATGGATCCTCTTTTTCCAATACCGTGATAAAGCGGAATCGTTGGAATGGTGATTTTCGGATCGTCCTTTCGCAAATTGCCATTTGAACCGTGAAGAGGATCGCTCTTCAGGGTAACGCTCAAATGTCCACGAAGATTGCCGTTGGAACCAGCCAGACAACTCTTCAGATTTCCATTGGACGAGCTTCTGGCATTGATGTTTCCGACAGTGGAACTGTAATTGCTCTTCATGTTGTTCGGAAAATGCGCGGAATTGCCGAATAGACTGGCAAGATTGTTGCTCGAAGTGGCATTGATGGAATCACGACGTTGTCCGGGTCTCTGAAGACTCGTCATTGATTTGGCAACGTAATCACGTCTCAACGGTGAATTGTAATTCGTCAATGTGTCTTTTTTCAAACAACCCATCGAACGTCCGATGGGTTCTTTTCTCAACGACGCAGAGCTGCTCAGAGGATTCGCGTACGAATCTTTGCGATAATGATTGATGGTCCCGGTCGAAGCCGCGAGTGGATTTCTTCGCAGAGTATTGGGAAATCCTGAGGGATGCATTTCTCGCTTGGACGGTGGGGTTGGCAATCCCAAAGAATTTCTACGTCCCAGAGTGAGACTGGTAAAATTCAGACTGTCCCTACGTCCGATCGTGTCCTTTCTGGGGTTAAGGACGTTGCTCAGGGATACACGTCTGTACGTGCAGTTCTCCTTGGCATGCTTTCCATGAATGTCGCAGCATTTGTCGACTGTCTTACGCTCCATCTTTGAATCCGGACTTGCAACACGGGTATTTTGCTGATTATCTTGTTCCAGTTTAACGTCCCTGAACAGGGCCTCCAGACGTCTTATCGCCGCTTGCTGATTCATCGACGACGTCATTGTCGAGTTTTTCCGGACGTTACTTTTCGGCAATCACTCTCGACACTTGCGTTTTAATCCGGAGTAACTAGTCACACGATATTGTCGAGTAGCACAAGGATTAAAAGCTTTTTAATGAAGCTGTCATAACACAAGCCACGATTTTGATAATATTTGAGTTATGGATTAATTGAAAAACAAAAATATCGAATATTATATCGACTATTTTTTTTTACGAATTCCTGGTGAATTAAATTTCAGAATTATATTTTGTACTTGTGATCACTGATAGAAGATTCAAATTTGTTTTATTTATTCAATTCGAAGATGATTGAACGGTTTTATCGAGTTATGAAATAATTGACAAAAAAATTCTTGAATATTGTATCGAATACTTTTATTTCATTGTTTTTTCTCAAAATCCCGATGAATGAAATTTTAGAAATGTAATTTGTGGTCGTGCTCACTGAGGAGGAATTAAATTTTGTTTAACCGTCGTTTTCATTTGATTTTTCAAGTCAATGACGATTAAACGGTTTTTGTAAACAAAGTATGATAATGCCGAAACACACGCGGTATTGTTGCTGTTAACATTTGAGATGCTCGTATGCGTCTTAACACGCGTCCGATGAGGTACTGTGGGTTATCCGTCGTGAGACGACGGACCGACAGAATGATCGAGACAGAGAGAGAGAGAGAGAGAGAGAGAGAGAGTGAGTGAGGGATTCCGGGGGCCGCGGTCCCTCCGTCAAAGCAGCGGGGGCCTCCGCACGAGTGCTCCACGCTCTTCGTATAATCGTTCTCTCCCCACCCAGAATAAGGAGCACCGACGGTTTTTTTTTCCCATCTCGCTCCGACATCGCTGCCGGTATACTTCACCAATCGTCGTAGCAACCGATGCTGCTATCCATATTAGGTCAAACTTTATGGTTTTGTCGCGCGTAACCGCGACGGAAAACACGAGAAAATTCGGATTCCATCGAAGACGAAAATGGGCCAGGGACCATGGACATGGTCAGGGGGCCAGGACTGTTGTATCTGTGTGCCACAGTAACAAGAATGGATTTTCCAAAATTTCTAGAACCCGACTTTAACGTACATATTAAATTCCGACTTTGTTGTCAAATGCAAATGAGCTTGAAATTATAAGGAAAATTCATGAAACGCAAATCTGGAAAAACGTTGACGTGTGATTCAAATTATTTGGTTTTTTCCATGTTTTGAGAAACTGATTCCTAATTATTTTCATAATTTATGTAAACAACTAGAAAATGTTATTTTCAAGCCATTTTAGGATGCAAGAAAATTAATAATATTATTAATAATTCCAGATAAAAATAAGTCATTGTATTATTGAATATATTATTTTTTAACCATTAACTGACACACTGGGGTCAAAAAGCCCCCAAAAATAATTCTAACATAAAAGGGTTGCATGAAATATTTTGTCGCATGCATTACCGATCTTAGTTTTTTTCATTTCAATTAGAAAACAACAAAAAAATATGTAATCTTTATACAGGAAACTAATGAAATTCGTTTGTTCGTCACGTTGATCGATGTTGCAAAGTACTTTCGTGAACGAATGCCAACGAGCAATGAGACGATCGAGGGAGAAGGTAAAGGAAGTGTTTAGTTTTTGTCACGATAGAATGACCGACTTTCGAAAAATTGCGAAGACGTTAGTTGTACGGCAGCAGCAGCAACATATCCCAACGTAACGGGTTATAAGCTTGGCCGGCGAGGTGCTCCACACGTGGGAGCGCACGCAGCTTTGAGTTTAAAAAAAAAAAAAAAAAAAAAAAAAAACACCGGGTGGGGAGAATCGAGCGAGCTCGAATTCATAAAAGTCGGTGAAGAATGCCCCCCTCGAGATAATCGCAAACCTCGCACGAGAGAAAATAAAAAGATTTCATATACTCGTTCGCGCCGCCTCGCGATGACTTTTACTTCTCAAACTATTTTACCTGTTGCAGATTTCTGTAACGTCGACAAAGTTGATTACTGCAATGAAACTGTCGAGTGAGTACTTAGCATTGTACGAAGCCCGTAGCGCTCACTCCCACGATACATTGGCAACTAATTACGAGAACTAAAGAGTCTTCGTTCTCGAGTGCGTCGGTTTAAACGCCGTTAAGCCGGTTGTGTGGGTCGTAGGTGGAGCCACTTTACGGCTTAACGCGTAACGATGATACAATTTAATGATACTGTGTATAGCAAAACGTATAGATACGTTTTGCTCTTCGCATTAGTTGCATTATTATTAATTTTATTAATTTTATAATAACTTTTTGAAATACTTATTCGAAATTTATTTATTTTGTGTATGATTTAATAATCTCACTTTAGAAGCAAATCCGAACGAATTAAAGTAACATAATGAAGATTAAATGTGAATTTTTTCCAACTGTCTAAATTTTACTCTATTAAAATTACATTTAATTTTGTCAATTTTTCAAACGTTTTATACTTTTCTTCACTTATAAATTTATTTCAATTAATAAAAATAAATTGAATATTGCCTTAAAGTTCACTCAACAGTTGATCATCAATAAATGTTACCTGTAAATAATTATCATTTATTTACAAACATTCGTTCGTAAATAAAAAAAAAGGAATAAACCGGAATTTATAGATTTTCCTCCGTATGCATTATTAAAACGTCCGTCGATCGTAAAATTCAATGCGATTCAATTGTTTCGGAAACTCATTAACTGAGACTTGAATGGATCTTGTAATAATTCGACCGGTAGCTATTATCGCGAGTTTAACGATACAAAATTGCTCCGACGATGAGCAGCTCGTTCAATTATCCGTATGCATTATTCATAATGCAAGTAGCTGACTCGACACTCGAGCGAAACTGGTAACTGAGCTATCATATCGAGTTACTGTCATTCACAGCGGTGTACCCTTTGACACCCACGAGACGCGAATCCAGTTCACCTTGGCAGGTACCAATGCACATGCACTCGTGATACACTCGAATGCAATAATGAACGCACCAGGCTGCGTCTCACGTGCAAGCGTAACCCTTTCGAAAAATTCAAACTCTCACACTTGCAAACGTCAAAGTTGAGTATACGATTACTCGACGTTATACATATATGTGTGTATATGGTATATGTATGTGTGTATTATATGAAAAGGCTGTTGTGAATACGAGGATCAGGTGGCGCGAATTATTGCGACACTGCACGACTGCGCATAAAACCACAAAGACCGTACACAAGCTCGTAAATTTATATCCGACAAATATGGTAAATGAAGATTTAATTTTTTGATATGATACTACAAAGATTGACAGCCTTTCAAGAGATTAAAACAAATTCCATACCGTTCTGAAATTAATAATATTTGTTCATTATGTTTTTTTTCTATCCACTGTAACGTTTGTAAATTTATTAACAAATGTTCCCAGGATATGTTTTTAAAAAATAAATCTAAACGACTGGAATTTTATGATATTAATAATTTATATGTTAAAAATTCCAGTCGTTTAATTAAATTATTTTTATCAAGTAAGCATATGCATTTCATTGTTAATCCTTGCATATGTAACTTTTTCTACATTTGACAATTACAATGAAAATCTATATATCGATGTTCGATCAGAATATCTAAGTCAAACGGAAAATCATTTTTTTCCAAATAAAGCCTACGAATTTTTTGCATCGAAGAATTTTTATCGAAATTTAAAAAAAACAATGATTGACAACCACGCGAGATTTTGATGTGCTCAGTTTGTTATAGATAGACGATGATGTATTACGAACGTTTATTATGTAATATTGGTGAAGAACGATTGTCGTTGAGACGATGCACGTTCGCTCCGAGTGGTGCATCATCAATGACCGTGCATAAATCTAGGAAGTGTCATGCCTGGGTCGCACCCACGCATGGCCATTTTCGGTGGCCGCAGCCGCGAGGCAGAAATTACCGGAAAAAAATCCATCGCGATTAAACGTGATGGAATGAAAAAAAAAAAAAATAAATAAAGGCGATATCAAGCGACGACCATCAGCAAGCGACTATGCGCTTCGTCCGCACAATAAAATTATTGTTCGTGTGCACTGAAGCACATTTCCGCGGATGAACCATCGTCGTCAGTCGAAGGCCTTTGTGTAAATCGAAATCTTCACACCGACGAACAATTCGATACGTATATCTATTTTTTTTTGTTTTTGTTTTTTTTTTTCAATGTGAAACTGCACGATTGTTTCCGATGATTAATTTACGAACGACCTATTTGACAAAAGTGGAAAATGTTGCGTGGTCACCGATCCAACGACAATTACCGGATTAGTCGCGGAATTAATTATCGTTGACGATTAAATAGCACAGAAACGCGATTGCCGTAAGTAATCGTCCGTGACACGAGTGTGTGAGTCAGACACGGTGTGTGGAGTGCCTGATCCGTTGTTTATAACCGATTGCCACGTCTGTCTCGAGCCATAGAAAGATCAAACGCTCGAGGGACCTGATGCGATGCGCACATTATTACCAAAAACGTAAAAATGAGAACGAAACAATAATGCCGTAACGAGAAACACGTGATAACGTTCGGAATTTTATTGAGAGACGATTTTTCGTGATATCTGACATCCGTTCGGGTATCATGAGTCATACGAGTTCGAGGGAAACTCGAACAGCTATCAGCTGACGGTTCAGTTGGAACGCTGGGACTCGTCGCTTGGGCTTTGAGCACACGTGTTTGCTGGAAATGTTTTTTTTTCTATTTTTTAGTGCTCCCCATATATATATGGGCTTCTTTGATGGACAGATATAACTTTATTACTTTGTAACTCAAAATATAACTTTTTGATGCTCATGGATATGAATTTTTTCAAATTGTATTTACGTCGTGAAAAAAATTACGGCAATAGAATTTTGGTGTAATTTTCCAAAGGTGAATCGTTGGGATTTAGCATTTTTGCATGAGTTTAAAAATAAGAAAATGGATAATGAATAATATAAAAGTTAGCGGAAGATATATTTTTTAAACATTGACTAACGAAATTATTGTAACAAAATTATAACAATGATCCCATATTGTTGCTAAAAATGTTCAATAATAAATCTAATAAGATAGTAAATAAATAAAAGTTAACAGAAAATAAGTTTTGGAAATTGTCAAAGTTAATTCTCGTTTTGGATGGACTGTGGAGAGCTTTGAGCGATAAGACGAGATTGAAACGAGAAAAAAAGAGTCAATGAAGTTCTCCGTGAGAGTGGATCAGACCAAGAGGCGCATTCATCGTCTGACAACATAGTTTCCTTCCTCGAAAGGAAGTGGGGAATTTTTTTTAATTCTCTTTTTTTCCTGTCGCTCTTTCACAACTCGATTCGTGTATACATAACCGACTCAATGGGCGCTATTACGTCAATTGCTCGTTTTACTCTTTTTCGACCCTACTTTTTTTTGTTCTTTTGTTTTTTTATGAGATCCCACATTTCCGGTAAATGTAAAATTTAATGTTTTTTTATTTAAAATATAAAACGTTGCAATTAATTTTTCCGGTCAAGATAAAATATTTTATGTTTTGGGATTTCGAAAAAGTGAACAGATTTTTAGCCACACTGGGTTTTACAATTCACAATTCACCCTAGCAACTTTTAGTTGCAATAAGAAATTCTGAGCATATTTCAAGCCTTTTTCTACAAGTACACATTTTTGTAATAGCCAAAATGTAATTTTTATAATGTGCTGGAAAAATCTTTGAAACGACTTTTTCACTAAAATTGCTTTCAAGCCCTAAGGTCCTATTTTATTTGGCTGGGATAAAATTTACTGAGTGTAACTGAAGAGGGTTAACACTTAATCCGCATTATCTCGGTGCGATATTTCTTCGCTCGATCGATAAACTCAAGTTGTAAATTGAAGAAATTGAAGTATTATTCCAGCGAGAAAGGTTCCGGTACGAGCCTGTAAGTACCGAAACGAAAGTTCCCCGCTCGTCGAATCATCGAGTGGGAGTCTCGATCGTCTTTAATTTTCTCAAATAATCAACGTAATTACGGACGATTATTGTCAATTACTTCTCTCCCCGTGGATTTTACGATTACCGACGATGCTTCCGCGTCAATCGATTCCCCGTGGTAACGGTCGTTCGGATTATTGTACTAACGGGGAACGAATGAAGATTGACTTCCTACCATATTCAATTATTGTCATTTTTCATTCGTCGATCAATGCAGCGGATGGCATCGTCGGCTAACCGGTCAAACAATATACGATCAAATCAGTGATTAATTAATTCGTGTCAAGTGGATCCAGTTGGTACATATCGATCGAAAGTAATTCGGGAAATTATTCGTTGAAGCTTTCACGAAGTCATAAAAGGGTAACCACTGTCCCTTAGGGTTTGATAAATCAATTTGTTTTTTTTTTTTTGCATAAATCGTATTAAAAATATTGAATGCAAAAGATTTCAGAGCGAAATTCACTAAACCGGAATGGCAGCATGATGGCACCGGAAGTGCGATATTACGACGTCATTTCAGAAGAATACGATAAGAAAAAAAATTCTTGCTACACATAAATAGAAAAGTCAATAAAGTTTAATAAAACAAAATTAATAAATATATTCGTTTACCCACAAAAAAAACTTGCTAACTAAGGCATCATCATCATTTGAGTACCTCGGGGGTGGTGTCATCTCTTATAATATTTGTGAATATCAAATTACCATTTACTCACAAAAAATAATAAGATAATTATTGAAATATCTTCCGGGCAATGAATATCTGAGTGGAAAAACGTATGGCTATCTTTGGCTATAGTGACGTTTGATTTGTATTTTCTTGAATATATATTTTTATCATTATTTTATTTTTTTAAACTCAGTTTTGATTTTGAATTTAATTTCGTTTACACTTTTCTTATCGAAGAAAGATCACGCCATCGTGGTATCGTAATCGTAGGTCCGATCTAAGGTCGAGCAGACCGACCAATGTGGCAGGAATGTCCTTGCGGTTCACTACAGCTCGTGCGCACGCGCGATCCAGTCTATCACGTTTCCATCGTTTCCCAGCAAGGAAAGTGAGAGCTCGAGGAATCGCACTTTTTTACATTCCAATCGAGACAAGTTGTCACGAATACCGATGGATTATTTGGGTAAGAGTCAAAATTCAGAACGATTAATGTTTAGAACAACCAAAATTCACAACGCGCAATGCCTCGAAGGGTCAGAGTACAGAACATGTATACATAGGTATACATGGGTATAGTCTGAATTTCGACCCCTATCCAATTATTTGTCGGACAAATTTTAAGAACCTCCCGTGTCACGTTTATTCTCGACGATAAAAATTAACGAATCCTTGTTCGTTATACGAATTGTAAGCGAATGCTTGAACAATGAATAATTGACGAACGGTTCTCTTACCTTTGCTGACTTGACGATATCGTAATGGTCTTCCTGGAGTCGCGAACCGTAAACGCTGCTCGGGGTGGAATTCTGTCTGCTGAAACACGAAAAAGCACAGTTATGATTACGCTCGTGGATAAGTTATCTCGATGGTACGAGAATGACGAGGTTATTTTTAGTTACGACGTTCGGGGCGGCCGGGGGATATACTTACACCATGGATTCGGAACCGTTGAGAGTTGGCTTTGGTGATTGAATACCGGATCTGTTTGGCGTGTTCGAGTGAACGGGCGAAGGTCCTTTGCTACTCAAATTCGGCTTCGCACTGAAAAATAAAAGAAAAATTCAACGTTTAAACTGTTTTCTGTGTACGATATAGTTATGATGATTCTGGGAAAGAAATACTATGCAAAGTATGTAAATGATGAGAAATGTGAACAATTTTATGAGAATCAAAGGACAATGAATTCATATAGCCAGTAGCTAGATTTATTCCTGTTATTTTGCATTTATGGTATTATTTTGTATTTAGCGAATTTCCATCTCCATCAAAGTAGTCAATGGAATTTTATAGACTATCAATAATTCTATAAAATAATACATAAATTCAACAATAACTGATTAGATTCTATTCCACCAGCTGATTCTGGTCTCTTCCCAACAACTTACAGGAAAAGCTTTATCAAGTGCCGCAAACCACTAAAATAATACTTCTAAAAAGTAACAATCTCTTGTTAAGTATGAGCTGTCCAATAAAATTGCATTTATTTTTTCATATGGATTTAATTTTTTGTGTTTAATGTTTTCAAGTTGTATAACTTAATCATTAATAAAACCAAAAATAGCGTCTCAATCTAGACAAAATTATATGAAAACATTGTTTCAAATATTTACAACTGAATTCCATAACAAACACCGTCTTTAGCCTTCTCAATCTCGCCCCAAAACACGTTTCTCTTATCAAACACAACCGTGTTAAATCTGCAACGATAAAAATGTTCGACATTATTACACTTGTAGTCTTGGATACAATCCCGTGCAATTACACGGTCATTCATCGCGAAAACGGTTTACCGGTTTCAGAAATAATAATTATTCGTGTAAATCGTGAAGATCTTGTACAAGGGGTCAACCGCGCGACTGCTGTGCAATCCATCCCACGACATTATTCAAACGGGACATGATTGATCAGGACGCGTGAAGAGTACCGTTTAGTCCTGTTTGTTGGTCGTGGAATCCACTCGAATGCCATTCGGGACAAACGAGCCCCGGGAAAATCACTGTGGTCGCCATTTCGAAGATGCACTCGCAGAACTACGTGCATTTGAAACACTTCCATGTACGTGCGCGGGTACGTTACACCTTTTAATCATCCGCACGGTTACGTATGTGCTTCTCGGACGTTGAACAAGCCCAACGAGGAGTGCACTTGCGAACGTCATTATGAAACCGACCGTACGAAGCTCTAAGTTTATTAGCGAATAATAATTTGCGACAACACGCGACGATACCGTTTACCAATTAGAATTGTAAGCAGATAGTTGAGTCGACACGCTTTTACGTGTCCATTGCGATGATCCGGCTCCAGCAGTGTGCATAATGACAAAACTTATGGTACTACGATTTTTATTTTGTTTTTAGACACATATTATCGATTTCCAAATTGCTATACTGATTTATAGTCGTACTTAGACTGCGTCACAAGTTGAAAAATGATATGTAATCTTTTGAAGTATATGTGGGTTTAGGCATATACAACTTATAGATAGGTTTTCAGAAACCGCATATAGATTTTATATACCCAATCTCATATATATAGTCTACATATATTTGTGTTACTTGGAGTGCTGTGTTAGTCATAAACAGTTGATAGATGGACTATGTATGGACTGTATATTTAAACTGTATATAGATTATATATGTCCAATCCTATATATAGTCTATAGTTAGTTCTAACCGAGGTTCCATATTTAAAATCGTCCGGTAGCCCCTTCTAGGGTTTCCCTTTATTCGAATAGGACAAAGGACAGACGGCCTTTTTTTGTCTTTCAACACGAAAACACGTAAGCTGAATATGTTACTTCATCTCATTTTTTTGGAAGAATTGTAGACATTCTAGCCGTATCAATTCTATATTTTGATATTTCTAGATATTATTATTATTATTATTATATATTCCAAAATTTACTATCATCGGCCGTCAAGCGGTTAGATTTACGACGACAAATGAAAAACCGTTTATATTTAAAAACAATTGAATAAATATAATGAATTTCAAAATATGACAACATTTCAAAAATTGCGTAAGGTCAGCACGTTGAAATATGTTAATGAGTGGTACAAAATAATGTGTATCAAAGATTTACCGTAACAATTACGATAAACTAAATTCAATGCGAGAAAATACAAACAAAACGATAAATTAATCGATGATTTATTCATGACAATTATTTACCGGTTCGCGGAGGGCGTCGAGACGCCGGTTGAGCTTCTGCTCAAACTGCACGTGCTGCTGTGATGCTGTTTTCCGTAAACCGGCCGATTATTCACGGACACGCTCACTCTTTCGGCGATGCGAAAACGCGGCACTGTCGGCTTGTGATACATCATTTTTCCACACGCAACGTTGAAACTTATCAGTGATCACTATTAATTATCACCGGTTTCGCAACGATTTCTCGATGCGCTCAAAATCGTTGACCGTGCTTCATAACGCACCTCACTCCTATCCTCATCGATAACAAATGACCGCGCCGTAATTTAAAATAATCTCTGAACCAACGAAAAAATCGTTAAATATATTTCACGACATACATCTGTGCATTAAAACCTCATTAGGATGATATTTGACGATAAAACAAATGATTTCCACGATGTCGGTCAATGACAAATCTGATCGTAGCCGTTGAGCGTAACCGTTGGCGTCAATCACATGCACACCGATAATATCCCACGTCACGATCCAAGAACGTTGAAAGAAAAATAAAAAAACTATTAAAAAAATGTTTGTGTTGATTTTTGTTGTTGTTTTTTATGTTCCTCCTTATTTTTTCATCGTAGAGCGTTAAAACAAACAAAAAATGATTCAAAATATTCGTGTTGCTTTTTCCGTTTTTTTTTTATAACAAATTAAAAAATTTTCCCTCACTTTCTGTTTTTATTGTTTATTTTTATTATTTTTTATCGTTAAACGTTGAAACAAAAAAAAAATATCGAAAATATTCGTGTTGCTTTTTTTCACTTATTATTCATCGTAGAACGTTGAGGCAAAAAAAACTACCAGAAATATTTCCGTTGCTTTTTTTCGTTATTGTTTCTTGTTCTTATTTTTTTATCGTAAAACGTTGAAACGTAAAAAAATAAAAACTATTAAAAACATTCGTTTTGCTTCGTTCTTTTTTCGTTGTTGTTGTTTTTCTTGTTATTTTTCGCGGTCCTCCTTGGGTTTGTTAGAAGCGCAGACCACTCGACGCGAGCGTAGCGGTAGATTTCGAGAGACTGACGACGACGGAGGGCTCGTGGTCTCGCGTGAGACCCCGAGTGAATCCTCCCGAGTGCGAGTACTACTACAACACGTCGCGTGGTACAGTCTGTCGTTGTTGGTGCATGGCACTCGTCCGGTACTCGCTCGTGCAACCAAGAACGTGGAGCAGCACCAGCAGCACCAGCAGCACCAGCCACAGCATATATGCAGACACTCTAAAGCGGTGGAAGCGCGATTCTCGTGCGGGGTCCCGACAGTGGCATATCGAGCACGGCGAGCAACTCGAGCAGCTCGCAACTCTACAAAACTAGCTGCGCGACTCTCGGTCATACGTGCTCGACAAAATCGCACGAAGTATCGCGAACGTACGATCACTACACGCACACACACACACACACACACAAACACAGACGTGCTGGTTCGACTTTGAATTTGCATTCACGTACGCGGGCGGCAAGGCCTCTGTCGAAGACCTGCTTTCCTACGACGTGTGTAAATGAATCGCATTATTGCACCGAAAAGACACCGTGTTGCACTTTGCGCGCCCTTTTGCACGCTGCCGCTTTCCGTGGGGAACGGGATCGGCGATTTGGTTTCACACGGTTGGGGATCGGGCGTCGGGAAAATAATACTTTCACCTCGAGAACGAAGAAAATAGAAAAAAAAAACAAATGGTTTGGTCGGTATATAGATTTGAATATTGCTCATGTGTCAATTTTTGAGACAATTTTGTTTACTTTTCCTTATCCATTGTGATTGGTGTTACATGTGTTTATTCACTTTTAGAGTCTATTTTATTGATGGAAAAACGCGTGATGAGTTTGGAATAATATTTTTTTTCAAAATAAAATGAGTAACGTTGGACGATGAATTTTTTTTCCTACTTTCAGCTCGAGAAAGATTTAGATAACGACAATTTGATCAGGATATATCGATTTAAATATTGCCTACGTAACTATGTATCATGAGACACGAATTTTTTTCCCAAAACAATATTTTGATAAGACGCTATTTTTTATTTATTTGAGGTCTCTTTTTCTTTGCATATCAATATTTGAGAAAAAAGTGGAATTTTGAAGTTTATCCATTTTTTGTTATTGACGGTAGATGATGTTACACTTATTAACTAGTCGAATATATTTCATGAATGGAAAAACGCGTTTTAAGTTTGTAATTTTGTTTTTCCCATTTCTACTAATAAGAAGCTATTCGAATTTCGAACATAAAACAACAAAAAATTGGTTTCTAAGATTTTTAAGATTTTGCGGCAGATTCAAAGACGTTACGACGGGCGTAGGAAAATCAGGATGATAACCGAACGCCCGGGAACTCGCGTTATCAAAGTTTTGAAATTTCGAAGGGTCTCTTCGCGAAATACTCGGGAGCTCACGAGTACTCGCGAGGACGAGTGTGTATGGATCGACGATGAGATGTGTACTGCCGGAAAGAAGATGATGAAGAGAGAACGTGGAAAAAGGCCTTTCAAACGATAGCCCGGAGTACGCGTCTAGCAGCTGTCGCATATCCTAACACGAAACGAACGGGCGTTGTGTTGTGCCCGGTCGTATTCCGTTATTTCTGCTATCTGCGTGTTAAGCGATACCGACGGACAACGACCACGATGAATACACGTATACACACAAAACTTGTACGTATGCGTGTATGCATGTGGATGTATATTCACATATGTTTCTCCAGCTGGATATGCGATACACGGTTAATGCAAACAATATCTTCGCAGTTTCTTCCTCGAAGCTCATTCGCTTTTCTTCGTGTTTCGCGAGTTTTATTTACCGACGTCTTTGTTCATCAACCGGCCCGACGAAAAATCTTGACAGATGGATTCGAAGCAGACCGGAAGACATCCGGGCCAGATGGGGCGGACTTATTTTTTTTTTTTTTGCAATCCTTCAAAATAATTAAATTCCTCGACGTGATCCAGTTAATTATTCGATTGAAAAATTACGTTTTGTTTTTTTTTCGCATGATTGAAGTGCTTATTATTTTTTTTTTTTGTATTTTTATTGTGTTAGCTGGAAAAAAAAATTGGGAAAACTTGTTGGCAAAAATGGACGATCCTTATCCTGTATAGATAGGATATTGTCAAGTTAAGTTGAGTTGAGAAAAAATTCATCGATATAATTTTACATGATAACTTAATTTTTATATATTTTTATATATTTTTTTACTGCCTCCAGATCGCTTTTGTTCATCAATAATCTCAGTAAATAAAATTTAATTGTTCAGTTATGTGAGTTAAATTATTTTATTACTAATAATAACTATCGAAAACCAAAATGATTTTTCGTATTTAAACAGGTATTTAAACAGCGATACAAAACAGATAATCGTAACTACAAGTCTATGAATTTCAGCTGGAAAGTTTCGAGTCCTATGACAACTGGAGCAGTGGCAGTATCTGGTAAATTAAAGGTACAACAAATCGACGATACAACTACCTCATCAAATGTCATTTTTTTGATTGGTTAAAAAAAGTGAGTTACTCAGTTGGCATCAATTTCTTCAAAGTCATTAAAGTTTTGTGAATGGATCAAAGGCTTCAGGGTCCAATGATGGATAACTCGATGCAACTGGCCCCGGCGTGCACTGTGGCATCGCATTCAATCCAATACAGTCAATCTATTTACACGTACACCCCGTGAGCTGTGATGCATGTTCACGGAGTATAAATTCGTGGAAATCACGATTGACCGAATTATTGAGTAAAGCAACGGTCGTGCGAGAGATATCGCGTATCGCTGCTTGCCGCGGCTGTCCAAACAACTCGACGAATCGGAGTAACAATTTTTCACGCTCATCGCATTACGGTCGCATCGGTGCTACATGCGTAATACGGTAAACCGCGTGTGTGCGATTTCGTTCCACATGAAAAGTTTACATTTGCGAGATGGGGGAACAAAGAGTCGTTTGTTGACGACATTACGTTCGTACGAATGACACGCCGTTGGCGCGTTTTATCAATAATTATGCACGTAAATGCATCGTTCGTGTTACGGGGTAATAAAACGGTGTCGAAGCTGACTTCGGACGTGTTTTTTTCATTAAATTGCCACAAAACTCACGAGACGAGATTATTGGTCTCGCTGAAAAATTTAATATGTGATTTTGACGATGTTTTCCTTATTTTTATAAATTAAGTGGAGACAGTAAGATTATAAAAATTATGCAAATATTGAACATACATTTTTTCTGTTTTTTCGGTCTCGATGCTTTGTTTAATTTTTTTTTGGATCTTTTTATTTTTAATTCTCTGGATTTTTTTTGTGTCGATTCAATCCGGCTCAAAATTCCAATGTTTCCGCATTTTCCAGAAGTTTATTTGTTCATTGTGATCTTTATAATGAATAAATTCCAGAAATTTCACTTTTCAAAGATATGATTAATTCATGAATTTTTCCAGATTTTTAGGATAACATTTTCTATTTTTTTAAAGACTTGAGTCGATTAAAAAGTTTATTTGAGTACTTTAGGGGTCCTCTCAGGTTTATTTGATAATTTTGGCTCCTGGCCTCTATCATCGAGCGCGACAGTTGTCTCTTTCTTCATTCTCGACGTATCCCGTCTGTCCCACTTCGCGACGAACGTCACCGCGGAGACAGCGAAAACGGAACAAACCGTATAATGGAGAACGCGTTTTCACCGTGACTGTCGTCCATGCATCCGGTATCCGGTCACGGTCGCGAAAACATTGTGTCGAATGTTTTTTTTGTAATCTTTTTGCTTTTTCATTTGTATCGATTGATGTCAACGAACCACGACGAGGACTCGCTCGGGTCGCACTTTCGTTCTCGCCGTTTCTGGCACGATTGACCCATTGGGCCAATTTGACGATGTTAATAATCGGATAGCAAAAGAAATAACAACTAAACGATTTACACGATATACAAACGATTATTTTACTCGTTGTCTTTAAAATAAAATTAAAAAATTGATTTGATATAGATCAATTATAATTAATTGAAATGTTTGATGCACTTATAAAAATTTGGTTGAATAAAATAATTGCGAAAAATTGAAAATCGTTAAAAAATTTAATCCCAACATTATTTTCTTGAATGTACCATCTTATTATTGTTTAAGTCTAAGACAAAATACAAACTTCGAAAAAAATTGAATTAAAAAATCCAGAAATCATGAAATTGAGAAAAGTCGTGATACTGCGAAATCGATCAAATTTCTATCAGTCCCTTTAGATTAGCATTTCTTGTTAGGATAAGAGAATGTTAATTTTCATCTGAAATGTTATTTTGCCATTCGTAGCAATTTACTTAATTCGCAGTTTTTTTTCCATTTACCTCAACAATTGTAAAAAAATTCGGTCTAGCTACTAATTTTCAACTGGTCCTCGTGTTATCGAAGACCGTCCAATTGAATCTAAATTTTCAATTGGGCACATCCCATAGAAACCACAGACCCATTCACTAATTTCGTAGGCGTATGAAGAAAAAAAAGAAAGAAAAAAAATGACAAGCGATGAGTCAGCTGGTTGTTAGGTTGCATCGCTACGATTTTAGTGAGCCCATCCTCATTCACTTTTCCATAGCACAAATCTATAAATAGTGCAAAAACATTTTACAAGAAAATCGACAAAGGTTGGAGTCAATGCGGGCGTACGGAACGACAGAAAAGCTTTGGTTTCACCATCCGATGCGCGACTCCACAGCCGGATGGACGATTCTCTGTGAGCTCGTCATTCACGCACGACGAATCACGAATTTTAATATTAGTCACGACCTCGAGACTTCCAGACATAACGAGTGAATGAACCAACGCCAGAATAACGTTGCACATGATATTCCAACGTTCTTTACTCGTCTCTCTCGCTCTTTCTCTCTCTGTTGCATTCATCAATTCCAATGAAAACGGATAATCATATTTTTTCCTTAAGCAGCTCATAACAATTAACGTTATTGAAAATATTAGCTTTCGTACCCATCGGACAAGCCGTCGGAATGACAATTCACCGTCAAACATGCGAAACCAATCTGGCGCCATTCAGTCTACGGAAAATCAGTCCGACGATTATTCAAGCCAAAAAAAAGTCTGTGAAGTTAGCATACCGATTTTTAGCATCCCACTAAAAACCACTAAAAACCGTCAAAACTACTTGCATCTGGCATAGTTCTATAGTTCCTGATAGATTTTAACGATGATTCCATTTATTTTATCTCAGAATCGAGATTTGAAAAATGAGAAGCCAACTTCACACTCAACGTCTTAGCATCCTATCGGAATTCGATTTTTCGAGCATTGAAATGATAAAAACTGTTTTAATGATGATGTTAAGATGATGTAAAAAATGATGAAAGCTGAAAATATTAAAAAATAATTATCTATTACAACCAAATTCATACACGTGTGGGATGCTGATATTTTTAATGGAGTTCTGGGCTTCTCAAGAGATAAAATCGAAAGATCAATACAAATTTTGAGATCGTGTGAATCTTTCAATTATCGTAAAAAAAAATAAAAACCCTAAAAAAGCAATGCATTTTTAACTTCCCGTTCAAACGCTGGCTAAACAACGCTATACAGACCAAAACTCCACGAGAACAATATTGTAGAGAGTTGAGTTTCCTAAAAAAAAAGTCCTGGAAGGTATATATCCAAGATCGATAGTTTACGCGTGGCAAAGCTCGAAAGTCGAGCGAAGTGAGAAACCGCGCGACTGGTAGACGTTTGGGATTCACAACGTTCGAAAGATCGTGCGTTCTGAATTTCGGTAGATCTGAATTACGACCTCCAACCCGATTAATACGACAACCGTGCGTTTCCACTCATTCCACCGAATGGAATCCATGTAGACCGGATGGCGAAGGAAAGACGTTGCACTTGACATTTCAAGACGCGATAATTTTAGATCTCGTCACACGACATTTACGAGCGCATGCGCCAGTATTCTAGGGTTGTAATCGTCGCCTATTGGTCGTCGGTGTTTCTCGCTGTGCCGCGAGTACGCGATTCCTGAATGAGATGACGGTTAAAAAAAATAAAGTGAAAACAAAAAAATAAGAAAAATAACACAGACGATAGAGAAGTGTGGTAGCTAGTCTGGATGTTATCCGGTCCTTGCCATCTCGGCGGGAACCGGTTTTCCGAGTAATGATCCGAGCGAGATTTGAGATATCGAAAACTCGCATCGCACTCGGACTCGTAAATTGCTCGTTGAGGATCGCGGGACAGTCAAAGCTTGAGTACACAAACGCGATGAAAAGAAACGGAAAGTGTATAACCACAACACCGTATCGGACGTCGTTAAACTCGCGACTCTAAATGAGCGGCGCATCCGTTCGGTCCGTGCTGCTGCTGCTGCAGCATAACGCTCGGGGTCCGAGACACGAAAATAATTTACTTTCTTTTTCATACGCCGTGAGACCCGCGAGTCGAGGCGCAAGGGCTCAAAGCTCACACGGGTATTCCGAACGGCGCCAGGTTAACCGTCTAGACTCAACCGCGTGGTTCTATTTTCGTACGGAGATTTTCAAAACATAACAAGCGGGGGTTTCAAACTCGATGCAATTAATTTGTATAGAACTGGCGATAGTGTCGGAGAATGAGAAACAGAAGTTCAATCGTTGGACAAGCATATTGGACCCTCCGATTAATGTCGCGATAGTGTTTGAGCAGTGAAATTATTTTTTTTTTGGTAAAAAAAAAAAATTTTTTCGTCATTCTTCAAGATTTAGATGTGAAAAGGTTTGTGGTGAACGAGTTTTCGTTTGTAGCGGAACCGAAAAAAAGTTATGGAACTTTGAACGGGTTTTATGCCCCAAAATTTGAAAAAACTCGAATCCAACGGTTGATTCACACAAAGATACGTTTGTAGTAGAATCCAACGGTTGATTCACGTGGAGATATTTTTGTATATGATTTTAGTACTCGAGATTTTGTTTGTACTTAGAAAAAATTGTTTTTTGATGAAAAAAAAATGATTTTTCTACGAAAATCGATGGATCATGAAAATCGATTGTTTCGCGTTAATCTTTAAGAGTTGGTTGTGAAAAGGTTTGTAGTAAACGTCGATTCGTTCGTAGCGAAGCCGAAAACGATTAATTCGGACTTTTAGAGGTTTTCAACCCCCCAATTTTGACGAAAATGAAATCGAAGGGTTCATTCACATGGACATGGCTCTGTATGAGTGATCTATCGGTTGATTCACATACAAACACCCTTGTATATGTCTCTGGTAACCGAGTTTTCGTTAGTAGTAGAAAAAAAATCGATTTTTTTATGAAAAAAAAAATTATTTTGACGAAAAAAAAATTTTTTTCGGCGAAAAATGATGGGTCGGGAAAATCAATTTTCATGCGTTTATCTTATGGAGTTGGGTGTGAAAAGGTTTGTAGTGAACGTCGTTTCGGTCGTATCCAAGCCGAAAGCTTTTTTTCGGACTTTTAAGGGTTTTTGGACCCCGAAATTTCACGAACATCGATCCAAACGGTTCGTTCACACGGATATGGCTCTGTATGAGTGATCTATCGGTTGATTCACATACAAACACCCTTGTATATGTCTCTGGTAACCGAGTTTTCGTTAGTAGTAGAAAAAAAAAACGATTTTTTTATGAAAAAAAAATTTATTTTAACGAAAAAAAAAAATTTTTCGGCGAAAAATGATGGGTCGGGAAAATCGATTTTTATGCGTTCATCTTATAGAGTTGGGTGTGAAAAGGTTTGTAGTGAACGTCGTTTCGGTCGTATCCAAGCCGAAAGAATTTATTTCGGACTTTTAAGGGTTTTTGGACCCCGAAATTTCACGAAAATCGATCCAAACGGTTCGTTCACGAGGATATGGCTCTGTGTGGGTGATCTAACGGTTGATTCACATACGGGCACCCTCGTATATGTCTCTGGTAACCGAGTTTTCGATGGTAGTAGAAAAAAAAACGATTTTTTTATGAAAAAAAAAATTATTTTGACGAAAAAAAAAATTTTTTCAGCGAAAAATGATGGGTCGGGAAAATCGATTTTCATGCGTTTATCTTATGGAGTTGGGTGTGAAAAGGTTTGTAGTGAACGTCGTTTCGGTCGTATCCAAGCCGAAAGCTTATTTTTCGGACTTTTAAGGGTTTTTGGACCCCGAAATTTCACGAAAATCGATCCAAACGGTTCGTTCACGAGGATATGGCTCTGTGTGGGTGATCTAACGGTTGATTCACATACAGGCACCCTTGTATATGTCTCTGGTAATCGAGTTTTCGTTAGTAGTAGAAAAAAAATCGATTTTTTTATGAAAAAAAAAATTATTTTGACGAAAAAAAATTTTTTTTTGGCGAAAAATGATGGGTCGGGAAAATCGATTTTCATGCGTTTATCTTATGGAGTTGGGTGTGAAAAGGTTTGTAGTGAACGTCGTTTCGGTCGTATCCAAGCCGAAAGCTTTTTTTCGGACTTTTAAGGGTTTTTGGACCCCGAAATTTCACGAACATCGATCCAAACGGTTCGTTCACACGGATATGGCTCTGTATGAGTGATCTATCGGTTGATTCACATACAAACACCCTTGTATATGTCTCTGGTAACCGAGTTTTCGTTAGTAGTAGAAAAAAAAACGATTTTTTTATGAAAAAAAAATTTATTTTAACGAAAAAAAATTTTTTTTCGGCGAAAAATGATGGGTCGGGAAAATCGATTTTTATGCGTTCATCTTATAGAGTTGGGTGTGAAAAGGTTTGTAGTGAACGTCGTTTCGGTCGTATCCAAGCCGAAAGAATTTATTTCGGACTTTTAAGGGTTTTTGGACCCCGAAATTTCACGAAAATCGATCCAAACGGTTCGTTCACGAGGATATGGCTCTGTGTGGGTGATCTAACGGTTGATTCACATACGGGCACCCTTGTATATGTCTCTGGTAACCGAGTTTTCGATGGTAGTAGAAAAAAATCGATTTTTTTATGAAAAAAAAAATTATTTTGACGAAAAAAAAAATTTTTTCAGCGAAAAATGATGGGTCGGGAAAATCGATTTTCATGCGTTTATCTTATGGAGTTGGGTGTGAAAAGGTTTGTAGTGAACGTCGTTTCTGTCGTATCCAAGCCGAAAGCTTATTTTTCGGACTTTTAAGGGTTTTTGGACCCCGAAATTTCACGAAAATCGATCCAAACGGTTCGTTCACGAGGATATGGCTCTGTGTGGGTGATCTAACGGTTGATTCACATACAGGCACCCTTGTATATGTCTCTGGTAATCGAGTTTTCGTTAGTAGTAGAAAAAAAAACGATTTTTTTATGAAAAAAAAAATTATTTTGACGAAAAAAAATTTTTTTTTGGCGAAAAATGATGGGTCGGGAAAATCAATTTTTATGCGTTTATCTTATGGAGTTGGGTGTGAAAAGGTTTGTAGTGAACGTCGTTTCGGTCGTATCCAAGCCGAAAGCTTTTTTTCGGACTTTTAAGGGTTTTTGGACCCCGAAATTTCACGAAAATCGATCCAAACGGTTCGTTCACGAGGATATGGCTCTGTGTGGGTGATCTAACGGTTGATTCACATACAGGCACCCTTGTATATGTCTCTGGTAACCGAGTTTTCGATGGTAGTAGAGAAAAAATCGATTTTTTCATGAAAAAAAAAATTATTTTGACGAAAAAAAATTTTTTTTTGGCGAAAAATGATGAGTCGGGAAAATCGATTTTCATGCGTTTATCTTATGGAGTTGGGTGTGAAAAGGTTTGTAGTGAACGTCGTTTCGGTCGTATCCAAGCCGAAAGCTTTTTTTTCGGACTTTTAAGGGTTTTTGGACCCCGAAATTTCACGAAAATCGATCCAAACGGTTCGTTAACATGTGTATACGTGATCTAACGGTTGATTCACGTA